>BLSH010399117.1:792359-837418 GCA_018402905.1 Glandirana rugosa
GGAAACCGCAGTAGCCTCCGAGGGCGGTTGACGGACGAGGTGGCAGACTGTAAAGAATTTATCGATTTCCTGCCTCAGTGGGCTACTATAGTCGCCCACTGGGACAGGGGCACACTACATTGGCTGGGTCGTACGGGGCAAACCTTAAACAATTCTTTGCTTATTTGTTTTGTTTAAAATTGTTTTACATTCTATATTGTCTTACATTTAGCCTCTTTAGCCTTGAGTCTAGAGACACTGAGTATTGATCAAGGCTGTAGTGTAGATGTAGTGTTTCCAGGAAAAGGACATATAGCACACATAATAAATAAATGCATGTTATTAGAATCTAGAAAGCGACCCCTTCCATGTCTAAATCATAAAGATGGGCTGAGCTCAAGAGAATAGAGACTGACCATTAGACATGTGCAATTCGCTTTGGTCCAAATGTAAATTCAGAAAAAATGTATGTATCCGAATCTCCAAATGAAATAGTAATGGATTTTGTTAAAATTTGTTTTGTTTATTCGTTTCTTAACAAATTCCAAACGGGGCATGCTGGGTCGGTTACATCACACGGGGACAGGGTCACCCGCTGATATCATCGGGTGACTCCGTCCTTTAGCTATTTAAGAAATGTCAGACGGTGGAGCAGGCAGTTGGCGGGAGCCTCCGATGACGCCAAAGGTTTTTCTTTTCTTTCTTTTTTTCAGGTCTGGCAGTGTGGAGGTCGGTTTGATTGATGATGGATCTACACTGAGGGACATTGTTTTTTTATTTTTTAATAAAGGAATTGTCAAAAACTCATGTACTGTCTTTATTCACTTTTTAGGTGAATGGGTAGAGGTACTATGTACCCCATACTCATTCACATGGGCGGGTGGGATCAGGGGGCCCCCTTGTTAAAGGGGGCTTCAAGATTCTGATAAGACCTCTCTCCCACAGTCCCCCATAACCACCGCCCCAGGGTTGTGGGGAAAAGGCCCTTGTCCCCATCAAAAGCATTCCCCCCCATTTTGAAGGGATGTGGTCTGGTATGGTTCAGGAGGGAGGGGCGCTCACTACCCCCCCTTTCCTGGCCTGTTGGGTTGCAGGCTCGGATAAGGGTCTGGTGTGGATTTTGGGGGGACCCCATGGCATTTTATTTTATTTTGGCGCGGGGTTCCCATTAAAATCCATACCAGAAGTGAAGGGCCTGGTATGGATTGGTGGGGACCCCACACTGTTTTTTTCTGACTTTTCTATTGCCAGAATTCTTTTGTTTACATTTCAGCTCTCAACATGGGAAACCCGCTGATAGCTGATGAGCCATCGGTTGTTACAGACGCGGTGGATGGCTTCCTGGCCCGCTGCTTAACAACCAGCTATTCTTCACACAGAATGGAAACACGGAAACACAGAAACATGGAAACACGGGTCGAGTAGATCATCTTATTTTATTGGCGCTTTAATAGTACAGAAAATAAATTACAAGTGGGGCTGGGGTGTGAGGTCCGCTTTAAAGTGAACATGTGCTTTGTCCACAATAGGAAAAATAACAGGCTTGCTTTAAAAAAATTACCATAATTATTATTTGCTTTTTCTGGGCTCTCCCACCACCCCAATCCATTGCCCAACTGACCAAGATTTAAAGTAATTGTAAAGGAAATAAAAAAATAACAAACATCTCTATACTTACCTGCTCTGTGCAGAGCGCCAGTGATAAATGGAAGTGGGGGGAGAGAAGAGCCGCAGATGTGCACAGCGCTGGATCTATTGAGGGCTCAGCCAAGCATTAGGGGGGTGAGGACCAAAATTGATGCCAATACATTTTTTACCTTAATTTACCTTAAATGCTCCTTTCATATGTAGCCAGGTGCCAAGCGCCACACATATAACTTTTGGGGCCTCTGATCTGCTTATCCACTCTGGGTGTTGCACCTTTCTCTGTCAGGAATCGTCATCTACTCAGCTGAGGAATCAAGCTGGAATGCCTATGCCGGTGCGCAGGCACACACGTGCACGCAGCAGGTGCGTGGTGTCATTGGCGCCAGACGGCTTATTTGAACGGGCAGCACCAGGGTGCAAGCGCTGTCCGTTTTACAGCATTTTAGTGTATCTGAGAGACTGTTCTCTGTTCTTGAGTTCCTGTGACCCGGCTTACTCTGACCCTGATTGTCTTCTGCCTGCACCGACCTCTGTTTGCCCACGACCTTTCTTTTGGATTATCCCTTTGTACCAGCCCGCTGCCAACCTTGCCTGTCTCTGACCACCCTTGTGCCTGATCCGTCATTGCCAGCCAGTTGCGGACCCAGCCTGTACCACCGACTTCCATTAGCACGAGCCACCATTGGACATCTCACATCTTCATCATCAGTGGACCAGTCCAGCCCTCGTGCCCCCCTACACTCTCAAAATCCCTGTCTACTCTACCAGGGGTTCGCGAATCAGGGCCATAAGAGTGGTTGCTCCCTGCATAAGACAGACTCCACCGCCAGGAGCGTGACAGTAATGGACAGCCATGTCTGAGTCTGCGCAGGGAGTACACTCGTCCATGGAGGACCTGTGTGCCCATTTAGCAGGTCTCACACAAGCTGTCAAGAACTTGCAGGAGGGATCCATGGAAGAGCGGGTACAAGAACTTACGGCCCCTACTGCACCGGGGACAGGGCAGGCCCCTGCTCGCACTATTGTGGCCCTTTCTTCGGAGCCAAAGGTCCCTCTGCAGGATACGTTTGCGGGAGATCGTGGTAAGTTCCGAGCCTTTCGTAACTCCTGTGAGCTTTATTTTGTTCTGCAGCCCCGCACCTTCTCCCTAGAAGCTACGAAGGTGGTATTGATTACCTCCTGGCTTGGACTCACCAGCTGTGAGAACAACGAGCAGCAGAAGTCGCCACCCTGGCCCTGTTCTTTGATGCAATGGCCCGCTTGTATCAGGACCCTCACCAGGCTGCCACTGCAGAAGCCGCCTTGCATGCCTCGCAGCAAGGCCGCCGCACAGCGGAAGATTATGTTGCCAAATTCCGGCGTTGGAGTGCAGACACGGCCTGGAATGACTCAGCCCTCTGCTACCAGTTTCACCTAGGCCTGCCAGAGTCCCTCAAGGACGAGTTGGCCCGTATTGTGGTGCCCCACACCCTAGAAGCCTTTATAAATCTGGCACTTCAGATCGATCGGCGCCTCAGGGAGTGCAGAGCTGAGTGGTTCCATGGCCCCTCACGTCTGACCTGGATGATGCCCCATGTGCCCCGCTATCCACCTCCTGCTGCCTCTGCTTCTGCATCTGCTGCTCCTCTGGATCTCCCTGATCCGATGCAGATGGGGCTTTTCCGCCCATCCCTTACACCCGAGGAGAAGCAACGTCGCCGGGCCTTCAATCTCTGCCTATATTGTGGGGAGCTAGGGCACATGGTGAGATCTTGCCCTGCCAAGTTTGGTAAGTGTCCCATGAAAGAGGTAAAAGAAGAGCCTCCTACTTTCAGTAAAACTTCTCACCTTTCTCTCTCCACTGCCTTACAGCTTCCCGGAGGGAATACCCTGGCTCCGGCGATCGTTGATTCTGGAGCATGTAGCTGTTTTGTGGATCAAGCCTTCGATACACAACATCGGATCCCTCTACATCCTAAGGCTCATAAGATGGTTACCCGCCTAGCTGATGGAACCACCATGAGACTCTTCCTTTGCCCGCTGTGACGGTTGGCGGCCACCAGTAGCTACTCATTTTGGATGCCATCGCATCCCCTCTTTTCCCTATTATCCTTGACCTCACATGGCTCTGAGCTCACAGCCCATGCATAGACTGGATTTCCGGGGAAATTAAATTCCCTTCGAATTACTGTGCCCAGCACTATCTATCACATCTCAACGAGGCCGGCCCCACTCTCTTAAGCTTGGACTCTGATCCTGAGGTCCGCCAAGCGGTCCCCTCTGTCTTCTATCACTTCTTGGACATGTTTAGTAAGAAGAGAGCTGAGAAACGTCCCCCACACCGGCCTTACGTCTGCCCGATAGAACTCTTACCTGGAGCAGAGGTACCATTTGGCCGGATTTATCCCGTCAGAGCTGAAGCTATCGGCCCTCAAGGCCTATCTGGACGATAACCTAGAGAAGGGATTCATCCAGCCCTACACATTTCCCACAGGTGCCAGGATTTTCTTTTTTGAGAAGAAGGATCATACATTGAGACCATGCATCGATTACAGAGAATTTAATAAAATAACGGTCAAGAACCTCTACCCTCTACCATTGATTCCGGAACGGTTCCAGAGATTAGGTTCAGCCACAGTCTTTACCAAGTTAGATATTCGTGGGGCATATAACCTCATCCGTATTCGGGAAAGCGATGAGTGGAAGACCGCCTTCTGAACCCATTTCGGGCATTTTGAATATTTGATCATGCCCTTTGGACTTTGTAATGCCCCAGCAACATTCGAACATCTCGTCAATGATGTCTTTTGAGACTACCTAGACTTATTTGTCATGGTATATCTTGACGATATACTCATCTTCACCTCATCCCTGGAGGAACACCGTGGGCACGTCCGCAGAGTTTTAAGTCGGCTTCGGCAGCATGGACTGTATGCCAAGGCGGAAAAGTGCGCCTTCAAGCGTTCCAGCATTCAGGTTCTTGGGTTGGTCATTTCTGTCACTGGCATTACCATGGACCAACAGAAGGTTTCTGCTATCCTGGCTTGGCCAACGACAGTGGATAAAAAATGGGTCCAACGCTTTGTGGGATTCTCCAACTTCTATTGGAAGTTCATAAAAGGATTCTCTGCTATTATTTCTCCAATCACTCAGCTCACCAAGCAGAATTTGCCGTTTCAGTGGACCGCAGAGGCCCTGAAGCCTCCAGACCCTCCTCTGCCCTATGTCCTAGAGGTAGATGCTTCTGAAACCACTGTAGGAGCTGTGTTATCCTAAAGGCAAGGCTCCAACCCCTACTCCATCCTATAGCATTCTTTTCTCGCAAACTCTCTTCACCCGAAAAGAACTATGATGTAGGAGATAGAGAGCTGTTGGCCATTAAATCGGCCCTGGAAGAATGGCGATATCTTTGCACCCTATATTGATCTACACCGACCATAAAAATTTGGAATATCTAAGAACAGCTAAAAGACTGAAACCCCGCCAGGCCCGCTGGGCTTCTTTTTTCTGCCGATTTCTTTTCCATATCACGTACAGGCCTGGGCCAAAGAATGTGAAACCTGATGCCTTATCTCAGATGTTCTGTGAGTCTGGAGTTTCGGCTTCCCCAGATACCATCCTTCTTCCAAGGAATTTCCTTCTGTCCCAAGAAGACCTGTTGTCACAAATCAGGCGAACTATCGCCAGTTCCTCTGGGCCACCTGATTCCGGATTAGAGACAAAACGCGGGCTGTGGTGGCACGGCAATCAAATTTTCATACCTAAGGGACAACGCCGAACCGTACTCCAACTCTGCCATGACCATAAATTGGCTGGACATTTTGGCGCTCGTAAGACTACTGAGCTCCTTCTACGCTCCTTTTGGTGGCCGTCAGCGGGCGAGAACACTCAGAAGTACGTCAATTCCTGTTCCACATGTGCTCAGAACAAGACCTGTAAAGCCAGAGCCTGGGGCTTGTTAAACCCGCTGCCAGTACCTGAAAGGCCCTGGTCCAGGATTTCAATGGACTTTATTGTGGAGTTGCCACCAGCCGAAGGACATAACGCTATCTTTGTTATTGTGGATTGTTTGACAAAGATGGCACATTTTCTCCCTATGAAGGGCACCCCACCGCTGCTGAAACAGCAGAAATCTTTATTAAAGAGATAGTCCGCCTTCACGGAGTACCCACCAGCATAGTTTCGAACCGAGGAGTCCAATTCACCTCCCGGTTCTTGAAACCACTCTGTTCGTCTATCGATATTGAGTTGGCCTTTTCAACTGCTTACCACCCTCAAAAAAATGGCCAAACTGAACAGACAAATCAGACCCTAGAGCAGTACCTCCATTGTTTCTCATCCTTCTCACAGACTGACTGGGTCACACTACTACCACTAGCAGAATTTGCCTATAATAACACCATTCATTCTGCTACTAAACAGTCCCCATTCTGGGTGAACTACGGGTACCATCCTATATTTTTACCTAGTTTGACTTCTGAAAGTTCGGTACCAGCTGTCCTAGAAACTGCAAAAATCCCAGAGAAAAATCAGAGACTATTACAGGAGACACTATCTAAAACTCAGGAGCACAATAAGGATGCGTATGGCAAGAAGAGGCATGGAGAATTGGATCTCCAACCAGGTGACCGGGTCTGGCTTGCCACTAGGAATCTAAAATTGACTTGTTCTTCAAAGAAGCTGGGGCCTAGATTCATTGGCTCATTCCCTGTGAAAAGGAAAATCAACCGGGTGGCATACAAACTTCATCTGCCCTGTAATCGCTGATCCCTTTCCGGGATGGTCAACTCCTCCACCAGAACCAGTTCTTATAGATGTGGAGGAGAAGTTTGAAATTGAAGCCATCTTGGCATGCAGGAGGAGGGGTGGCTCCCTACAGTACCTGGTCAAGTGGAAAAGATACGGGCCTGAGGAGAACTCTTGGGAACCAGAAGCAAATGTGCATGCAGAACAGCTGATTAACACTTTCTGGAGAAATCAGTGTGAAAGAAATGCCCGCTATTCCGGTGTGCAGGCGTGCGCAGGAGCATGCGCGCACGCAGCAGGTGCACGCGTGTGTGCGCATGTGGCTGGTGCGCGCCGTCATTGGTGCCAGATGGCCTATTTGAATGGGCAGCACTAGGGTGCAAGTGCTGTCCGTTCTACAGTGTTTTAGTGTACCTGAGAGACTGTTCTCTGTTCCTGAGTTCCTGTGACCCGGCTTACCCTGACCCTGATTGTTTTCTGCCTGCACCGACCTCTGCTTGCCCGCAACCTCTTTTGGATTATCCCTTTGTACCTCTGCTGCCAGCCCACTGCCAAACTTGCCTGTCTCTGACCACCCTTGTGCCTGATCCTACTGTACCGCATTGCCAGCCAGTTGCCGACCCAGCCTGTACCACTGACTTCCATTGGCACGAGCCACCATTGGACATCTCATATCATCATCATCAGTCTCATGCCCCCCAGCACTCCCGAACTCCCTGTCTACTCTATCAGGGGTTCGAGAATCAGGGCCGTAAGAGTGGATGCTCCCTGCATAAGACAGACTGCACCGCCAGGAGCATGGCATTCCCTTTCATGCCATTCAGACTCATCTTGACACACAGGCAGTGCTCTGCAGCCTGGGAAACAGACAGGTCATGTCTTTTGGCACTAAAGGTTTGTGAAAGCTGTGTATAGTATGTGGAGGCTGATAAGCATTAGCCTTGGATGGCCTGTTAAGTAGGACTTTAATTGTCAGGGAAATTTAGTATAGAACTGCACCAAGGAGTTACGGTAGCAAACAGCTATATGAAAAAAACAAAAGAAAACCGAGGGAAAATCTGCTATCCTAATTTGATATAAAATTAAGAACTATTTAAGAATAAAAGAATGGACACTCTTTTATGCGTCTCAATCAGTGGCAGCTGGTGGTATATTTTTGGGGGAGGGCGGCACACAATGCACCCACAGACTGTGGGCTGGTCGGGTCCGCCACACACATCACCCCCCTCTATGCGTCCCGCACTTACCCACGGGCAGTGCTTCCCTCTGGGCGAAGGCTTTGTCCCCTGCATCTCCTCTCAACGTCTCCTCCCTCCTCCTCTCTCCTTGTCATGGCCCAATAGAATCGCTTCTCCTTTTGGCCAGTCGGGAAACGGGTCTCATGGCCAGTCGGGAAACGGGTCTCAGGATAATCAGTGTGACAATAGCGAATGAATGAATGAATGCGCCCCGAGCCCACCCTTTTTTGAAGCCTATTAGAGCCTCAGGCTCTAATCACGTGCTTCAAAAAAAAACACCCCCGCACATTGGAATCCATGTGTCCAGCGCCCTGCATGTAGATTAGGGGGCCGGACTCATGGATAGGGGTGGTGCCCCTGCGCCGCTAATTGACGGGCCGCCCCTGGTCTCAATCAGTGCTCACAAGTGCATTATGTGCAATATCATATTAGCAATATCATGTTATAAATCTATATAAAGTGTCCTGTGCAATCTACACCAACCCAAATCATTGATAAAAAATCACAAAGTTATACAAAATTCATCAAATACAATATGTGCAAAGTGTGTTAATAAAAATAATGAGAATGATTATAAATCTCAAATCAATATACACTAAAGTGCCTTATGCAATATATAACATGCAAAAAAATCTGTGAACATAAATGTAAGAAAATGCACATGTGGCAAATTTCATAATAATAATTTGATCAATGAATTGAAAAGTCCCAAATGACACCAATGGTGAAGGAAATAGTTTGAAGTGATTTCTTCAATCTGGACCTTCAAGTATGTGTTCAGAAAACACGCAGTGTAATCCACCACTACAATTACTAGATGGACTCAACAGAACTTGTTGCTGGTAAGATTATAAACCTCCCTGACCAAGGAGAAAGCTTTAGATGTACCAAGGAAAAATATATCTCCCATGGGACTTTGCTGCAGCAATAGAAATCACACATTTGAATTGTACAAAAATAAAAAAAAGTCTTTATTGAACAATGATTAAAAGCTTTTTGCTGATCTATACAGGTCACATCCTAATCTGAAACATATTGCCTGCTGGCCTTACAAGAAGCATGATTACATTAAAACATTTTTTTTTAATTAATTGCATATCAGCCCAACACGTTCCAACTTATTCAAAGTCTTCTTCAGGGAATAAGAAGGCGGAGGCAATCAGACAATAGATTGTGACCAAATGTCCAGACCAGCAAGGATGGCTAATAGTGCATGTCACTCCAATCTCAGCCCAAAGATGCAGGCCCCAGGTCCCACAGAGGATCAGTGATCATCAGAGAGGGGTCAAGGCAAGTGAAGCAGGTTCAAGTGTGTTAACTGGTTCCAAAGTAAACTGCCGTATAAAGTGGACACAGTGGTCCAAACAGCAAGGATCTAGGAAACCCCCCCTTGGAGCCGATTCACATGGACTAATAATTAGTCTATGTATATACTGATTCTTTTGACGTGAGGTTTTCACTCAATGTCACCTCTACTTTTTTCATATGCTCAGTTTGAATTGCCCAGGAGTGTGGCAGATTTGCTTTAAAAAGCACTTGTCTGACCATTCCCTTATACACAACAGGTGCATCACTAAATACAAAGCATGACTGGAAATACTCTAGAAATGATCTAGCAGTTCCACTGGTCATTTACTTTTCTTCCAAACCAGGATTGTATAACAAGCAATAATACAGAAATGGAAATAACAGTAACTCGGGATACCAAAAGCCTTTGCAGTTCTAAGCCTCAATATAAATCAATAGGCAGTTAAAGAATGTTCTAGCATTGCCTATACAATCATTGGTAAATTCAGAAACATTTACTATCAGCAATAGCTGTAAAAACAAGAAAATCCAGTTTGCACTGATTTACAGTCATTACTGCCTTCTTTTTTCCTATTTTTTCCATCTCAGGCATGAACTTTATCGACAAAAAAACCCATTTACACGTTTTTTTTTATTCTTTGCATGTAAGGTTAGAAAGCTAGGTTTGTAGATATAGCAGAAAAGACCAGATAGGATTTAAAGAACAAACTTATAAACTTCTTTAGAACTTAAGACTCTCTAAAACTGTTGCCCTAATAGTATACTAGCTTACAGTGCATTGCTGCAATTTGGTAGCAATTCTGGTATTACCAAAGTCTATCACAGAATTAAAAATGATAATTTAACAAGTTAAAACAAACCTATACTTTGTCAATAGCAGACACAGCAAGCATCCTGCACTCTCTTGTGCTCCCCTACTACTGTCCCAATCCACTGTGAGAGCACCAGATTTTCCCAACTGATAACTACTATCTATTGCTGACACTGGCCAAACCAGCTGCTGACAAGGCATGTGCTTGCACTCACACTGGAAAAAAAAAAAACATTTCATGTCCAGTTCATTTCTAGTCTATTAACATTGTTGTCAATCAATTCCTAATGGAGGGGGTAGTCTTGGATCCCTGAAATGTGTTGGTTACTTTTGTATTGTCCTTCACACTTTTATTGGAATAAACTTGTATCTGGACCTCTTTGCTGTGGTGTGGCCCATTGACTTTCCATTTTCATTATATTGCTGACACAGGGACCTCTAAAGAGCATTGAGAAATACGAATGTATACAATACAATGATAAAACTGGAAAGAACAAGCACAACAAACATGTGCATTAAACAAAGTAATATGTTCTTTAAAAAAAGAATAAAATGCACCCACATAATTTTTGGAGGAAAGCAGCCAACTTCCCTGTGCAGAATGTGCAGAATCTAATTATGGTTATATATGTACTTAAATACATTCCCTGGAATAGTTAAGGATTTTTCATAATCCTGCACTACATACCTACCAAAATAAATATTTGAATATAGCTTACCTCTTTGCTTTCTTCAAGGTCAGACTCACTGCTAAATTCCTCTGTGTTCAAGTTTTCAAAGTCTGATTCCCCTACAGCTATTGGTACAGTCACTGTGAGACTTGGGTTATGTATGAATGACATATAGTCACTTTCAATGTCCATATTGTATTTTTCCACGCTGCTTCCAATACCACTTGTGGCCGTTGTGCCGTTCCCATCCTTCAGGTAGTCAAAATCTTTACTTATTTCCACTGTGGTGTGGTTGGATATACAGCTGTCTTTTTGGTTCTGCATGTCTTCTAGAGGTTTATTTTCTTCCAGCTCTTTTTTCTTCTTCACAAATGCATTCTGGATGAACTCCCGTACTTTCCTTTTCACATACGCAATCCCAATGTGCATTCTGGCCACGGCAATTTGTAGATTATTCATTTCATTATCTTCGTCTGTTGCAGCAAGATTGTCTGAGCTAAATGAGCTCAGCAGCAAAGCTAAGAACAGGTTTAACACCTAAAAATGCAATTAAAAGACGAGAGAAGATGTGAGTCTACTAGAACATTATTGTACGCAAGCATGAAATGGACAGTCCACCAAAAACAGATTGGTTAGCTTTTGGTAACTGCTCAAGAGCTAAACAACCTGACAGTTTCCTTATGTATCTTAGGAACTCTATTTGTTAGATATCTGCACTAGAGCCCCTGTGTCTGCATGCCTGCTATGGCCATTATTAGAGGTTCTTGCTCTGTACAATGCAACAGGAGGAGATGGAACATGCAAAGGGTGGATGGGAGCACCCAAAATTCCCAAGTGGAGAGTAGGCATGAACTTGGGTTCAGCTCTAGGTTCAGTCTGACCCCATGTTTGACCATATCTGGAAGGCAACTGTCAGTGTCGGGCCCATGTGCTGCAAGTGAGATATTTCCTACCCCATGGCTTCACATACACAAAGGGGCTGAAAATGCTTGTGGGATCATTAATGGAATATGGCCACATGGCCATAATAGATCAATTTCATTGGAGATGAACAGGACCAGGAATTATGGCAGAGAACTCGCTGTTTGTATATTGTTAGAAATATATAAAAAGCCATGGGCTAACTCAGCCCACCAGGCTTTACCTATGACTAAGATACAACTTTAGGTGGGCTAATTCTTTGAATACCATGATGAATATTCCTTTTAAGCCAAGATGAGCACATTTCATTGTGTACATAATTAGACAGGCATCAGCGATTGACTGTTGTAAATCGTTTCACAAATTCAGTCTGGATCAAGCACTAAACAGTGTCTTTATAGTACGGTCAGGCTTTAGCATACACAATCATGCATTTCTGAATCCAACAGGAACACCTGACCCTTTCCTTATTTCGGAAGAGTGGCAATTAATCAAAATATGCCAACCCTGTGATCAATAGGCTAAGCCAGATATTTGTTTTGTCCGCCAACCTGCTGCTTAGGACATTATATGTAGAAGACCTGTATAGTTCATAGGCCTATTTGAACTTCTTTTTTAATAGCAGATCTGATTTCCTGCAACAGTTTTGAAAATCTGACCCTGAAAATGCCCCTCATTTCAGGTTTAGACAAATGGGCCACAAAAATATAGTTAACATCATCTAATAAAGCTAAATCAGAACAACTAATGTGCAGTTGAAATACACATATGTAAACTGTTTTAACTCCAAAAATAGTTGTGATTCTGTTTAACCGATTTTATTATACATAGTACTTCATAAGAGGATCCAAGGGGTTGATTTACTAAAGCTTCAAAGTGCAAAATTTGGTGCAGCTCCACACAGAAACCAATCAGCTTCAAGGTTTTATTGCCAAAGCTTGATTGAACAAGCTGAGGTTAGAAACTGATTGGCTAGCATGCAAAGCTGCACCAGTTTTTGCACTCTCCAGCTTTAGTAAATCAACCCCCAAGAGTTTTAGTTTTTAAACATCCAAACAAGGAATATATATCACTGATCGGGAACTGTTTTTTATTACATAAAAGACACTTACCACTAAATTTCCAATGACCATCACCATCATAAACACCGTTAGGCACATAGATTGCCCAGCCACCTCCATACAGTCCCACATAGTCTCTATCCACTCTCCACACAGTACTCGGAAGACAATCAGGAAAGAATGGAAGAAGTCATTCATGTGCCAGCGTGGAAGCTCACATGTGTCAGGCGATATTTTACAGACACATTCCTTGTAGCTTTTACCAAAGAGCTGCATGCCGACCACAGCAAAAATAAACACAATAATGGCCAACACCAAAGTCAGGTTTCCCAGAGCTCCCACAGAGTTGCCAATGATCTTGATAAGCATGTTGAGAGTAGGCCATGATTTTGCCAACTTGAAGACTCGGAGCTAAAAAACAAGAACATCAGAGATAAGCAAATATTTGTATGTAGCTCCCAACTGTCCCTTTTTTGAAACCCAATCCTTCTAGTCACATTTTCTCCAGGAGCATGCGTCACCTGCCCATGGTATATCCTATTTTAGCAAACAATCAAAAGAGGCATGCACAAACTCAATTACATGTTTTTTCTGAGTGAGGGAAGCAAAGCACCATCACAATCACACCTTTGTGTGATATTACAGTGCTTCTGAAGGTCGGAAGTGCTTGGAATGTCACTTTGGTAACATATGCCATGCCCATGCTTTCATATCCTCTTCTCATGAGCAACACATCAGGCTGTCAAGGGGTATAATCATGTTTATATGGCCACTCTTAGATATAATGTAGAAATTTCTAAGAATTAGTTTACTATTTAAGAAAAATGCTATCACTCTCAGAAACTAAGGCTGGTTAGTTACATGTTCATTCCTCTTGTACAATTTTCCTTTAGATTCACCAAAAACCATATAATATGAGGTCAAAACTAAACAACTTTCAATTGTATCCAATTAGGCAGGCCCTTGCACTACATAGTTTTTAAGGTAAATCTAAAGGAAAATTGTACAAGACCATTGCAAGCTGGTAATTAGGCAGGTTGATCGGAGCATTGTGGTTTCTTTGTTTATAAGAAGAAACATTTTATTGATCATGACATTATCTCACACACTGCACAATTGCTGTTTGTGTTTTTGTAGTTTTAGAACATCTCATGTTGCCTGAATGAGAGAGGTCAGTTTACAGGCTATAGTAAATAATAATAATTGCTC
Organism: Glandirana rugosa; assembly: GCA_018402905.1. Taxonomy (NCBI): domain Eukaryota; kingdom Metazoa; phylum Chordata; class Amphibia; order Anura; family Ranidae; genus Glandirana; species Glandirana rugosa. The sequence continues at coordinate 805,930 of BLSH010399117.1, forward strand.
TTAGATATTTAATTCATCGTCTATTTTATCCATGAGAAAAGGGCCAGGGCACTCAACTGCAAAATTATGTTGCAAAGCATACCATTTATAAACTAAAAACATTTCCTTCAATTTAGGCTATTAATCTGGCTGACAGCCATAAATGGAATGAGAGGGCTACAATCAATGTGCCTGTATGGCATTCTTATGGGGTCTTTACAGATGAGCAGGGGTGGGTAAATCAATACAGAATTTAAAGATAAGTGTAACCCAGGAGCACACTGGATATTTTAGTAAACAACTACATACACAGATAAAAATTATATAAGGGAGCTGTTTTATTTGCCTGTTTACAGATTTACACATGATCCCCATGACTAAGCTCTGGAGGATGGAGCGAAACACGTTGGGGTGTGGCCTGGTTGTTGTCCAGGCTGGGGTTGTCACTCTGTTCACCTTCATAGGACCATGCGGATGTGCGGCATCAGGGATCACCTCCTTTCCCTCCCTTGAGCCATTGTAGGAGCCAGTACGGGCTCCATCACTTGCCAGCACTCTTAGTAGCAGATGCGGAGGAACTCACGCACCCCCAACATCTACTGAACCTGAGTGGCACACAAAGATACCATGAGTTAAATATTTACACAGTTTGACCACACCACACAGGCTTGTCTGGCAGGACACTAGACCTTATTTTTCCCTGCTGCTGTTCAGTAACACTTACAGGTCTCCTCTCCACCCCAGTCCTGTGGCTGGACAGTGAAAGGAGAAGCATCAGATTTATAAACTCATTGTTCTGTTAATCTGTGCACTCCTCCTATCAGCATGTTTTTTTGTACTCCAGCACGACTGATTGGCTATTTGTGCTGATTCTCCCTTCTCCTCCCTAAACTCTGATGTACAAGGAATGCAAGAGGCTGGTACCAAGTCAAATTTAGATACTTGCTCTGTTTGGCTTTAAAAAAGATATATTTAGGGATGGATGATCACAGAACTGCATTGATTTTGGTGTTTTTTATATCTGCCTGATGTTCAGCTTTAACAAGCCAACAGTCACTTCAATGGATAAAAGGCTGAAAACCATAAGGTGTGTGAAGTACCTTCTTAGAGAAACTGGGTAGTGGCTCTTGGGATATGTAGACATCACTGTAAACTGTAAGAATATTGGAACAATGATGTTACAATATACAGATAAGCTATCAGCAGCTGAGAGTAAGGTTCTAATTGCCGATGGTGCAGAGATCACTGTTAGATCTGTAAAGTGTGTATTTGCTAACTTATGTTCTGTATAATACTCACCTGTCACATTGCCTGCGCCTCTAAACTTGCTCGCTCCTGAGATGGACTGGAGACTATGGGATTTGTAGTGTGCATAGAGCAGTGCACGCAGGGGCGTAACGATAGGGGTTGCAGGGGTTGCGATTGCAACCGGGCCCCATGCTCCAGGGGGCCCATGTGCTTCCCTTGTACACCTGGATAGGAGTGATGGCGAGGGTGGCAATGAGAAGTTTTATTTATTCCATTTTCCTCCTAATGCAGGAGATTGGTTCCTCTATGCTGCCCCTGCCGCCCCTCCTATCCAGTTTACTTGTCTTCTGCTGTTCCCAGGGTCCCGCTGTGGGACTGTAATAAAGGGACCCGTGATAGGAGTAAAGGACCCCGGGATCAGCAAGAAGAGGGAAGGGCCCTGGCCAGAGATCAGGGGGGCCCTTCCTAATTTCTTGCACCCGGGCCCTGAAGGTTCTAGTTACGCCTCTGAGTGCACGTGATCACGACTAATGTGCAATGCTCATTACAAAACAATGGAGGTGAGGGGAGGGGGGAAGAGAGGCTCAGGAGCTCAAAGAACACATTACAAAAATGATTACAGGGTCATTATAGTAGAACTAAAAGCATTTTGGATAGAGTGAGGGAGGGTATAAACCCGGTCAGTTTTTTTTTTCCATCTTGGTCCTTGGTCCCATAGGGAGATTTCCTATCACTTCCTGTCCCTTAGCCAAAACAGGAAGTGAGAGGAAATACATCCAAAGCGAAGGAATCGCAGGGTGTAACCAAGGTCATCAAAAATAGTGTCCCCATTGGAAGATTTCCTCTCTATTACTGTTCGAGTATCAACCGAAAATATGGGATTTTCTTTTACTTTCACTTTTAATGACAATGGTAAACAGGACAATTAGAGAAGGTGAATCTCCCTAATGGGGCACACACAGCTGCCAGGTGTTCTAATCCCTCTTCACTATATCCAAAACTGAATAAAAATGTTGTCTGCAGGTACACTTTAATGCATTCATTCTATGCATTAAAATAAAAAAAACCTTCTGTGTGCAGCAGCTCCCCACATCCCCCCTAATACTTACCTGAGTCTATCTCGATCCAGCGATGTTGCACAAGAGACTCAGCTGTCCAGGACTTTCCCTCCTCATTGGCTGAAACAGCAGCGAAGCATCATTGACTCCCAATGTTGTCAATCAAAGTCAGTGGGCCAATAAGGAGAGAAAGGGGGCGGGGGTGAGTAGCAGCTCTGTGTCTGAATGCACAGACAGAGCAGTGGCTCAGGTGCCCCCATAGCAAGCTGCTTGCTGTTGGGGCACTCAGAAAAAGGGAGGGGCCAGGAGCGCCGAAGAGGGACCCTAGAAGAGGAGAATCCGGGTTGCTCTGTACAAAACCAACTACACAGAGCAAGTAAGTATGACATGTTTGTTATTTTTAACAAAAAAAACTTGAGACTTTAGTATCATTTTAAGTAGGGGATGTGTATGGATTATCTTTGGAGAATAAGGATATTGTTTAATGAAAAATTACACTTGATATGCATCAAAAAGGCAATGGAAGCACTGCAAAACATTATTACTATCATTTAAAAGACATGTGTTCTTTCTATCAGATATAGAAAGAAGCTATATTTTTCAATCAGACAGACCTTATTAGTGAGATAAGACAAGAAGGAAGCAGAGCCTGCTCATGTAATGAACAAATAAGGTAGCCGCAAGTTCATAATTAGTTATAAATTATGTAAAATTAATAAGAAAAGTGTTTTTATTAAACTATCACACACTGAACAGATTATTCCACACAATATTATTTGAAATATGACTATAGATCCTTTTTAATTTCCACATATAGTATAAAAAAAAAAAGCTGAGTTTGCCCAAACCATTTTATCACTGAAATGTTTCCTTGTGTTCTCATTACATTTCATTACCATGTTTACATGATGATTGGTATACTCACCAATCTAAAGGACCTCAGTACAGACAATCCTTCCACATTGGACAGTCCAAGTTCCATCAAGCTCAGACTGACAATAATACTGTCAAAGATATTCCATCCCACTTGGAAATAGTAGTAGGGGTCTAATGCAATGAGTTTAAAGACCATCTCTGCAGTGAAAATACCAGTGAATACCTAAGGAAAAGACAATGCCACAAAAAATGTTAATAATATGCAATTAACAATGGTTCACCAAATCCATCTTGTATTCTTGGCCATTCAGATGACAACTATTGGCCATTCATAACATGGAAACACCAGAAACTGTAAGGATGTACTGTGTGTTGTGTCCATGGGTCAGCTATAATAAAGAAATTCCATGTCTGGGGTACTAATAATTCCAACATTGACGTCACAGAATCACATCCTGAATTCCTAAATTATCCCCATAAAGGTTTGCAAATCATCACAAAATGCTTAAAAGTGGTCACAAAAGCTTGTGTTTCAAAGGGAAAAAACCAACATGAGCTGCTGTAGGTAGCAGCTCAATTCCCATTAAACAAAACCAGTCATTTGGGTCTTTCCAGAGGTACCGTGCGGAGTGACAATCTGTTTAATGATTCATCCCCCCTCCAAAGAACATGAAAGAGAGAATAAACAATGCAGTTGACAACCTCAGCCAAAGTGTGGCTGCTAATTAGATGGCACACAAAGTGCACTGCAGCCTATTAATTTTTCATGGCTGTGGTAGAAAGGGATAACAACACAGTGCAAAATCTGTGCTGGCAGAGGAGGAATTGAAAAATTTGTAGTGGATTATGGCTAATCCGGGAAAGTTATGACATTTATCTGGGTCAGATTCAAAACTACTTAAGGACTTTCTTTAGTGTTTATAGTATTAGCAATGAGACCCAAGGGCTTAAAGAACAACTCTGGCTTAATTGAAAAGTAGGATTTTATTTTGAAATGAAGTGTTGTTGAAATCAATAAATATGACCAATTTAAGGAAAAAAAAAAATACACCGTAAAAATGTAAATATGAAGAGAGTAAAAAATACAAGCCATCATGTTATTAAAAAGAATCCTACAATTTCCATTTGGTGTTGCTGTAGTTGTCTAAACCTGCCAAAAATGAAAGTGTTGCTGCTTTGCAAACATGGCAACATTGGGGGCATTCTATATACTTAAGTAATTCATTTTTCCAGGAGTATTTCTCTAATTATAACTATGGGACTAATCAGGAGATTATGGTAAGCAGGCCCTCCCCACTTTCTTCAATAGTAGGAATTTAGTGCACTGACCTGTCTCAGTACCTGCAGAACAGAAGCAGCTAAGGGTCTGCAATACGATTCTCTGCAATGTATGTAACAGACTTGAAGACAGCAGATTTTGTCCATAAAAGTGAAGTTTCACTTTAAAACCTAACTATAGATACATTTTGGATAGAGTGGGAAGGGTTTTAACTCTACCAAATAATAGGCGGGACGGGACCTGACACCCTTAGATATTTTGTGTCCCTCCTTTACATTATATCATGTTGATTGGCAGCACAGATCATATGAAGTATAATAAGTAAATATTCTGTTGTATCACAGCAGGAGACCTTGCTGGGAAGGAGCAGGAAAAGCCACATAAGTTCAAATCTATGTTATATGGATAAGAGATACACTGGGATACCATAAAATGTATGCTTAAGGGCCTGTGCTATGTCAACAGGCTTTCAGATTGTGCCCATGGCATTCATGAAAGTACAGAAAGTTAGGAGTTTGCCAGGGGGAGTACTGTAATATGTGTGATACATAGTACAGTAAAAACCTAAAGGTGTGACACTTACACATTACTTTGCATGCATGCCCCAAGCATGAAAAATATATCTCATGCTCTCTCCATTTTAATTGGTTAGTGTGCTAATACTTGCTATTTGGGCTGAAATCCTGCTTGGTGCATTATTTTCATGCAATTTACACTATATTACCAAAAGTATTGGGATGCCTGGCTTCACACGCACTTTACTGGCATCCCAGTCTTAGTTTGTAGGGTTCAATATTGAGTTGGCCAACCCTTTGCAGCTATAACAGCTTCAACTCTTCTGGGAAGGCTGTCCACAAGGTTCAGGAATGTATCTATGGGAATGTTTGACCATTCTTCCAGAAGCACATTTGTGAGGTCAGGCACTAATGTTGGATGAAAAGGCTTGGCTCTCAGTCTCCACTCTAATTCATCCCAAAGGTGTTCTATCAGGTTGAGGTCAGGACTCTGTGCAGGCCAGTGACGTTCCTCCACCCCAAACTCGCTCACCTTTGTCTTTATGGACCTTGCTTTGTGCACTGGTACAAATCATTTGGTGGAGGGGGGATTATGGTATGGGGTTGTTCTCCAGGGGTTGGGCTTGGCCCCTTAGTTCCAGCGTGGGGAACTCTTAAATCATCAGCATAGCCAGATATTTTGGAAAATTTCATGCTCCAAATTTTGTGGGAACAGTTTGGTGATGGCCCCTTCATGTTTCAACATGACTGCGCACCAGTGCACAAAGCAAGATCCATAAAGACATGGATGAGCGAGTCTGGGGTGGAGGAAATTGACCGGCCTGTACAGAGTCCAGAATTAGAGCGGAGACTGTGAGCCAGGCCTTCTCGTCCAACATCAGTGCCTGACCTCACAAATGCACTTCTGGAAGAATGGTCAAACATTCCCATAGACACTCCTAAACCTTGTGGACAACCTTCCCAGAAGAGTTGAAGCTGTTATAGCTGCAAAGGGTGGGCCAACTCAATATTGAACTCTACAGACTAAGACTGGGATGCCATTAAAGTTCATGTGCGTGTAAAGGCAGGTGTCCCAATACTTTTGGTAATATAGTGTATAATAGTGGTAATAGTGTATATTCTCCCCCTGTGTTTGTGAGCATTTCCTTAAAATTCCTGGCATCTCTACTTTGATTATACTGTGCAGATGAAAAGCGGGCCAATCTAGCTCCGCATCTTGTAAGAAAACCCCAGAGAAGTCCCAATATGACAGCTATCCAAATGATTGATCATTTTTCAGCTCTGACTCACCTGCACTAGGGACAGAATTGCAAATAAAAAGAAATACACTCTAAAGGAAACCTGTCAAACTAGAAACATGGGTACCTTAATCGCTGACTTGTCTTTAAAGAGATACTGTCAACTAGTCCATGCAGAGCACAGTGATAATGTCCCAATGTCTCTATTTATACTCACCTTGCCTGTGCTCCATTGTCCCTTCTTCCTCCTTGGCAGCTGGTGATAATACCAGGCACATCTGTGTATGGGTGGAACATGTCCCCCATGACCTGAGCTAGTGCCTAAATCTAGCAGCCAAATAAGCCTAAGAACTGTCACATGAGCAAGGGAGTGATGTCCCTGCTCCCTCAGGTCCCTGACGCTGCCAGGTTTAGAGCCATCTGCAGTGCAGCAAGGAGCTGGAGGGAGTGCAGGAAAGGTAGGAATATGTGGGTATAAGGGTGCCCTTTTCAAAGAAAAAGTCAGTTTTCCCTGCATGTATACAAATGGTGGGGTTGTCAACCTTATTCTTGCTTCACTGCTTAGCAATGTATAGGCTTACTAGTATACAGTGAGACCTCAGTCCTCAAGTACCCCCAACAGGCCATGGTTTCAGGTTTTCTTTTATCTTGCACAGGTGCTTGAAATCAGAGCCAATGGCTTGGTATTTTGGACAGCTATTTTACTGTATCTAAGAGAAATTCCCAAAGCATGGCCTGTTGAGGGTCCAGGGTTGAGAAGCCTCTTCTTCTTGGCAGGTTCTTTTTCAAGTTCAACACAACTGGTATGGGAGCTCCTAGTTTGGGAACTTAGGATCAAATGTCTCCCCAACAGGGTTCCCAAGGGGTATAAGGAGCTATTGGTTGGTTTAACATTTCTGCACTCACCAGAAACACAAAAATATAACTTCTGGGTAAGCTGAATCCTTATCTGTTATGCCAAAAGGGCAATGATGGATGATTGTTCAAGTAGGCTTAAAGTGATTTTAAAGGCATTTTTTAATGAGAAAACGTAAAGTAAAATGAGTTGCTGATAGCAGGACTTTTATGCTCTTGCTGTTTATGTTTTTCAATGTTTCTCCTCTGTGCATGCTCTGTATATTGTCTCACGGCTGCGCTGCCCCTGTTCAGAGATGTAGGTGCCCTTTGTGCCTGCCAGGATCTATGATGTCCTGTCGAAGTCTCCACTTTGTATGCACTCCCATTCTGAACTGCAAGCTTATATGCAGCCACTCTCAGCACCACACACACAGGCAGAGCGAGATGCATAGAACCGGGATGAGAATAGGTATAGCCTTTCCTCTGTAAATTGGGAGCCAGTGCCAATCACCTCTGTGAAAGATAAAAAGAGGAATGGTTTTGGATTTGTGTCTCTTATGTGCCTGTGTTTGCGGTGCTAGGAGCGGCTGTACGTAAGCTTATAACTCGAAACAGCTACAAGCATGAAGTGGAGACACCATACACTATATTACCAAAAGTATTGGGATGCCTGCCTTTATATGCACATGAACTTTAATGGCATCCCAGTCTTAGGGTTCAATATTGAGTTGGCCAACCCTTTGCAGCTATTACAGCTTCAACTCTTCTGAGAAGGCTGTCCACAAGGTTTAGGAGTGTGTAATGGGAATGGTTGACCATTCGTCCAGAAGCGCATTTGTGAGGTCAGGCAGTGATGTGGATGAGAAGGCCTGGCTCATAGTTTCTGCTCTAATTCATCCCAAAGGTGTTCTGTCGAGTTGAGGTCAGGACTCTGTGCAGGCCAGTCAAGTTCCTACACCCTAAACTCGTTCATCCATGTCTTTATGAACTAGGTACGTTGGAACATGAAAGGGCCATCCCCAAACTGTTCCCACAAAGTTGGGAGCATGAAATTTTCCAAAATGTCTTGGTATGCTGATGCCTTAAGTGTTCCCTTCATTTGAACTAAGGGGCCAAGCCCTGGAAAAACAACCCCACACCATAATCCCTCCTCCACCAAATGATTTGGACCAGTGCACGAAGCAAGGTCCATAAGGACATGGATGAGCAAGGTCCATGAGCGAATATTGAACCCGACGGACTTAGACTGAGATGCCATTAAAGTTTGTGTGCATATAAAGGCAGGAGTCCCGATACTTTTGGTAATATAGAGTATCTCCCGACAGACATAGGGGCACCCATATAGCTGTCAGGCAACGCAGAGCAAACACATCGAAGAAAACATTTGCCTGAGGAGCAAGCACAGAAAAGAAAACTGAAAAAAAAAAAAAAGAAAAGAAAAACAGCCAGAGCATATACGTCCTCTTAGCATCTCATTATCAAAAACTAAAATGACTTTAATAAAACTTTAACAATGCAAAAACTTTCTTCTACAATCATGAGTATTTTTTTCTAATACAAACACGTGCATAAATAATGTGGATCGAGATATTATTACTTTTAATATTATTATTATACAGGATTTATGGAGCACCGACAGTTTGCGCAGCACTTTTGATGCAAATAGTGTGGTGTATTGCAGAGAACATGGAACACCTTTTTGTAAATGTAAAGTCCTGTGAGGCAGGTGGAAGCACTCTCTTTACTGAATCATACTTGGTAAGCACACACACACCCATAGGAAGCCTGACATATGGTCTATATGTTTGTCTAACCTGCTGGCTTGCCTACAATTGGATTATTTGCATTGTTTATTCGATATTACAGAGGAAAGGCTCTTTTGGAGTGAATGTGGTGCCGTATAGCGGCGTCCCTTCTGAATGATGCCTTCCACTAAGCACTTACTGAAACTATTCTAACGCCATACATATGAGAACCCCTTGCATAAAGGTACATCTTTCCTATCTAAACAAAATGCTACTTATCAATATGCAAGGTAAGCGAGTAATATGCCTATGCCATATACTCTATTAGCAATTAAAGGCTAAGTAGTACATTACAACTGCTTACATATATACCTATCCACGGCTAATATAGTGTCCCCTAGTATTTTTTAGGGCACTGATTTCATACCAGTGAGGAATAGGTTATATACTGCCCCCCCCCTTTTTTTGGGACCTTATTAGCACTTGTGTAAGTAGAATGTAGTAATAGGGCACGTTATTTACCAGCTAAATCCTTTTAGAACAATATCTTACACCAACCCTTGCTGTCGCCTGTAGGTGCGCTCCCACATCCACCTCTGGGAGACCTGGGTTCCTTCTGCCTAACTGCCCCCCCCCCCCCCACTTGCCTTATTTAGTACATTGTATACTACATTGTGAGTGCTGCCACCGCTTTCGGCAACTTTGTACACTATTCATTAAATACATTTTTATGTGATATGATTGTACCATTCTTATCTTGTTTAAACTCTTAAAGGGGTTGGAAAGGTACAGATTTTTTTTAAAAATAACAATAACAAACATGTTATACTTACCTGCTCTGTGCAAGTGTTTTGCACAGAGCAGCCCCGAACCTCTTCTTCTGGGGTGCCCCGTCAGCGCCCCTGGCTCCTACTCTTCATCGGGTGCACCAACGTAGAGCCGCTTTACATTTGTGTACCCGTTTATTTGTGATCCCGAGTCCCGCTGCTGCGTCCATTCACACGGACAGCAGGACTCGGCCCCGCCCCCCCGCTCCCGTGTCAGTGGATTTGATTGACATTAGCAGGAGCCAATGGCTCCTGCTGTTATCAATCTATCCAATGAGAACAGAGACGGTGGCTGGAGCCACTGGACTCATCCACATCGCTGGAACGGATGGACTCAGGTAAGGAAAAGGGGGGCTGAAGGGGGTAGCTGAAGCATAGAATTAAGGTAAAAAATGTTGAGACTTTACAACCCCTGCTGAAGAAGCGCGTCTGTCGCAAAACATATCAAGCAGGACTAACAACTGAAACATCATCAACCCTTTAAGCAGTCATCACTGGGTATTAGGAGACTAGGGATATTTCTCCCATGACTCCTGTTGTCCTATACTATCTTGGGAGTCCTACCCAAAGTATGAGGGCTGATGGTGATTACCAGTAATATAAATAGTTGTAAGCTGAAAACAGTGATGGTATTCATGAATAATTTTAAATTTTTGTATATGCAATAAAATATGTACATTTTAATTATTACTTGAGTACTGTTGTGCCATCAAAGTCCATTTTTTTTACTCTATCAACACCTTTTGTAAATGCCTCATATCATTTTTCAATGCCAGTCTATAAGAACACAGCAATATTTCTACAAGGGATATCTGCTACATAAGCAGTCTTTGTTTTGTCACATTACATAGCAAAGGTGACCCTTGTCATGAAGCCACAGTCAGTACACCCAACTCCACAATAGTCTTAACCTAGAGGAATACACTATGCTTATCTATAAAACAATCTATGAAAATTAATGTTAGAACCTATAGGCAGGGATAGATGTATATTGAAACCCCCCCCGTTTTTTATTGGACTGACCATGCTTTTGTTTCACAGTATCTCATAACCTCTTAAAGCACACAAAGGTTGGGGGAAGAGAGGCTGAAAGGGACACCTAGAGTGACATCACACCAAGGGTTACCGGGAAGGAAATTGCTCGACTCCCCCATTCAACACAGTCAGTGTTCCTGGGGGAATCCCTCCCGCAGGACTATTGTGTTTTATCAGCTCCCACAATGGAAAAAGAGGCAGACCTTTCATTGAGGGAACTGATAGCGCAGCTCCTATGAATGGAGTGGGGGGCAGAAAGGATGGGCATAGTATGTGATCTTCCAGAGCTGCAGGAGCATGCAGGGTGCAGAGGAATGATGATTTCAAGGAACAGATCAGCCCCCAGCACAGGGGGCACTCATCATGCATGTAAATACCATTCCTGGTGCTGATTAAAAAAAAGCAATACATTTCAACTTAAATCTCTTGCTACTAAGAAATGTAACCACAGGTGGTGGTCACCTTAATAGGCTAGAGCTACATGGAGGATTTTTAGTAGCTCAATCCTGCTACTAAAATTGTTGGGGGTGTAGCAAATGATTGCTATACAAACAGAACAAAGGGCTCCCTTTGGTGCATGCCACACAAGTAGTAAAATCTGGAGGTGATCAATCATAGCATTGTGTGATCATGCGATATTGATTGCTACTACAAGTTACTTGAGCATTTTAAAAAGTTTGATGAAAGATAATATAAACGGTGTTACTAAACCCACAGCAGTAAAATCTGTCTGTATATGCAGAATAGCAGTGCTTGTTATACTTACTGTGGAACTTAAGGGGTTAATCCTCTGCATTGTGTAAAAAGGCTCTTTGATTGTACAGTATATGGACAGATCCTTCCCTCCTGCAGGGTCTCTCTTGGCAAGGCCATATAATACAGTGAGGGTAGTCCTCCTGCACATGCTCAATTTGCTGGAGAGAACATTTCCTTGTTCTCAGAGCTAGCCAGGTCACATGATAGTGACCTCACACATGGGGGCATGTATACAGGCTATAGTGGAAATCTCCTCCTACCTGAAAAATGAGCACTTAGGCAGACCCTGCAGTTTATCGTGTGACTGTGACATACAGATCAGCCAAAAAAGTCTATAGTGGCAGTATTTTAATGTAAAAAGAAGATTTATCAGCTGTGGGCACTATTTTCTTATTATTGAGTTTAGTAACACTTTAACTCCAACACCACCTTAGTATGTTCCATAATCAAGAAGCTTTTTTGTTCACCTTTAAAATGCCCCTTAGAGCTCCATAAATATAGCTAAAGCTAATATTCAAAGCTGGAAACTGATGTTGATAATATTCACATGATGTTATTCAGGGCTTTTTATTCTCAGAGAATAGGTGCAGGTACTTTCCCCTATCAAGTCACCCGTGGTCTCCAGCCCTATCCACCTCCAATCACCATCTCCTTGTTCCACCCTCTACCCACCTCCCAGTACCTCCTGTTTTTGGAGAATACAGAACCAAAGATCATTTTTTGGTGCTAGGTAGTTTGTATTGAATTTGCAAACAAAAGGCAGCAAAATAGATCCCCCACAGCAACAACAGACCCCCCAGCAAAAATAGATCCCCCCAGCAAAAGTAGATCCCTTCCAGCAACAATAGACCCCTCAGTAAAATAGATCCCCTGCAGCAACAATAGACCCCCCCCCCATCAAAAATAGATCCCCCCCAGCAACAACCAGACCCCTTTCCCCAGCAAAAATAGATCCCTCCCAGCAACAACAGGGCCCCTGAGCAACAATGAAAAAACTGGAATAAGAAAACACCCTTATTGACCAATTCTGACCTGCCCTGTCTTGGTTTGTCAGAATAATGCACAGTGCTATGATCTTTCACAGACTCTCCATTTCAATGCAAATGAGACCTTTGTTAGAAGTGCTGCAAGTGAAAGCGTTCAATAAACACAAGCTCTCACTGCTTCCATTGTGTCGCCTCAGCAGGATGCGTTCTGCATAGTCAGAACATTTGCTGACTTCACAGAACACTGAGCCTATGGTGACAGCAGCACTTGCAGCTTGTTACACCAATACGTCAATAAATATTGGTTTTCTTCTTCACCCAAGGATTGTATCATGCAATGCAATTACCCAATGATGAAATGAAAAAAACAAAAAAAACACCAGCAATCCATTTTATATAGTCACTTATTCAAGAACAAATCTATAGTTACATAAACCATATGCTAGAAATGCCAAGCATAATCTAAATAAAACAACGCCATATTCTACAACTACAGTATAAATAATATGATTTCAGTACGAATCAGAAAATGTTACATGGCTCAATGCCCCTCAGCTGGTGTTTATGTTGGAGGGAATCATGTTTTTGGGGCTCCTAAATTAATGCTAAAATATGCAGCTGTTTTTGACCTAAGGCCTCATGCACACTGGATGTTTTGCAAACTCTCCTAGAAATCTTTCCTCCTGGCGGCAGCGTTTTGGCAGAAAAAAAGCCTGATGCTTGTAAAACTGCCTAAAAGCTTTTACAAGCTTTTATGAACATTTACAGGCATCAAGAGCTTGAGCGTTAATTAATTTCATTAGCCACAATAATAATTTATTCTGCCCCTTGAAATGAATTAATGTTCAATCGGTAAACGCGCCCAGCATTTAGCAGCATCAAGCATTTTTTGTGCCAAAACTCTGCTGCCCCTGGATGCACTGGCAGTGGGTTTTTTTCCTGCCTCTTAACTCTCCTGCCATTAAATGCTTCTAAAAGCCTATGTGTGCATGGACAAATAGGCTAACATGCAGGGGAGTTTAGAGGCAGGAAAAAAAAAATGCCTGATGTCCCTAGAAGCAGCAGCAAAAACATCCAGTGTGCATGAGGCCTAAGGTTTTGCCACGATTTTGCCATGTTTTGCAGCTGGCGGCGAAAACGTTCCTATCCTTAATGCAATTCTTATGCGTTCAGGAGAGGAAGGTTGAGGGAAGTTGAACCTCCCCTATCCCCAGCAGCTTCTAAACTCTTGTAAAAGCCTATGTGTACATGGTCACATAGGCTTTTATGGAGTTGAGTATAGGAGCTTTGGCAAAAAAAATGCTAAAAGCTCTTAAACGCAAGTTTAGAAGCTGTAGTGTACATGAGCTCTAAAGTTGGCCACACACCAGTAGATTTTTGAACAAATGTTCATATAAATCACTCGAAAATACTTCAAAGACATGGATGAGTGAGTTTGAGGTGGAGGAAATTGACTGGTCTGCACAGAGACCTGACCTCAACCCGATAGAACACCTTTGGGATGAATTAGAGTGCAGACTGCAAGCCAGGCCTTCTCGTCCACATCAGTGCCTAACCTGACAAATGCGCTTCTGGAAGAATGGTCAAACATTCCAATAGACACTCCTAAACCTTGTGGACAGCCTTCCTAGAAGAGCTGAAGCTTTTATAGCTGCAAAGGGTGGGCCAACTCAATATTGAACCCTACGGACTAAGACTGGGATGTAATTAAAGTTCATGTGCGTGTAAAGGCAGGTGTCCCAATACTTTTGGTAATATAGTGTATCTAATTATTCTGGTTCAGTAACTGAGAAACAGGATCAGCATGATAGCCAAGTAAATGACAGTTTCTGAAGAAAACATCATGACAGGTAGACCATATATTTTGATAGAGGCAACTTTAAAGAAACACTGCTGCCTTGCCAACACAAAGCACCCCCTGATGCCCAGATACCTTACTTGGACTCCCTTTTATTCCATTTCTTCTCCGCAGCCAGAAACACTATTCTGCACTTTAGCATCCAGGGGGGCATGTGATTTGCACCCCTGAAACGCTGCTCAAGCCAACCGCTAGGTTGCTATGCCCAAGCACTGTGACACCTTCACTCCTCTGTGTTGCTATCATAGCTGATTTAAGCCCCAGCTGCAGAAGAGAAATGAACTGCAAGGGAGCACACATAGGGTAATCATATGGGAGTTGGAAGATGCCCTTTGTAAAATCTGTGTCACTTTGCCAGAAGATGCCCTTTGCAGAAGCTCTGCCACTGGTAAAGTGGACTACCATTTCAGAGGCTCTGTCACTTTGTCCTGCATGAGCAATGTGACAGCGTCTCTAAGTTTTGTGGGTCACAGTATGCAGGGCTTAGTACTATCTTTGCAGACCCTGAACAGAGTAGAATTTTAGCAAATGCACACTGTGGTCTCCTGGGATCTCTGGAAACCATTATACACTCAGGTCTTACTGCAGCTGGGCTCTGTCCAGCTCTGCAATTCATCCACAGCCAGTGCAATGAGAGCAGCCATGGGTGACCCACAATTTAAAAAGCAGTGTGTATATACAGTATCTCATAAAAGTGAGTACACCCCTCACATTTTTGTAAATATTTTATTGTATCTTTTCATATAACAACACTGAAGAAATGACACTTTGCTACAATGTAAAGTAGTGAGTGTACAGCTTGTATAACAGTGTAAATTTACTGTCCCCTCAAAATAACTCAACACACAGCCATTAATGTCTAAACCGCTGGCAACAAAAGTGAGTGCACCATTAAGTGAAAATGTCCAAATTGGGCCCAATAAGCCATTTTCCCTCCTTGGTGTCATGTGACTCGTTAGTGTTACAAGGTCTCAGGTGTGAATGGGGAGCAGGTGTGTTAAATTTGGTGTTATCACTCTCACTCTCTCATACTGGTCACTGGAAGTTCAACATGGCACCTCATGGCAAAGAACTCTCTATGGATCTGAAATCTGCTCTACAGAGTTGCAGCACGGTGGCCAAGACCATACAGTGGTCTAAGAGGACAGGTTCCACTCAGAATAGGCCTCGCCATGGTCGACCAAAGAAGTTGAGTGCATGTGCTCAGCGTCTTATCCAGAAGCTGTCTTTGGAAAATAGACGTATGAGTGCTGCCAGCACTGCTGCAGAGGTTGAAGGGGTGGGGGCCACCCTATCAGTGCTCAGACCATACACCGCACACTGCATCACATTGGTTTGCTTGGCTGTCATCCCAGAAGGAAGCCTCTTCTAAAGATGATGCACAAGAAAGCCTGCAAACAGTTTGCTGAAGACAATCAGACTAAGGACATGGATTACTGGTACCATGTCCTGTGGTCTGATGAGACCATGATAAACTTATTTGATTCAGATGGTGTCAAGTGTGTGTGGTGACAACTGGGTGAGGAGTACAAAGACAAGTGTGTCTTTCCTACAGTCAAGCATGGTGGTGGGAGTGTCATGGTCTGGGACTGCATGAGTGCTGCCAGCACTGGGGAGCTACAGTTCATTAAGAGAACCATGAATGCCAACATGTACTGTGACATACTGAAGCAGAGCATGACCCCCTCCCTTCAGAGACTGGGCTTCAGGGCAGTATTCCAACATGATAACGACCCCAAACACACCTCCAAGAGGACCACAGCCTTGCTAAAGAAGCTGAGGGTAAAGGTGATGGACTGGCCAAGCACTTTTCTGACACGTTTTGTTTACGTGTAAAAATGATTGTTTTTTGCTATAAAATTACTTAGAACCCCCAAACATTTTCTATTCTTTTTTAAGCAGAGGCCCTAGAGAATAAAATGGTGGATGTTGCAATTTTTCTTGTCACGCTGTATTTACGCATGCCGTTTTTCAAATGCAAGGTTTGGTGCTAGAATTACTGCCCGTGATCTGATGTTCAAGGTAATATGGGTGATCGCTGTTTGCATGCGTGCGGGACCAATGCATGCATTCTCCTTTGCACGCAAGCATGGAGGGACGAGGGGGCTTTACATATTTTCTTACATTTTTTATTTTTACACTATCACTTTACATTTTCTTTAACACTTTTATTGTTATCACAGGGAATATAAATATTCCCTGTGATAGAAATAGATAGTGACAGGTACTCTTTACTGAGACATATGGGGTCTATTAGACCCCAGATCTCTCCTCTGCCCTTAAAACCTTCAGATTATACCAAGGTTGGTATGATCTGATGCTTTTTCAAACCCCTAAGGGTTTGTTCACAACTGCGAATCCGAAAAGGATAAAATGCTGCATAGCTTCCGGTTTCCCTATACTATAGAGATGATTTATGATAGCTCTATGTTCAGCCACGCTCAGGTCTCCCAGTGGGATGGGAGAGCCCGAGAGTCCCCTCCTGCTGCCTGTAAAAGCAATCCAGCATCTAATTAGCCACTAGGAATGCTTTTACAAGAAAGCCAATCGCCAGGTGAAAAAAAAAAACAATACCAGCATGATGCAACAATAATGGATAATAATAGCAATACAAATAATGACAACTTACCAGATTTCCAACAATCAGCACATTAGCAAACTCATCAGTTATGGGATGATGCTCCATGGCCATAAACAAGGTGTTTAAAACGATGCAGATGGTGATTGCAAGATCAACAAAGGGGTCCATCACTATAACATTGAGTACATGCTTTATTTTCAACCAGGTGTCACAGCAGTCCCATATCAGATAGGTGTTGGCAAATTTGTTCCAGCACGGTGGGCATTTTTGCCTGGATTCTTCTAATTCTGTAGAAATAAAATGTTAAATTAGAATTACCATATAACATCAAACTAATTCACAACACTGTAAGGTCCTATGCACACTGGCCATTTAGCCCCGATGCATGAGGCTCTAGCATTCAGTACCTGTGCATCATTCAGCCCACCACTAGCAGCATGTCACACTCTATGGGAGGCTGGCAGCTCCTGCGGCTGGATGATGAACCGATTAGTATTATGTTTAGGGCAGTACGTGCGGCATTCTTGCATTCCAGGCATTTATCTTTGGACACATACTGTCCTTGCTTTCCACAGTACATAATCTAAATGGCCAAATACAAGGAAGAAGCACTGTCACCTGGTAGGCGTGGTGAATTATATGCAAATACTGACTTTCAGAAAGTCTACATTTGTGTATGGATTTTAGGGAGCTGCAGAAAGGCTAAGGTAAGAGCAGGCACAAGTTGCACTGTAAGTTGTCAGGTATAATAATGTTTTGGGGTGTTAAATGGTAACACCTAAGTGCTACTAAAACCAAATAGTGCAGCGCAACTCAATTAATTAATATCCAAAACATGTGACAAACATAGTGAAAGTCCATTGATCAATAATTTGGATAATATTGTGAAAAATACAGTCTATAAAAATCGAATTGAAATAAAAAATAAAACAAAATAAAATCTGTGCTCCCCACAAACGGTGATCTTCTATTACTCTCTTTCCTCCAGTGATTAGCGCACCTTCACACACCAGGTGAAAAACCTGCTCAACTCAAGCAAGAAACAACAGGCTTATATATATTAATCATTCAGATCCACTGGGATGGTCCCCTCTCCTCTCTCCAAAGATCCCACTTGGATCCCACTTTCCAATGTACTCACATTCCATAAACGAACTACATGTAACAGAAAAGCGAATACATACTGTAGTGCTCCCCGTATAACACCTTTATTAAAAGTCATGTAGCGCCCTCTTATTAGGTTTCCTCAATAGCTATGCGTCTAGGAGGGAGGAGCTGAGCTAGTGACATCACACTGCCACCACCGCTGCAGAGAGTGGTGAGTCAGATGATGTCATCCAATATACTCACATCCACAAACGGATGTAACAGAAAGGTGAATACATAGTGTTTCCAGTATAACACCTTTATTAAAAACCCCTAATTAAATTAACTTACAAGAATAATCTATAAAAAGCACTTGAACAGATGACATCAGCTGACTCACCACTCTCTGCAGCGGCGGTGGCAGTGTGATGTCACTAGCTCAGCTCCTCCCTCCTAGACGCATAGCTACTGGGGAAACCCAATGAGAGGGTGCTACATGACTTTTAATAAAGGTGTTATACGAGGAGCACTACAGTATGTATTCGCTTTTCTGTTACATGTAATCCTTTTGTAGAATGTGAGTACATTGGAAAGTGTGAACCAAGTGGGATATTTGGAGAGAAGAGAGGAGACCATCCCAGTGGATTCGAATGATTAATATACACTATATTATCAAAAGTATTGGCACACCTGCCTTTAGATGCACATGAACTTTAATGGCATCCCAGTCTTAGTCCATAGGGTTCAATATTGCGTTGGCCCACCCTTTGCAGCTATAACAGCTTCAACTCTTCTGGAAAGGCTGTCCACAAGGTTTAGGAGTGTGTCTATGGGAATGTTTGACCATCCAGAAGCACATTTGTGAGGTCAGGCACTGATGCGGATATAAAGGCCTGGCTCGCAGTCTCCGCTCTAATTCATCCCGAAGGTGTTCTATCGGGTTGAGGTCAGGACCAGTCAAGTTCCTCCACCCCAAACTCACTTATCCATGTCTTTATGGATTTTGCTTTGTACACTGGTCCAAATTATTTGGTGGAGGGGGGATTATTGTCTGGGACTGTTTTTCAGGGGTTGGGCTTGGCCTCTTAGTTCCAGTGAGGGAACCCTTAAGACTTCAGCATCCCAAGGCATTTTGGACAATTTCATGCTTCATGGGAACAGTTTGGGGATGGCCCCTTCCTGTTCCAACATGACTGTGCACCAGTGCACAAAGCAAGGTCCAAAGTCAGGGGTGAGCGAGTTTAGGGTGGAGGAACTTGACTGGCCTGCAAAGAGTCCTGAGCTCAACCCGATAGAACACTTTGGGATGAATTAGACTGTGAGCCAGGCCTTCTCATCCAACATCATCCTGACCTCACAAATGAGCTTCTAGAAGAATGGTCAAACATTCCCGTAGACACACTCCTAAACCTTGTGGACAGCCTTCCCAGAAGAATCATTCCAATACTTTTGACAATATAGTGTAGATAAGCCTATTGTTTCTTGCTTGAGGTGAGCAGGTTTTTACCTGGTGTGTGGAGGTGCACTAATCACCGGAGGAAAGAGAGTAATAGTAGATCACTGTTTGTGGGGAGCACAGATTTTATTTTGTTTTATTTTTTATTTTACTTAGATTTTTTATAGACTGCATTTTTTATAGATTGTATTTTTCACAATACTATCCAAATGATTGATCAATGGACTTTCACTATTTTTGTCACATGTTTTAGATATTAATTAATTGAATTGTGCTGCACTGTTTTGATTTAGTTTTACATTATAGAGTGTTGTGACATCACTGTGGAGTGTTCAGCTAGCAACATTTTGTAGTATGTTTTGGATTGTGATTTTTTTATTTTATTTTATTAAGTTTGATTAATTGACACTAGACAAAATGGGGTGGCACCAATTGTAATTGGATGCATTTGGACATAATACATCAGTGCTGCCATGGTAACAGTCAAACAGTCACAGAGGACTAGAGTAGGCCTTAAGCATGACATAAAATATTCATCACTAGTAAAACCAAGTGCAGAGGCTACCTTCTAAATTACTAATGTGCTTTAAGTATGACTCAAAAATGACATTCTAAGACAGAACCTTTGGCTATGAATGCATCTTCAGCTAACTGCATGTTCCTTATATGGAGAAGATTTGAGCATCTTGAAAGGACCCTCTATTAACATTTGTTGGCATTAGTGATGAGCGAATTGGGGGAAAATTGATTCGCCCAGACTTCAGCAAATCAATCAAAACATTTGCACATGAGAATGTAATCCACCACTGCAATTTATAAAAGTAAACTATTGTTTTCTGTTTCTTCCTAAGCTCTCCTTGTGTAGTCAGTGATCATTCCCGACACACTGGCATTATGGCTGCTTTTAGATAACTGTAAAAGAAAAAAGAGGGTGCACCACCCTTGCGCATTATCCAAATAAATGTTTATTGAAATCAAAAGGAAAGAGACATACTCACAAACGAGTAGATAACCAAAGGCTTATCAAAGTCCGCAATGGACAGACAGCATCCAGGTCACCAGGACTATGTCCAGAACGCAGGGGAACCTTCTGGATGGCTGATGCGTTTTGAGGGGTAATTCCCTCTTCCAGCTCAGGGCTCTGAGGAAGAGGGAATTACCCCTTGAAAGCGTCAGCCATTCAGGCATCCAGAAGATTCCCCGGCGTTTTGGACATAGTCCTGTTGACCTGGCTGCTGTTTGTCCATTGTGGACTTTAACATGCCTTTGGTTATCTACTCGTTTGTGAGTATGTTTCGGTCCTTTTGATTTCAATACACATTTATTTTGGTAATGCGCAAGGTTGGTGCGCCCTCCCTTTTTCTTTTACAGTGTTTCTATTGGGTGTCCCCTGACCCTTGGAGGGCAGCAAGGCCTGCTTAATTACTGAGAACCACAAGATTGGTTAGCCACTTCTATTGCCATTGCACTATTGTTGAGCGCAGGAGAATTTGTTTGACCATGCTTTTAGATAACCCATTCAGAGCAAGGGGCTGGGGCAGTACACTCTGTATTGGCTATTGGGAATTTGTAGGCCAGGGTGCACAGAGTGGCAGTCAAAATTTGCCCATTGCACATTTACCCAAAATCACCTGTTCAAAGTGAATTTGGATCAGAGAAATTTACAGCATATTCATCATTGTGCAATTCTGAATCTCATCTCTAGCTGTTATCTATTTTAGACTAGGAAGATGCTAGAGAGAGATTAACTATAGATAATTACACAATAGACACTTGGTACAACATATTTGGCGTAAAAAATTAAATAAAAAAAAAACATAAGAGGTATATCAATGTTTGAGAACAGGTAACAAACATAACATTGTAAAGCTGACCATGCATTATACAGTTTTCTTTTTAATCTCTGTACAATTTCCTTTAGATTTAACTTCAACTGTGTAGTGCAAGGGACTCCTGAATGGATAAAAAATTGAAAGTGTTATTTAAGTTTGTCCTCATATTATGTGTTTTTTTGTAAATCCAAAGTAAAATTGTACAAGAAAATTGTATAATGTATGGCCAGCCTAAGATTTTAATGGGGCCATTTATCAATCTCAGTACTAGCCTGGCAAATTAAAAGCCATATTACAAATAACAATAAGGATTATAATCTGAATCCACAGAAAGACTTGTTTGTTATTCCTTGCTCATTGGTTAATTTGTGAATCACAGCCCACGGTATGACCTGATTTAACACGGTGCAATAGAGATCAAAAATGTCATTTTTGGGGTATTATAAAAAAGAGTTAAATTGATATTTTGAAATACTAGTTAATGCTCCGCCTATTTGCCTCCTCCCCACCTCCGCTGCCACATTTGGGGGGGGGGGGGGGGTGAGCAGGTACCAGGTTTTGACAGGTACACGCACCCACTTCTGGCTGCTTTCGCCAAGGCGAACTCATGTAGAAGTTAGGCCCCCCTCCTCCTTCCTCTGCTGTTGGGCCATTTACAAAGTGCAGCACGCTTTGCACATGCTCAGTAGGTAACCAGCTGTGAAACTGCCGCTTTCCCTTACCGGAGATGGCTGCGGCAGCACCCGAGAGCCGATTGAAAAATCGGCTTGGGTGAGGACATCCCTGGATTCATGGACAGATAAGTGTCCTAATATTAAAAGTATGCAGCTACTTTAAGACTATATTCACATATGTGCAATGCGGCAGCACACATGCGTGTCCATGCTTTTTTTTTGTGCTTTACCTGCACCTAAATCACACCATAGAAGTGCATGATCCTTATTTATCACAATGCATTTTGTTGCACAATTTATCACACACATCAGCAATGGTTGGGGGGCTATTAACAATTAAAGGCACTGCAGAGTGTCTCCAAAAAAGATGCACGTTTTTTGTGTGCTATGGAATGCAGGCAATTTTGAAAAAGTGCGAATGAATCCTAAAGGATCTTGTACCTTTCAATAACTTTCAACCTTGTATGATTGGCACATGATTGTTTAGGGCAGCCTTTCTCACCCTTTTCAACACAGAGGAACCCTTGAAATAATTCTCCGGTCTCGGGGAACCCCTGCTAAAAATGTAAAATCTACAACTCATGATACATTAGTGTGATGGTCAATGGGAAGAATGCTCCTTACACTTGTGGTGATAGGGAATAATTACCCCCTCACAGATAGCTAAAAAGATCAATGATGTCATTGGGAATTTATCTGAGAGGTAGAAATTGACCATTGCTCAAGGAGCCCCTGGAAACCTCTGGAGGAACCCTAGGGTTCCACGGAACCCTGGTTGAGAAACCCTGGTTTAGGGGTTGGGCAAAGTTGGCCAAGGCATAAATATCCCAATTTTTTTTGCCAGGTATTTTTTTTTTCTCCATTTTTAAGAACCCAGACCTCATACTTTAGCGGACTGCTACACTGTAACAATGCTACTTATGCATAGCTGTGCCAGTCTTCTAAACAGCCTTATAGCCTGTGCAAAATGTCCTGTCCAAATGACGGACTACATCATTTTGAAATGGACAGTGATTGACACGTTCTGTGATCAATTCAATGGTAAAACCTTCCACAATAATTACATTTCAACAGAAAGACAAGGAGAATTAAAACTTCACTAGACACTATTAACATCAAATGCAGAAATGATGCTCTGACACCTTCTATAGGACATGACAGCATCATGTGGGTCCAGCCCTAACATGCCTACAGGACTCAGAGTCTAGCTCCTCTGTGTCTGGAAGGTGTAAAGACATGTATATGACAGCCTGCTTCAATCAGCAGATATTCAAGAAAGGCAGAATGAAGATGAAGAAGTAAGGCATCTTAAAAAGGAAATAAAGTTAAAAAAAAAAAAGTAAATGTAAAGTAAAAAAAAGATGATAGCAGAAAAAAACTTTATATGTATGTTCTAAAAAATGCTTTATCTGTCTGATTTTATTGTTAATATTTTTTTTATTAGTGTACAGTACCTGAGGTGCATGCACAGTACAGTGGTCACTGCTGAATAATTCCTGGCATGTTTAAGACCTAACGCACAGTCAATCTAATACCTTAGTGGAACCAATTGCCGGGATGCAGGCTGTGCCTTCCCTCGGGCTCCACTTCGCTTTAAGTTTTTCTCTGCAGCTTTGGGTAGAATCAGTAATGGGTTTTCCTGTGACCCTTGTAGTTTAATGGTGGATGGATCCCTACACCTTAAGTTGTGGCCCCAATACTGCCACAGCCTTTAGGATGGTTTTTCATTTGTCATTAAATTAATTTTACTTTGCAGAAAATACACCAATTGAATATGCTATTTTTACTGGATTGTAAACAGCAGAGAAAAAACTGGGCACATCCGTTAGAATATCTCACAGCTCAAATTCCTGAAATATAGAAGAAGCTGTTGGGCAATGAAGCTGTCCAGTGGTAATGAAAAAAGACTGGTGAATGAAACTAATAAATTCATGAGATCCCCCCCGGCACCCTCCCACTCCTGTTCATATGTCTACTGTACATATTTGGTAAAGAAAAAAAAACATACCTTCCATTGTGTTGGTAAGATTGCTGGCTATACTCAAAGCCCTTTGTCTCAGGATTGGATCTTCCAAAAAATCCATAGAAACGTGATAGGAACTTAACCTCCTCTTCCTCAGCTCATGTTCTGCGTTGGTACCCTATAAACAAAAATAAAAGTTAATAAGCTGCATTTGGAATCAGACATTTTCTAAAATTATTCTGGCAGCAACATGCAACATGCGGCATGTGTAGCTAGCTATCATCAGTTTAATAGGGATAATAGGGATTAGTTTTTATTTGGCCTTCATATTCAGCAGCTGCATGGCCTACTACATGCAATAGCAGTTATCTTCTACCTATAATGCAGCAAAAGGCAGCCAATAACAAAATAAAAGTTGGCATGCCACTGCCATCTGCAAAGACTTTGCAATCTGTACTTGCTCATTATGCCTTAGATTAGTTTCAGTCCACCATTGTATGGACTGAAGTACTGTTTGAACAATGCAGGAAATGACTTGCTTCCGTCTAAGAAGTATTGACTCATTCCACAAAATGGCCGCCTTTGTGTAGGTCACATGTGCACTTTAATCACATTTAGCACTGAAAGCCAACATTAACCAAACATAAATATAGTACCGGTCTACTCATTAGAGACACTTTTTTTCTAGTCTTTTTTAGGTCAAACCCAGCCACTGATGTCCTAAATCTCTTGGAGCTATAGGATGTTTTAATTGCTTTATTACATTTTTCATTATTTTATATAATAGCAAATGCTGTGTGAGACTGCCCTGATGAAGCAACAAGAGTTCCATGTCTCCAAATTGGGCGAAGTGCAGGTGGAAACTACAGAGGTAAGAGTTAAAATAATCCAGTAGGTGGTTAAATTCAGCAGCTCCTGCCAAATTAGATTGTGTGGTAGAATAATGCTTTAAATATAAGGATAAAGTGCATTATCCTAATAGTCTTTTATTGGTAAGCAAAAATAAGCAAGTGACTACTTACAAACACAAAAGTAAGCAAAGCTCATCAAAATGGCACACTTGTTCAGGCTACTCCGTATGCTCCTGGAGCTTAGTAGGACATCTCCTGGATCCAACCGTCTAAGACATTAGAGGTATTGGCTCTGAGGAAGAGGGTTTACCCTCAAAACACGTAAGGCGGTTGGATCCAGGAGATGTCCTCCCAAGCTCCAGGAGCATACCGATTGGCCTGAACAAGTGTACCATTTTGAGAAGCTTTGCTTACTTCTGTGTTTGTAAGTAGTCAATTGCTTACTTTTACTAACCATAACAGGCTATTGGCATAATTCTCTAGGCTGGTGTGCCCTCTCTTCTTTATCTTTTGCCAGTACTTTGCTGGGACTTTCCCCAGTCCTGAGAGGGCTGCAAGGTGTGGTGCGTAAACTTCTACAGCCAGAAAGTGGACACGTTGCAAGATTTTGTGCTAGACCCCAACATTCATGGGCAGGAGATGTTTTGCTGTGTTGACTTGAAATATAATGCCAGGTTCCGTTTTTAGAAATGTGCAGTAAAACATTTTTTTCCATTTTGTAGGTGTTGCAAGTTTTAAAAAAAAAATTTGATCCATCCCAATGAAAAGTTTAGCTTGTGTTCTTGTTACACTAGAATTCTGTAGACACGGCTGAATCATTGGAATACAACCCTTAAATTGTCTTCTAAAAGTGCTTCTCACAGTTGTGTCTACAGTTCATCCAACAAAATGTAAACATTCCCCAAGGAATGTATATTTAATAATACATGCTGTAAGTAAATAATCAATGTAAATCTGTACGTAATAATCAATGTCTGTAATCTGATGTTAAATCGGTTGTAAACTGCGGCTGTTGTAAAAAAAAAATACACCTCCAAGGCAATGGCATAATGTGCTAGTATGCATCGCATACTAGCACATTATGAAATACTCACATTGAAACAAAGCCCTTCAGCGCTGTACTGTCACAGCTGAGAGGGCTAACATCTTCCCACAGTCTTTCTTCTGGGTTCGCGAGCTCCGGCTTTGTGATTGGCCGCAGCCGCAATGACGTCACTTCTGCGCAAGCACACAGGAGCCCTTGGTTCCGGCACAAAGCTCTGAAGGTCCAGCGAGGTATGCCGGACCTTTAGAGTGCATGCGCTGGTGGCGTAACTGGCTGCATCCAGGGTGAATAACTCCTAAAGGGTGCACGTTTAGGAGATATTCATTTTACCTACAGGTAAGCCCTTATAACAGACTTACCTGTAGTTAAAAATGACCAAGCGGGGTTTACTACCGCTTTAAGAGTATGTTTGAGTTGGAAAGATGATTATTTCACTTGCCATATCAAATTTGTAATATAGGTAAAATTGGACTTGAAAATGAACTTGGGGCCAGGCTATGAACATTCATGTATTTATATATTCTTAACAAGCAGTACATTAACTTTTACACAAAATCTCACTGATCTATGTATTAGCAGCAACTATGGAGCAAATAATGCCTAAAGTTTGCAGCAGAAATCCTAAGGTGCTAAGAGAAGCAGGGTGAGCTAAACTGCTGAAAATGACTTTAGTGATTTCTTTGTTAAATTCAAGGCTGAATCACTCCACAGTGTCAGCAGGTACTAAGGTTGGTGAGAGATTGTTTTAAAACCCATTTACAGCTTGTTAAAGTTGAACTTAAAGTATAACTAAAGGCAAACCTTTTATTTGTTTTTTGTTCCACTTTAAGAATATGTAAACACTTGAATGCCCATAGCCCAGTCACAGGTTCACTTTAAGTGATATTCATTAAAAATTAAGGTAAAATACAAATTTGTAAGCCTACAAATACCCAAACCAGATTTTTACAGAGACACATGAGAGATACAATGCAGGCTCAACTACAAGTAAGATTTTCAATACCATTTAAAGCTGAAATCCATGTCTGGGATTTTTTTAGCATACTTACATTTGTCCAGCTTGGGCCAATGTAAGTATGCATTTACCATACCTGTCAAATTCTTATGGTCACAGCTACTGCAGTAATCACTGCTGTCTTCTGCGGCTGCCCTGCTGCTAGGTGTACATACGGGTTCGCTTGGAACAGGTGCCATTCACAGAATGCCTAGCATTTTTCTCAACCAATGCAGAGTGTTCACTGATTGAATGAGGTGGGGATCATGTTGTCAATCAGAGAAAGCTTTTCATTAATTAGGATAAAATTTGAGGTGTTCTGTGAATGGCATCCAGGAGCCGGAGACCAACAGCGATCATTGTAGTAAAGGTGAGTACTAGAGTAAGTCCCGACTTCCGCAGCAGTCCCACAGGTATGGCATATGCATACTTACATGAGTCCTTGCTGGATCAATGTAACTATGCAAAAAAATCCATACCTTGTTGACTAGAAATCGCATTTCAGTTTTTCAAAATCACTAATCACTAACAATCTGGCTATAAATATGTAAATCGTGTAGGTGGAGCTCTGATGTGCAGTTAAAAAAACAGCAGTTTATCAGTAATTATATGATATGCCACTTGATCAATACGGTCCTAAGAAGTAAAACAATACTATTGATACCAACGTGGCGCTTGCATCAGCAAACAATTCAGCAATGAAGTCTCCCATATATTTAAGCTGATGGGTTTCTTTAACCGCTTCACCTCCGGAAGGTTTACCCCTTCCTGATCAGGCCTTTTTTTGCGATGCCGCACTGCGTTACTTTAACTGACAATTGCGCGGACGTGTGATGCTGTACCCAAATAAAATTGATGTCTTTTTTTCCCACAAATAAAGCTTTCTTTCGGTGGTATTTGATTACCTCTGCATTTTTTATTTTTTGCACTTGAAAATAAGAACGATTATTTAAAAAAAAAAAAACAATATTTTGTACTTTTTGCTGTAAAAAACATCTAATAAAAAATGTAAAAAAGTTTCAGGCACATTTTCTGGTGTGTCAGATGAGTGGTCCCCCACTGTGGTTCCTTGCACCACCCGTTGTGTACTGTAAAGATCAGCAGAGAAAACCACAGAACACAGCAAGGGACACCAGCATCTCACTCTGCTACAAGTGTTGAATGCAGAGGATTCTTGAGCAAACTCAACTGACTAAAACCTGTCTTAGATTGCTTTGATAAAAGCCGCCAGTCTTTTTCTAGTTTGTGCACTGCAATGCAGCTT
This sequence comes from Glandirana rugosa, assembly GCA_018402905.1. NCBI lineage: Eukaryota > Metazoa > Chordata > Amphibia > Anura > Ranidae > Glandirana > Glandirana rugosa. The sequence goes on from BLSH010399117.1 coordinate 833,913, forward strand.
GATGAGCTGTACCCATTGCACATAATGTAAAGAGGGCCTGCTTTGTTTTTGCGTTTTTTTTTTTCCTTTTTTGTATAATTATCATTATTTGTGTACTTTGGCTTTTTTTTGAAAAAACAAAATAATGAGGATTATGAATGGCTGTTTACTGGCACAAGAATAGGTCTAGGATAGTGCATAGGATGACAGCATACATCTGTAACCCTCTGGAACCATTTAAAGCTCACTGTACCCTTAAGGCTGGGTTCACATTGGAACCTGCAGTGGCTCTGGTGCATGCTGGTTCACAGTTTCAGGTCCGATTTCAGCCCGAATTTTGGGCTGAATTCGGACTTCAAACGGACCAAAAGATGTACAGCATCTTTGTGCAATTCGCACTGGACCCGCTACGGAGATTTGTGAACCCGCTCCATAGAGAGCCAGTCACAATCTCCTGCATCCAGGATCCAATTCGCATAGGTGTAAACCCAGCCTAAAAGCCACCAAAATGTTTCTTCATTTTTCCTTCCCCATTGACTCCAATACCTTTTGTCAAAATGGGAGCATTTTGCTGAAATCTCCTAATTTTACCTGAAAGTTTATAGAAATGTACCTCCTTAAAACATTTGTTGAGCTTGAAATATATACTCTGCAATACCATACCTTGTTAGTTAAAGTGTTACTAAACCCACAACAGTAAAATCTGTCTGTATATGGAGAATAGCATGCTTGCTATACTTACTGTGTAAATTAAGGGGTTAATCCTCTGTATTGTGTAAAAAGGCTGTTTAATTTTGTATGGCCAGATACTTCCTTTTTGCCCTGTCTAGTATATTAGACTCTACTATACTATACTACATGCAGGCAGTGTGGAAAGGTTGCACATGCTCTGTTCGATCTTCCCATTTCACATGGATACAGACTATAGTGCATTTCTAGAGGCAGTGATTGTTTATTTGTGAACTGAGCATGTCATTGGCAAAGCAACAGTCAGCTCTGGCCGGATTGTGGGTGAAGGGTCACTGATGCAAAGGAAGTTGCATTATCACAGAGTGAAATCTCCTCCTACATGCAAACTGGGGAAGTCCTGGCTACTTGCAGTTTATCACCTGACTGCAATATACAGATAAAAAAAAGGTATATAGCAGCAGTATTTTGATATAAAAAGAAGATTTAGAAGCTGTGTGCACTGTGAGGAGGGCGGATGAATTGTTTTTATATTGCTGGGTTTAGTAACACTTTAATAATAGAATTAGTGGAGTTTATAGCCTAAGTTATAGTAGACTGTGCTGTTAGTATATTATAGGCATTGCGAAAAAGCAGTCACATTCAAAGCTCGACCAACCAATAATGGAGTGTTCCTGAGGGAAGCACTTGATAAAGGCTACCATGCCTAAACTATTTGAAACTTCCTTACATTGTCATCAGAAGCTGGTTTATCTATTATCACCTCTGGCAGAAGTAGTCCAGCAGGCGATGTTGGTGATGGCCCACCCAGAAGAGAGACCACTCCATTGCAATCCACAGTGCTGTGCATTTTCCCATTCACTGGCAACACCGGCAGGGTTCTTGAAGCCTTGCTGGCTTGGCTGATATTGCTGTTCCGCCTCTCTCCATGTCTGCGAGGTACAAATAAAGAGCCTCTCCTGCTCTCATTGTCCTCAAAAGTGCTGTGTTCATCATCCGCAAAGTCATTCTCTGATCCCACATCCTTCCCACGGCCTCGAAAACTGGAAAGGCTGGTTCTACTGTTCCGCCTTGGTGAAAATAGAACCTCCTGGACATCGAGCAGGGACTGTTAAATGAAAGGCAAATAGTGTAAGTTATATTTAGGCAAGGTGATGAGTAGAAGAAGGTTAGCTGTCAGATAGAAAATACTGTACCACAATAGTTAAAGAAACACAGTAGACGGGCCATGCTGACTCACATGCTGACTTTTGCCAAACACAGTGCTGTTTAAACCAGACCATGCAGTACAATGCAAGGTCCCCTTATACCAGGGATATGCAATTAGAGGACCTAAAGCTGTTGCAAAACTACAAGTCCCGTCATGCCTCTGCCTCTGGGTGTCATGCTTGTGGCTGTCAGAGTCTTGCTATGCCTCATGGGACTTGTAGTTCTGCAAAAGCTGGAGGTCCGCTAATTGCATATCCCTGCCTTATACTGTCTGGGCCCCTCCCCCAAATCTGTAACTGGAAGGTGTAAAGGGTACCTGAAAAAAAAAAAAGTTAAATTTATACTTACCTCTGTGTTTTGTATTGCTGGATTCCTGGGGAATGCAGTGGATGTCAAATCTCGCAAGAAGACACTCTGGTCCACTGTAAAAGCATCTTCTCATGAGTTTTTGGCTGCTCTGTAATCCCCAGGATCTAGCTGGAGGGCGCCTGACGTTACCCTTGCCTAGGCACCCTGGGCAGAACATGGGAGTAAGGTAAGTATAAAATCAATCTTTTTTCTTTGGAGGTACATTTTACATTTAATCAGTGCAGGTGGTTTTTACAGAAGGAAGAGGCCTGAAGAGTATAAATAGATCTTGCATTTTATAGCAAGGTCCACTTTTAAACACAAGCACTCAAATGCAATACACAGCAAAAATTGTGTTAGCCTTGCTTTGTCTGTAATACAAATGCATCTCAACATGACTTGCTGCACCCATAGAAATGCAGTGCAGAAAAATGCCACCTCTACACTACATTATTGGAGGAATTGGGAATCTGTTGTCTTGAGTTTGCTGTGCATTTCATGGCATTTCAGGCACATTCAGGCAATTTCATTTCAGGCACATTAGACAGTGGAAAACTACATCCATCTAAATCAGGGGTCTCCAAACTTTCCAAGCAAAGGGCCAGTTTACTGTCCTTCAGACTTTAGGGGCCAGACCAGCGGCGGCTGGTGTATATGGGGCGCCGCCTCCCCGCCGACTAAAAAGAAAAGAAAAAAAAGGTCAGCCCGGCCACCCTGCAGGAGGCGCCGGTACATTGACTTTCTTTTTTTTTTTTCCGGCTCCTTGGCTGTCACCTGACAGCCAAGTAGTGAGCCTATTGGTTGGCCATTAAAGGCTATGTGTGTGCGCTGAACAGTGTGATTGGATGCGGTGGCCAGGGGGCGGGTCACTGTGGCAGCGGACATGACTCCCGCTCCCACAGAGACCCTGACCGGTGGTGACCAACAGACTGATGGGGTCCATGGGGACAGCCGCTCTCCGCATGCCGATCTCTGCAACACTCCTGCCTGCCTGTCTGGTGGATGGGGTAAGTGCATGACTTGTCCCGACTTCGGGGGGGGGGGTCTCTGCAATGTACCCCACCTGTGATTCTGACTGCAAAAGCGCCCCCACCTGTGTCACTGGCTACAAAAGTGCCCCCACCTGTGTTATTGGCTGCAAAAGTGTCCCCACCTGTGTTATTGGCTGCAAAAGTGCCCCCACCTGTGTTATTGGCTCGTGAAAACATCGGTCACTGTGTCCACCCCCGCGAAAACGTCAGTCTTAGTGTCCACCCCATGTAACGTCTCTGGGGGGGGGGGCT
>BLSH010399117.1:854985-868786 GCA_018402905.1 Glandirana rugosa
ATAAATTATATATATGTATACACACCCAGTAGTACCGAATATACGATCCTGATAACATCAGGGTCGTTTTATTAAAGTGTTAACCGAAAGTTTTTGACGAACTGAAACTGGTGTGGTGGTGCCAAAATTTAGGTAAATAGATATTTAAATATAAGTAATCATTAAGCACCAAAACTTAATTCGTGGTTTTTTTCCAGAATTTACCTTCTGGAATTGTTTTCAATGCTCGGAGAACTCTGAATGTTCTCAATGCTGAGACATTGCCCAGGTCCACAAACTCTGTGACATATCTGTAATAGGGGAGTTCACACACAAACACAATGACAGACACAAAGAAACAGTTGGATGTACAAAGGGGCCTAACACCTCACACCAATTACTTCTTACCTGGAATTACAGAAATAGTTTTCAAAGCTCTTAATACTCTGAAAGTTCGAAGAGCTGAAACATTGCCTAGGTTTACAAATTCTGTTACATACCTGTAGGATTAAATCAGAGTTATTCAGGATATCTAAAAAGGTCTTCCATTTAAGACCTTTTTTTGGTGCTTAATTCAAAACCACGAATTACTAATGAATATAAATTTATAGATAAATGGATTTAAAACCGTGGTGGTGTGGTCAAAGTCAAGCAGTTTTTGAAAGCCAATTGGGAAATTATTTTGCTGGGACTACAATAGTCCTAGCATATAAGCCATGATGACCCACACGTGTATATATATTAAATAGGTGCTAAGTTCAGTGGGGCAATAGGGGCAATGGGGGTTTCTGTATTGTCAACTCTGCCAACTCCATGAAGGATGGGCATAACATATATAGGCCTCAGGGAACTCTTCTAACTGACAGAAGTGGAACTAGCTGAGACTAAGCAGTCCACAGCATCTATTATACTAAATTGCATCCAGTTTTATATGCATCTGGCCAACTGGCAAGTGCAAGAATGGACAATCTGCAATTCAAAGCCTAGGCTGGAGCATTAAGATGGGACAAGTCTCTGATTAGAATAACCTAGTATTTTTTCTTGTTTGATACTGATATTAAATAATTGATTCCTAGGGAGCATTTAATTAAATTCCCTTTTGTTTTTAATGAGCATAATCTTTTATTTATGCATATCTATGGATTAAGAGCTTGATATTTGCTTTAACTAGTCAGAAAAACTGCAATTTTTCAAACATCTAATATATATATAATATATAACTAAACAAACTTTTTTCATATACTATATACAGAACATTCATTATAATACAGTATCAATGCAACAATGTCACTAATGTGTCTTAAAATTAATATACAAGCTAGAGACTTGCTAAACATCCTCTTTGTAAATATTTAATAGTTTAAAATGTACAGTATATATCTCTGTCTGTTTTTCAGTTGTATGTTATTATGGAGTTTTGTTTAATGTAGTTATAGTGACATACAATATGATATAAAAGATAGCTGACAAGTTTGAAAGTAATTTCCTCTATGAAAAAATGTTCTGCATTCTGTGGCATTAATATGGTATAAAAAAATTGAAGGTAATTGAATTGCAGCAATCCTGCTGTAATCAATAAAGGTATTAAGAGTCAAACCATGATTAGTAGGTGACCAGAAGTGATGGGTATATGTGTAGTTAATCATTCTCCGAACAGTGGTATAGGTTAACAAATATAGGTCCTTTGCAGGATATAGTCAAGAACCCGAAAAATTAAACTACAGACCCACTATCAAACTACTAACACCAGTGTCTCCCCCTGTAGTAGATATGCCCAGCCTATTACCTCCTGTATCAAAAATGCCCAACCCTCACCCCCACCTAAGACCCCTACCCTCCTGTAACCTACCTCCCCCTTCAAAATGCACCGTATGCACGATCTTCTTTTGGAAAAAGGAATTATTAGATGAACAAGCTGATGTAATAAAATAATGTTACTTGACCTTGGAATGCAATAATGAGGTCTTTACTTATTTATAATTAGGTGTGCAAATGTTTCAAATTATCTATGATGTATAAATCATATAGCCAGTTCAAAGCAAAGAACGGCATTTGTCTCATTAGTGGGGTTTATATATAAATTGGAGTTAAGGAAACTGGAGCAAAAGTTCCCCTTTGCATCCACAAAGAGTCAGAATTATACATTTTGCAGCATAAATTTCAGGCCAAAGATGCAAGTAAAGTGTCTTCTTGGATTCAATAGTGTGTTTGATCGGGCAGGTTTTTTACTAGTAAGAGGTCTTGATAATGCCATAAAATAAGATTGCAATCATTCTTGAGTTCATATTACCGAAATATCAACAGATAAATATTATATTTATGGCATGAAACACACATGTGCCTTTATGGACACTTTTATGCCTGTGACATCAAGACAAGACATGAGAAGAAATAGTTTACTGAGACAGAAATACACTAACGGGAATAAAAACCCCACGCAGACTCTAAACTTTACCCATTCTACTAAAAAGAAATTTGACGCAATGTCAGTTTTGTTGGGGATACTTTATCTCTCTTCCTGTCCCTCCCACTCCTTTTCCCAAGAACAGGAAATAAGGGAAACATTTCCCAATAGGAAAACAGACAGAGATTTTAAGCCATTCTCACTCTGTCCAAAACAGAAATTACATTTTGGCTTGAGTTGGGTTACTTGCAGTTATATTCCTTCCAGTACAAAAGCTGGAAAGAAGTTTCTAAAAAGTTATTCACATTCTAAATACTAACTTTTTTTGCTTACTAACTGCTCCCGACCAACACTGTCTTTTCATAAAAACGAGTTTTCATATCAGTTTCAGTAATAATGAATGAATATTAGCGCATACTTCTCAGAGAGTTTAAATCTTACACATTACGCATGCATAGAAAACTAGAGATCTATTTATGGCTGTCTTTTATGTCACTTTGAACTATTTATCATTTCTTTGTTCACCTGTTGCTGTTAAATATTATTTATAAATCAAAGAACCAGTCAAAGTAAAATGCCAGAACCAGTCAAAGGAGTAAGCTAAAGTATAAAAAAAATGAATAATATTGAGATTAATATTTGAAGAAGCTTGAGATTCTAGTCAGTAGTCTCGGGACTAAATATATCTGGATATACGTGACTGTGGGGAAAGTTTCTTTGCTTTGTACAACTAACTTATACTTGAGAGATCATACTGGAGGTTCAGCCTGTCTTTTCTTTTGCCATAATAAAAAGGCTGATAACACAAAATACTAGGATGCACTCAACAGCACATAAGTAAATACAATGACGTCTAAAATATCTCATTCCTATCAAAGTATTAAAATGCATCATTCATATTTGTGAATGTCATGAGTGGCTTTTGTTTAAGGCATCTGTTGGTTTAGGCTTGGTTATAATTTTCAGCTATTTACTATATACTTATACTTATATACTTATATACTATTTCAGCTTTATCACTTTTTACATAATTGTTCAGCATTTATAGGTAAAGTTGATCCAGGGAATATCCGATTGCCTCTCGGGGGATCAGGAAGGATTTTTCTTCCCCTGCTGTAAGCAAATTGGATCATGCTTACCTAGAGTAGTTTTTTATTGGTTGAACTAGATGGTCTTTTTTCAACCTGACAAACTATGTAACTATGTAACAAAACTAGGGTGGATGGTGTTTCTTAGGGCAGGTCTCCTGCACTGTTAAAGTGAATATGTGTCCAGTTAATGGAAATATAAATGTTTACATATTTCAACAATAACAGAGCCTTCAAAAACAAGCCCTCAATGACCTCTGTAGCTACATGTACTATGGGGTAATTCATCCTCAAAGCTTATAACAGAGGCACTGAAATCATAGCTTATCTGCCCTTATTACCCCTGGCAGCCTGCTAGACTTCACATGTAAGCAAACAGAAGGTACTGCAAGGTTTTCTGAAATAAGAGGCAACTGAAAGTCTGTGTTGTGATCTTTGAGGATGAATTACTCCACAGCGCCTACAGATATTAGTAAGAGCTTGTATTAAAATGCATTTACTGTGTGTTTAAGAATATGTAAATACATGAATGTCCATTGCCTGGTCACAGATACTCTTTAAGCATGGCTGCTGACATCATGATCATTTATATATTTAGATTTAGATTTATTATATATAAGCATATTACCAAGCAGCTGTTAAAAGCTTAGGTTGCAGCATTTTGATATATCCTATAGTGATGTTTTGTGATTAAACTTGAATGCCAGACAATTTTATAGTAATAGATACAATGAAGAAAGGTTAAGACCTGTGTAAAGTTTTATTACTGTAAATGTCTCTGATTGGGAAATTTTCACTCACTTCCGGTGTCAGAACAGGTAGAATCTTTTCAATGGAGATACATATTTAGCAGAGTAGATACTTTCCCATACATCCTATCAAAGTGACAGGTGTCAAACAGGATAGGAAGAGAGGGGAAATCTCCCCCACTGGGACACATACAACTTTTAAAGCCCAAAAGAGGTTCTAACTCTTCCCATGCTATCCAAAACTGAACAAAAATACTTTGGCTGGAACTGCAATTTAACAATATTGGTGCCTTTGAAATCTAACTCTATGTACTGCCTAGAAGAACCATGCAAACTAACATATAAAGGAAGTGGAGGTTTTAAGTGTTACACTTCCAAAATTCATTAAGAGCATCATTGCTGAAAAAATCTAAATATGGTATCTTCTGATCTCACTTCCTCTTTCTGCTTCTAAATTACATTTCTGCTTTAACAAATTAAACTCTACTTCTTTTCAGCTGTATGTTAAGGTAATAAACTTGAAATAAATAAAACATATTGAATACTTACGCCATGACAATGACACTGAAGTCCAGCCAGTTCCATGGATCCCGCAGGAAAGTGAAACCTTCTAAGCAAAATCCTCTTGCCAGAATTTTTATTAGAGATTCAAAGGTATAAATCCCAGTGAAAGTGTATCTAAAGTCACAATATGGAGAATGTCTCACATTGGGTTGTAATGGCACAGCTGTGGTAAGGATTTGGTGTAGGTCGGTGTATTACTTACTCTACATTCTTGGTCCATTCTGGGGGATTACTCATGGTCATGAACACACAGTTGGTCAAAATAGTGCACATAATGAGCATGCTGAATAACGTAAGATGTAGTTAAGGAACATATCATTCAGAGGTACAAATAGTGTACAGATGTATGCAAAAAGTGACCTGCTACTGGCAAGGATACTAGGTAGCAACCGCCTTGGTGTGTGCTGCAGGATCAAAACTTTGTCTGACTGTAGAAGCACAATGCAAATAATGAAGATCCACACAATTACAGTGCTAATGTTTGCCTGTTGATTTTAACAAACCCCGTTTATGAAATTATGATGCCTTTCCTTGTCTTTATAGTGTGCAGGCATACTTAAAGTGAATGTGTGGCCATGGCTATTGGAATTCAAGTATTTACATCTTCTTTACTAGCAGTAAATGGGATGAAATTTTTTCAGCAGCTCAGCCCCTTCTGCAAATCTCTAATGTGAACATAAAGTAGGACCTCTGAATGGGGGAGATGAGCTGCTGGAATGTCTTCAGTGCTTTTTCTGTGAACTGCTCTAAAGTGCCTGTAGTTACAGAGGCCAGTGAGGACTTGTTGTGAACCACATTTACTGTTTGTTAAGAATTTGTAAACTTTAGAATATCCATATAATGACCACAAGTTCACTTTAAAGTGAATAATTCACAAAGAAATTTTAGAAGAGACTTATGAAAGTAGCCTAACCACTGACTTTTTGGACTCATTTTGAAGCAATGAAGATGAATATATTTAGCTTTACCACAAGTAAAATCTTTGCCTTGGATCTAATATGCTGCCTATGAGTCAGGAAATTGCAGCTTCCATCAGCATTTTCTGAGCCAAGCATTTAGCTCCCATATTAAATATATTTTTTTGTTGCTCTCAATCTTTTTGCCATACTTGGAAGCATTCAGCTAGCCAGAGAAATATAAAAGCCATCAGAACGGAAGACATGATTTCACAACCCAACTTTCTCTGATGTATATGTGATCTCTGGAGACAATTCCAAAGATTTTCTTTCTTGATGGCCAATGTGAAGCAAGGGGAAATTCTCCCCACAATGGGGGAATCAAAAACAATAATATCTCCACAGCATTTTTAACCATTCCCCACTTTACCAAAAAACAAAAGAACAGTTTTAGTTGTTCTTTAACATGCATGAAACCCCTAAACAACTAACCTGAACGGAGCACTAAGTTATCTTAGGAGCAAAAATAAGATTGAGAAAAGATAGAAAATATCATGCACTAAAGACTTGGTGTCTATTTACTATGTGTCAAATTATTGCCATTAAACAAAAACCTGTAAATAAGGGCAAACAGTGCTTCCTTTGAAAACCCATATACTTTTCTGCGTTAACAGTCTCTTTATATTTAGTAAATCAGCTCCATTTAATCTGTAAAGTTTAATTAGAAACTGGCAGAGTGAAGGATCCACTTACTCCTTCTCTCTACCTTTGTCTGATTTTATCAGCCAGAGAAGGCCTTCCCATGAGATTTCATCTGCGGTGCAGAGCATGAAGGGAGTTTACTAGGATGTACTATTTTAATTAATGTAATTTCATTTTAATTTTAAAAAATAAGCTAAATGATGTCACAAAAATAGATAAGTGCATGCTTTAATTGCATTCAAATTTTTGTACTAAAAATGAATGTAACAATGTTGTAGTAAATATATATGGACTTTGGTTGTAAACCTCAGTCTGGTTCCTCTCTCATCTCTCCTCTCTCTGCTATCTGCATGTATTCGCCCCTAATAGATTAAGCCGACACCGCAGCCTCCCGGGAGATGGCCTGCACCCCCTCCCCCTCCAGCACAGTAGATGACTCAGACGCTCAGCTCTATGTTTCTCTGAGCCTGTGAAAGGGGTCGTGTCACTTTCCTCCAATCAGTTCTTAGAACACACTTAGCTTTGAGCGTGTGTGATTTTAGATTCTGCTGCTGAGGAAAAACCTTTCATCTGTGTGTTGTAGAAGGCTGTACAGGACAGGTTGCTGCAGATAAACAGGTACAACTTATGTAGGAAGATTTGTTTCATCCCTGTGTCTGAGGCTAGTCATCTCACTGGGTAAATGTAAGGGTTTACAACCACTTTAACTGATTTTTGTATATTTGTCTAGAACTCCTTGAAGTTCATGTATACCCAAAACTTTTGTTTTTGGTTTTGCATGGAAAGTGTGTATAATTAAAACCCCTTTCAGGTTATCTTCTCTGTGTTATGATGGGTAGATGTTCCTTCACTTTGTGTCCTGGAGAAGCACCAGGAGGTGACAGGAAATCTCTCTAATTAAGAGGAATTCCTCTCTAAGACATCTGTCCCAATTGGGGCAAACAGATGCCCTAATTGGAGAATTTACCCTCACCATTTGTTCTGGTTACAACTATAATATTTTTTATTCTACCCAACAGGAACGCAGACAGAAATAAAAACCTGACAGGGATCCTTCTCTACTTTATCCAAAAAAAAACCCATTAACATAAACAAAATAAATAAAGCCAAAGCATAAAAAAGAAAAAAAAAACATAACATAAAACACAACAGCTGATGATAAAAAGTATTTATCACTGGGATGGCCATGATTCAGATAACTATTGTTGGGGTAAAGAAGGCTTTTTCTTCCCAGAAATGAATTAGCAGCTTTTATACTAAGGTTCTGTTTCGCCATTTGCAGGATCAACAGAACAAATTAATACACATTGACCTTTCTGGAGTTTTATCCTTTGCAACCTTAGTTACTGTATTATAAAAAAAGCAACGAGTACAAAACACAGAAGTTGCGTGGAAGTTCACAAACTACCCTAGAAGTAGACCACCCCCTTCCCCTAAGGGATAAATACATATTTTGGGCTATGAGAACTTTACAAAGATTTTTTTAATTATCTTGTCCCTTGACCCCACAGTCTCCTCTTCAAGAAACCGGTCCCTGAAGTTGCTTCTATGCACGGGTCCATCTGTCTGTCACACCGGGGGGTTATTTACTAAAACTGGAGAGTTCAAAATGTGGAACAGCTCTGCATAGAAACCAATCAGCTTCCATGTTTTATAACCAAAAGCTTAACTGAACAAGCTGAAATTAGAAGCTAATTGGCTACCATGCACAGCTGCCTCAGCTCCTCTGAGTGGACCCCACCTTGACATCATAAAGTACAATGTGGGACCAGAGGTCCAGTATTGTAGGGACGCAAATACCCACCCACCCAGGACATCAGAGGGAAGAGGAGAGCACCAGAGGAGCAACAAAAATGAGCATTTAAGCCCTGCAATTTTTTTTGGGGGGGGGGGTAGTTTTTTTTAATTTCCCCAGATTTCAGCTATAAAAAGAAAAGGATGTTAGATGGTATCTTGACTTGCACGTGATTTACATTCTGTTGGCTGAATCAGATCACTTTGTATATGTATATCATGTTCCCTTGGCCTAACACAGGAAGGAGATACATTTGCATGTGGAATTATTTGTTGACCTTGGAAAAAAATATTTTATGCAAATAGAAACATTTATTAGAAGTGCAGATGGCAGAGTTAGAAGATCGGAGTGCAGGTAGAGTTGTATGCTGTTACCTACTGAAAAAGAATATTAACCACTTCAGATCCGCGCTATAGCCAATTGACGGCTACAGCGCAGATCTACTTTGCCGGGGCGCCGTCAATTGACGTCCGCCCGTTTGCGTGCCCCCCGCGCGCCCTCACAGCCGCTGGCGGCATGCTCTGATGGCCACACGCTGTGTGAGCGTGCCATCGGGTCAGGCGGACTCGATGTCCGCCGGCGACCTGCGATTGCCCAATAGAGAGCCAGAATGGGGAACTGCCGATGTAAACACGGTGGTCCCCCACTCTGTGAGGGGGGATATGACAGATCTACTGATCCCTGTAATCGGGATCAGTTAGATCTGTTATGTCCCTGCCAGCTCAGCCCCCACACAGTTAAAACACAATGAGGGAACGCAGTTAACCCCTTGATCGCCCCTTTAACCTGTTCGCTGCCAATGAGAGTTATACAATAATCAGTGGCTATTTTTAGCTCTGATCGCTGTATAAATGTCAGTGGTCCCAAAAAAGTGTAAAAAATGTCCACCATAATGTCGTAGTCCAATAAAAATCGCTGCCATTACTAGTAAAAAAAAAAAATAATAATAAAAACGTCATAAATCAATTCCCATAGTTTGTAGATGCTATAACTTTTGCGCAATCCAATCAATAAACGCCTATTGTAGATATGTAAAAAATATGTAGAAGTATATATATCGACCAAAACTGATGAATACATTTGTTTTTTTATTTGTTTTTTTTTTTTGGACATGTATTATAGCAAAAAGTAAAAAATATTGTTTTATCAAAAATGTGGCTCTTTTTTTGTTTATAGCGCAAAAAATAAAAACTGCAGAGGTGATCAAATACCACCAAAAGAAAGCTCTATTTGTGGGGAAAAAAGGACGTCAATTTTGCTTTGGGTACAACGTTGCACGACCGCGCAATTGTCATTCAAAGAGTGGTAGTGCTGAAAACTGAAAATTGGTCTGGGCAGGATGGGGGTTTAAGTGCCCAGCAAGCAAGGGGTTAAAGGAAAACTGCTTCTGAAGGTGATATTATGCTGGATTCTTACGGGCGGATCTGTCAATCATGGGCACATTGAGGCATATCACATTTGCCTGAGTTCACCAGAGTCTGCTGTAATTCAATATATATTTTCCTCCTTATTATGCGGGAGATAATCAAACCGCAGCACAAGCAAAAAGTGTAAAAATAGAACACTGCATGCTGTAGACTTTATTTCAGCATATGAATTTGGTTGCTTATAGGATGCCAAACTAGTTTAAAAAAAGCAGCTTCCTCTTTAATACTGACCTTCATTAACTATCACAGCAATGCTGTCATTAATATTTAATAATAATTAATAACACATCTCTCTTTAATTACAGTTATTATTCCATCACTATTACTGTCATTATTATAAATACATTTCCCACATTATATGGAGATTTTGGGGGTCATCATTATGAAGTTTGCCCTTTTAACATAAAGGTATTAAATCTAGTGGTGCACTGAAATAAAAATTTTGGTACCGAAACTGAAACCGAAAATTCAGGATACACTTTGCCAAAACCGGAATTGAAATTTTTAAAAAAATATAATATATTTTTAAAAATAATTGTATTATATTTGCCTTTTAATTAATTTCATGAATTTAAATTAATATGAATTTATTGTCGGCCTTTATCAGCACCTTTTGAAGCGGTGTTAAAAAATCTGCTTGCTGCATTTTTGGTGCATATTTGGCAAACCACACCAAAAATGCACCTCCCCATTGAAATGCATTGAAAAGGCAGCACTAGCACATCAACAATGCACCCGTGTTGCGTTTTTGATGCATTTGTTGTCACGTGACTTATGAAAAACATAATATAAATGTAAATAATAGAACTGAGTCCAGGAGGTGACATGCACCTTGTTGGACTTAACTCAGTATGCCTACACTTTTTACAAAGTTGCTGAGTTCCTATAATTCAGCTTAAAAGTATATCTAAAGCCAAAACGTTGCTTAAAACCCCTGACATTTGTTTTTGGTGTCTCTGTCGAAAGGTTTTTCTGTATTTTTTTCATAGGATACAACAGGAAGAAAGAGGAACTAATTTAAGGAATTAAGGTAACAAGTGTCTCCTTTGCAAGAATTACTCTCTATTGCTGACCCAGTGACAACTCATAATTTAACATTTCCTCTTACTTTAAGTCCTAGGGGTTGATTTACTAAAACTGGAGAGTGCAAAATCTGGTGCAGCTCTGCACAGAAACCAATCAGCTTCCAGGCTTTATTGCCAAAGCCTTATTGAACAAGCTGAAGCTAGAAGCTGATTTGCTACCATGCACAGCTGCACCAGATTTTGAGTTCACCAGTTTTAGTTAACCCCCCCCCCGTGACAAAGTCATCAGGAAATATAGAGAGGGTGATTTTTATTAAAGTGGCTGTAAGCCCTTACATATACCCAATGAAGTGACTGACCTCAGATGATACACAGCAATAAAACAAATCCACCTACATAAGTTTTACCTGTTTATCTACAGCCACCTCTCCTCTACAACCTCCTAAATCACACATTTTACACAGCATTTCTGAGCTTTAGCAGGTGAGGATGGGGATCTGACTTTGCACACTGCAGAGCATATAGCAGCATTCTGAGTGTAATCTGAGACCTGAGTGGAGGAAAGGGACACCCCTCCACTCAATCTCATAGAGAAAGATGCACAGCTGAGACTTTCAATCGCTTGCTGTGTGCTGGAACTTCCCTCCTCCATTCCCCTGGAATCCCTTGGAGTCGGCAAGGGGGTGTCAGACTTATGAGGATAGCTGAGGAATGAGGCAGCAGACAGATTTCACCCTAAGTAGTTTAGACTGAGGCAAGTACACACTATAGTGATCCAAATTTATGAATAGCGTGTTCAGCATGGCCATTTGAAAGACAGTGATGGGGTGCAATTGATCAATCAGTACTATGTACGATATATAGATAAATAGGTAACCATTTTACATCATTTAAATTAAAGGAGATCTCCTTTTAAATTAGCATCACGTTATGGCGGTACATTAGATCTCCCCTGTAATGTACAAACGTAATGTAAAAATAACAACATTACCCCTATATTACTTCCTGGAAGCTCCCACCTGACAATGGATGGAGATATAATGGCTGCATATGATGCACTCCTTTGTCATACAGGCGCCATGCAAAATCGAATCATGGATCTAATTTATGGTGGAAAGTGCACTCAGCACTCCTATGTATTTATAGGTCCTATTATTAGCAGCATTGTAGCATAGAATCGTCACAATGCGGGTTTATGTGGAGCATGTAAACAAGGAGAATATATTGCTGAGCTCCGAGCCATTAGAGCAGCCGGACCACTCACTGACCTGTGCTGATTCACTAAAGGAGAGAGCGAGGTTCTTAACAGATGTAATAAATATCTTAATTATTATTTTTCTTTACTTTGATTACAGTATAAAACAATAACTAACCCGTCATTAAAGTATATATCCCTCGCCTTGTAAAATAACCTATTCAGTTTAGAATAGAAATGAAAGGCAAAACATTTGTGTATATATATATATATATATACACACACACACACACTATATTGTCAAAAGTATTGGGACACCTGCCTTTACACACACATGAACTTTAATGGCATCCCAATCTTAGTCCGTAGGGTTCAATATTGAGTTGGGCCACCCTTTGCAGCTATAACAGCTTCAACTCTTCTGGAAAGGTTTAGGAGTGTCTATGGGAATGTTTGACCATTCTTCCAGAGGCGCATTTGTAAGGTCAGCCACTGATGTGGACGAGAAGGCCTGGCTTACAGTCTCCACTCTAATTCATCCCAAAGGTGTTCTGTCAGGTTGAGGTCAGGACTTGTGTAGGCCAATCAAGTTCCTCCACCCTAAACTTACTCACCCATGTCTTTATGGATCTTGCTCTGTGCATTGGTCCAAATCATTTGGTGGAAGGGGGATTATGGTGTGGGGTTGTTTTTCAGGGCTTGCCCCCTTACTTCCAATGAAGGGAACTCTTAAGGCGTTAGCATACCAAGACATGTTGGACAATTTTATGCTCCCAACTTTGTGGGAAGAGTTTGGGGATGGCCCCTTCCTGTTCCAACATGACTGCTCACCAGTGCACAAAGCAAGGTCCATTAAGACATGGATGAGCAAGTCTGGGGTGGAGGAACTTGACTGGCCTGCAAGTCCTGACTTCAACCCAATAGAACACCCTTTAGGATGAATTAGAAGGGAGACTGCGAGCCAAGGCTTCTCGTCCAACATCAATGCCTGACCTCACAAATGCGCTTCTGGAAGAATGGTCAAACATTCCCATAGACACACTCATAAACCTTATGGACAACTCAATATTGAACCCTACGGACTAAGACTGGGATGCCATTAAAGGTCACGTGTAGAGTTTAGCGAACCCGAACTGTAAAGTTCGGGTCCGTAACGAACTTTTGGGTGTCCGGGACCTGGACCCGAACCCAGACTTTTTAAAAAAAGTTTGGGTTCGGGTCCGGGGTTCTGGTATTTTATTATACGTGTTGAAAAGCTGCCAACAAGTGTTTCACTGGTTTTCCCTAGAAGCCATCACAGCCATGCCTACTAATGGCATGGCTGTGATTGGCCAGTGCACCATGTGACCCAGCCTCTATATAGGGCTGGAGTCACCGTGCTGCATGTCATATGCTCTCAGGATAGTTTAGGGAGAGAATGCTGCTGGCTCTGTGAGGGACAGATTGCAGAACATCTCATCCTGCTGCACAGAACGATCTGATTGTGGACTAGGGAGAGATACTAGTACTACTGCTTTGAGGGACAGATTGCACACCTCATCCTGCTGCACAGAATGATCTGACTGGACTAGGTAGAGTCTGTTGCTATAAGGGAAAGATTATTGTTCTAAAATCATCATCAAGTTGTACAGGGAAAGGTTCCAGCTGTTGCTTTAAGGGAAAGATTATTGTTCTAAAATCATCATCAAGTTGTACAGGAAAAGGTTCCAGCTGTTGCTTTAAGGGAAAGATTAGTGTTCTAAAATCATCTCCAAGTTGTACAGGGAAAGGTTCCAGCTGTTGCTTTAAGGGAAAGATTATTGTTCTAAAATCATCTTCAAAGTGTGTCGGAAAAGCCTATTGCAGGGGCATAGAGCCATATTACTGTTCTAAAATCATCTTCAAAGTGTGTGGGAAAACCCTGTTTCAGCCACATGAAGCCATATTAGTGTTCTAAAATACTACTACTAAAATCTTGTTATTAGAAAGGGAATTTCG
>BLSH010399117.1:881229-895421 GCA_018402905.1 Glandirana rugosa
CAGATTTAAGTGAGTTATTCCTAAGAATTACAGGCCTACAATATAAAACGCCAAATTTCCATGCAAAATAATCGTACCGCTTTCAGCACTAAAAATCTGACATAATCATACCGCCAGGGAGGTTAAGAGGTTTATGATACCAGGAGGTGGGGCACGGCTTAAGATCATGTGACCGTCATTATTGGCTGTCACGGGGGTCACGTGGTCTGAAAACTTCTGATTGCAACGAGTGATCCAAAGATTTCAGTTAGTCGACGGTAACTGTGCTGGGAGCGTGCAGCTCTCGGCACAAGTGCAGCAATTAAGGCAAATATGCGGCCCCTCGGCGCTAAGGACCAAGTGCAGAGAGGCCGCATATTTGCGTACGGCCGGCACCAAGGGGGTTTACCAAGCGGTTAATGTATAAAACTGATTTTTTTTTGCAAATATTTGTAAAATTTGAATGTCCTAATGCCGAAAAGTTTGGAAATCCCTGGTCTAAAGTATACAGCTCTATAAAGATTACACAGCCCAACAAAAAAAAAATCTTGTTTCATTATAGACCTGTTCTTGGTTTTTTTGGGGGTGCTGATTCAGAAAATTGCATTGCTTAGACTGCGTCAGCTCAAGTTTCTTAGATATGACCTTTCTCTTGACCTTCCCTTTTTAGATTGTAAGCTCTAACGAGCAGGGCCCTCTGATTCCTACTGTATTTAAGTGTATTGTATTTGTACTGTCTACCCTCAAGTTGTAAAGCACTGCGTAAATTGTTGGCGCTATATAAATCCTGTATAATAATAATAATAATAATATGGTGTCACCCGTCCTACTGGCCGTGATGACATCACACATAAGGGAGGAGCTTGTGTGTGATGTCATCACAGCCAGCTGGAAAGGTGACACCATGGCTGGCTTGTTATTAGCACTGCTTGTGATTCTCAACCTTATTGTAAGTGTATCTTGTGATTTTTAATAAACCAGCTTTACTGTTTTACGCTATGAGGCTTCTCCCTGTTTACTTTTCACACATGCCTGTATGGTGAAAAGCTTTTCCCAAAGAGACATTTAAGCTCATTGACTCCATCAAGAGTGCCATAACCGGAGTACCTTCTCATTGAACCATCCATTATGGGATTAAGCGCAGGCTTATTTGAGCTCTGTAATCGAGATCCATGCCATCCGGTAAGAGGCTGCTTTTTTATTTGAAAGAGCACATTTAGAACACTGGAGCACCTTTAAAGTGGAAATCGGTCCTTGAGCACTGAGCACTTTATTATTTTGGCACGTTCATATTTGAACACATATTGATGCATACTACTTTTATATTGTTTGATCATATTCATTATTTTGCACTTGCACTTTATTTATATGTACACCATTTTTGAGTGTTTTTCTTTTTAATCAGTGGTTCCCTTTAGTAAATAAACCCCTAAGATTTTTGATTAAAATGCCACTTTAGTTTGAGTTATATTTTAGTCATCTGAATTGTTTTAGCCTTAGTTGTATTTTAGTCAAGTAAAATAGTGTTAATTTAGTTGACAAAATTAACACTGACCGGAAACATTGGATTCTAAAGATAAAGTATATTCTGTATTATAGGTATGATCATATAGGAGGTGTGTGTATATTGTCACTCATATTGTTTCATTTTTCCAGATATAGCACTGTAGAGGTTACAGCTATTTCTCGACACGCTGCCTAAATCATCCCAATATATTTTGCTATATGGATATCCTGATTTTTTTAAGGGCAATCAGAGTAACGAGTGGCATTTGACATTTATGCTGTATCTCAAAAACTAGAACTGATAAGGAAAAAATTGTGTCATTTTTGGAATCAGCGGGTTAAATATATCCAGGAACAGATCTAACATTCGAGGTACCAAAATGTGTATTGGCCTGTGTTATGCTTTAAATGTGTGCATGTGGTCAAAATTAAAAAAATTACATATAGCAGAGCTTGCCCTTACATGCACATTGTTTCTTTTAATTCTTTGTTAAAGTTTTTATCATTACCAGACAATACCTGGCTATCCTGCCAGAAATAGAGGCTACACAAAATGTCCTATTATGGGTTGACAAAGCTGTCACTGCTGCACTGAAGTGGTAAAGAACATTGTCAGGCCTTTGTGTAAATTCCATGGCTGGTGTACAGGATAATGTGCCTATGTTACCTACCTCTGCTAATTTCTCTAATGTCAGTGCTCATGGGAAGTAGAGTTCTGTGACTGCCTGCATGTCAAGGCAGCACAGGAAGCACCGTGACACCAATGCATGATAATTTGAAGGTACTTTTCACACTGATGAGATATGCTGGAGGAAATCAGAAATGGAATTGCACCTGTATTTATGGTAACATAACCATGTTGGTATGCTTTAGAGCTTGGCTTGCTTCAGGACCCTTAAAGTGATTGTAAAGACAGACGGTTATTTATCTTAATGCATTCTATGCATTAACATAAAAAGCCTTCTGTGTGCAGCAGCCCCTCTCAGCCTCTCTAATACTTACCTGAGCCCTATTTCTATCCAGCTATGCCCACGAGTGCCTCGACTGTCGGAGACTCTCCATCTTGATTGGCTGAGACACATGAGCGGCGCCATTGGCTCCCACTGCTGTCAATCAAAGTTGGCTAGCCAATCTGGAGAGAGAGGGGGTGGGCTGTACCATGGTTCCATGTCTGAATGGACACAGTGAGCTGTGACTCGGCACAGGTGCCCCTATAGCAAGCTGCTTTCTGTGGAGGTACTCAACAGGAGGGAGGGGCCAGGATCACAGAAGAGGGGCCTGAGAAGAGGAGGATCTGGGCTGCTCTGTGCAAATCCACTGCACAGAGCAGGTAAGTATAACATGTATAAATATAATTTTTTAGGGCAGGCGATTCACGTCAATGTAGAAGTAATCCTAGCAGCTACTTTTACAGGGTCCCACCCCCCTCTTGTCGCCGCCTTCACCAGGCTCTCCCGTGCAATCGGATGTGACCATCAGCATCCGGTTCCTGGGACGCAGTGAGAGGAGCTGATGTTGTTCCTCTCACTGTGTGACCTCAGAAACCGGAAGCGACAAGGATTTCATCACTGCTGGTTTCGGTCTCATGCATACAAGCCATTACGGCTTGAACAAGCAAACTGATCTTGGTTCATCCTTTGTGATAGCAATAACGTTGGTAAAAAAAAAAAATTAGGAGACAGTATAAAAATAAAAAGTTTTAAACAAAATAAATAATAACATTTAAAAGTGCCTCCAGCCCTCCTATGCTCATGCGTGAAGGCAAACGCATACATAGGCCGCACACACATATGTAAACAGTGTTCACTCCACACATATGAGGTACTGCTGTGAACATTATAGTGACAGCAATAATTCTAGTACAAGACCTACTGTGTAACTCCAAACTGGTAACCTGTAGACCAGGGTTTCTCAATTACGGTTCTGTGGAACCTTAGGGTTCCTCCAGAGGTTGCTAGGGGTTCCTTGAGCAATGGTCAATTTCTACCTCTCAGTTGAATTCCCAAAGAGATCATTGATTTTTTGAGCTATCTGTAAGGGGGTCATTCTTCCCAATGACCACAAGTGTAAGGAGCATTCTTCCCATTGACCATCACACTAATGTATCATGAGTTGTAGATTTTACATTTTTAGCAGGGGTTCCCTGAGACCGGGGAATTATTTTAAGGGTTCCTCGGTGTTGAAAAGGTTGAGAAAGGCTGCTGTAGAGGCTTATATAGCATTGCCTATGGAGATTTTTTAAGCACCGTAGTTTGGCGCCCTTCCACAAACATACGCAATTTTAAGGCATGACATATTAGGTAACTATTTACTCAGCACAACGTCATCATATTTTACCAAACAATTAGATATTATATTGTGTTTTTGTGCATTAAAATTTACTAAAGTGTACTTTTTCCAAAAAACTGCATTTGATAAACAGCTGCGCAAATAGCATGTGACATAAAAAATTGCAACACCCCCCCTTTTTTTCTCTAGCCTCTATAAAAAAAAAAAATAAAATATATATATATATATATATATATATATATATATATATATATGATGTTTGGAGGTTCTAAGAAATATTCTAGCAAAAAAAGGCTGATTTTTACATTTATGTGAGAAGTGTCAGAATAGGCCTGGGGGCAAGTGATTCATTTTCTGGTTCACATACAGACAGCTGCTGGCTTCCTAAGAAGTTAAAGTCCACTAGGAGCATTGTAAACCTACCCACTAACTTTGATGGGTGTTAGGTGACTGCTGTAAAGAGGGGAGAGCGGGTCACAGAAAGTTGGCAGGCCTGGGGCCAGGCTGAAGGGGTGGCCACTTCGGGCTCTTCAGCAGGAGGTGGGTTTAAATAGGGCAGGACCTGTAACCTTTGCTGCTGCTTGGCAGATGGCACTTGTCAGCAGTACACTGCATGCTGGGGTGTTTCCTGCAATGCAGAGAGGGAAACCAGGCATAAATAAAAGTGACAATTATAGAATGAGAAAGAGCTGAACTAGAGGGAAATATCCATTTACTCTCTACTTGTGTAAAATGTATTGTGACACCAGGAATCCTTTTGTTAATCATCCGCAGCTGCCAGACCGGTGAACAGAGGGAGGGAGGGACAGAGCAGAAGCTTCATGAATACTATTTCCTAGCAGAAAACATCAGTCCTACAGACACAAGTCTCCAACAGGAAAAAAAGAATAAGAACATAATCTCTGTGCGTTGTGTCTCTCACTCTCTCCGCTCAGCTGACCACTGCGGATTTCTAATAAAAGGATTGCTGGTGTCATAATAAATCTCAACATGAGTAAAGGGAGCGTTCCCTCTTTGTGTTAGTTTAATTTACATTGGCCACCAACATAACAAAAGAATTGACACTGACCAACAATTTAACAAGATAATTTACATTGCCCAACAATGTAACAGTGGAATTTACACTGACCACCAATGTAACAGGGGAATTTACACTGACCACCAATGTAACAGGGGAAATTACCCTGATCATCAATGTAACAAAGGAATTCACACTGACCAGCCAGCAATGTAAAAGGGGATTCTACTCTGACAACCAATATAACAGAGGAATTTGCATTGGCCACCCATGTTATGCGGACATTTACACTGACCACCAATGTAACAGGGGAATTTACACTGACCAGCAGTGTAACAGGGGAATTTACACTGACCAGCAGTTTAGCAGGGGAATTAACACTGATCACCAATGTAACAAAGGAATTCACAATGACCAGGCAGCAATGTAAAGGGGGAATCTACTCTGACAAGCAATATAACAGAGGCATTTGCATTGGCCACCCATGTTCTGGGGACATTTACACTGACCACTAATGTAAAAGAGGAATTTACACTGATCACCAATGTAACAGAGGAATTTACACTGACCTCCAACGTTGTGGGGAAATGTACACTGACCACTAATGTAATGGAGGAATTTATGCTGACTACTAATGTAATGGGGGAATTTACACAGACTACAAATACTATAGGGGAATTTGCACTGATCACCAATGTAACACCAATGTAACATCAGAATTTACACTAACCATCAATATGGATCTCCAATATAATTGGTTAAATTACAATGACCTCAGTGTAACAGGGGAATTTGCATGGACCACAAATGTAACGGGAATTTACACTGCCCAAAAAACATAACATGGGAATATACACTGCTCACCAATGTAACAGGGGAATTAACACTGGCCTGCAGTGTGACAGGGGAATTTACACTGACCAGCAGTGAAACAGGGGAATTTACACCAACCACCAAAGGAATTCACACTGACCACCAATGTAACAGAGGAATTTACACTGACCACCAATGTTATTGGGAAATGTACACTGACCACTAATGTAACTAATGTAATGGAGGAATTTATATTGACCACTAATGTGATGGAGGAATTTACACTGACTAGAAATACTATAGGGGATTTGCACTGATCACCAATGTAACAATGGAATTTACACTAACCATCAATGTAATGGGGAAATTGACACTGACCATCAATGTAACAGAGGAATATACACTGAATTCCAATGTAATTGTTTAATTTACAATGACCTCAGTGTAACAGGGGAATTTGTACTGACCACAAATGTATTGGAGGTAATTACACTGGTCTCCAATGTTATGGGGAAATGTACACTGACCACTAATGTAATGGGGGAATGTACACTGACTACAAATACTATGGGGGAAATTGCACTGATCAACAATGTAACAAAGGAATTTACAATAACCATCAATGTATTGGGGAAATTGACACTGACCATCAATGTAACAGAGGAATTTACACAGATCTCCAATGTAATTGGTTAATTTACACTGACCACTGATCACAAATGTATTGGAGGAAATTACAGTGGTCTCCAATGTAACAGTTGCATTTACGACCACAAACATAATCTGCTCTATTGCTACTGCTACTCTTCCACTTGTCCCACAGTAGTGTCAGTTATATTTGCTTTCTCTTTTTATGAGCTTGGTAGCGCAGCAATTGTACTATTTTACTATGTTTCGTTTTGTGCTCTAGTTTTGTGTGTTAAAGCATGCCTGATTAGCCACGCTTAGCTTTGGTCCTTTCTGTAATGTGTGAGGCTATCAGCAAATAATGCACAGTCGATTTTCTAAGTTTTCTTGGTAAAATATTATTAGATTGTAAGTTCCTATGACCAGTGCCCTTTTAACTCTTTTGCATCTTTTTGTATTGTAACTGTATCTATTATAGTGTAAAGCGCTGTGTAAACTGTTGGCGCTATATAAATCCTGTATAATAACTACTTAAAAAAGTCATGGTGGAAGGGATGCCCCCCCCCACCCCAATTCACATAGACTTCCATGCAAAACCCGTTTGAAGCAAACAAAATCTCGCTGACCCAGGCTCGGTTTGTAATTATTGTTAGTAAAAAGCTAGTGGTAAGCAGCAGCAAAGAGTGATGGGACTTTATTGATTCTGGGTTGAAAACCATCACTAGATTACTGCCTTGAAAATCTTTGCTTCCCATTTACTAAAATGCTTTCTTACAATGACAAGCTCTAACATATTTTTTTCAAAGTGGGTTAATTGCTTTCTGTTCTGCAGTTGATAAAGTGTATTGTTTAAGAATAATTAACTGCTAATTATTTTTCATTAAATGCAGAGACCAATGAAGATCAAGTGATTATTTTCTTGACTGAAATATAGCGCCAACATATTCCGCAGTAGTGTACCAAACACAGAGATACTCACTATAGTCAGGCTGTGGAGCTTACAGTCTAATGTACCTACAAAGTCAGACGGGCCCAGATAGGCCCCTTAAATTAGGATCAGTATGTGTGAATGCCAATTAACTACCACCATGTTTTCATTGTCCTTATGTAGTGCACCCACAAAGGAGCCGCTGGTGATAACTGATTCCTTTCCCCAAGATTAGTGCTCACACAACTGGACACACATCATTCTATCCATTCCACTGGCTCAAACAAATCAGTCTAGGGGTGTCTTTTTATGTTTTATTGCAGAAATCCACTTAGATAGGGTGAAAGGAGCATGGGATACCCCAAAATTTCCCGAGCTTAAGGACTCTTCTCTTCACACCGATCTACACAAAAGTCTCACAAAACTCTCTGCTGGCTGAAAGGTGCCTATGACTTCCTTTAAAGATCTGAGAATAGCACACAATCACTAAGGCACAGCAATTAGGTCATTTACTCACAATACCTCCGGATCATCGTCTGCCTCCTTCCGATATCCATCGGGCACTCTTTAATGAGGGAGGCATAGGGGTTGATTTACTAAAACCAGAGAGTGCAAAATTTGGTGCAGCATTGCATGGTAGCCAATCAGCTAATAACTTCAGCTTGTTCAATTAAGCTTAGCAAAAAAAAACCTGGAAACTGGTTTCTATGCAGAGCTGCGTCAGTTTTGCACTCTCCAGTTTTAGTAAATCAACCCCATAGACTCACACTACCAGAGGAAAGCTGGACATTCTTCCCCCCAACTTCTACCAGGTACTCTCCAGTGAGCTCTCCAGACCCAAAGAAAACCTTCTAGACCAGACTTGTCAAATAGGCCCCCCAGGGCCCAGTTAAGCTCCAGCTTGTATTTTGATGACTCCTGAACAGCACCTCCAGCAGCTTGTCCTCAGGGGCAGAGCCCACCAGACAGGGGTTCTCCTATTTGCAGGACTAGACCAGGGGCTATCCCTCCCTCTGTTCCAGGCTCCTATTTATGGGCTCTCCAGCCACCTACTGGAGTGGACACACCTTCGCAGGGATTGGCTGGATCCCCATAAATATTCAGGCTGCCTCTCTATTCTTCCTACCAATTTGATTCTAGAATCCTGTAG
The DNA here is from genome assembly GCA_018402905.1 of Glandirana rugosa. Taxonomy (NCBI): domain Eukaryota; kingdom Metazoa; phylum Chordata; class Amphibia; order Anura; family Ranidae; genus Glandirana; species Glandirana rugosa. The sequence goes on from BLSH010399117.1 coordinate 889,540, forward strand.
AATGCAGCAGAAAGCAATCAGATCAGCAGCCTGTGAAACACTGGGCAGACTAGAGCTATCAATCCTTGCTTCACTACAGAGGAGCTAAACTAAATTTACCTGACAATCTACATTAGCTAAGAGGATGCTACAGTTAGAAACTGGAGTATCTGAAGAACAACATCTAAAAAAAAGCTTTGCTTTTCCTAATAATACTGTAAATATGCAAACAAATGAAGGTCCCTTAGTTCCATTCCTTTTACTATGATATTTTTCAAACTTCACTTAGACATCATGCCACTGCAGGCACATGTGAATGATGATACCCCTTTGTGGAAGATCCAGCTATTTAAGTTATAGTATGATTTTTAAAAAAGCTAAAAAAAGAATATATGGCAGAGCTAGACTTCTATTTAGCAGTCCACCAAAATGGGGGCTGGTGGCATGTTGTTTGATCTACAGAACCTAATGACTTCTCTCAATAAACTATGCAACCCCGTTACCCCCCCCCCCCCCAGATTATTTTGCTGGATTTTCCTATGGTTTTTCCAACGCCCCAAGAGGAATACAGGCAAGACACAGTGAAAGCATTAACATTCAATCAAATATTTAAGGGAAAAGTAATTTTGGGTCAATTTTACATTTACATATTTTGAACCAATGTATCTTATCTTCCTAGGCCCCATTCACACCTTGGCATGGCAGAAACATGGGAAGAAGCACTGATTCTGCCTATGTTTCTGCAAGTGCGCGGAAAATGTCTAAAATGCACAACATGCTTAAGGCGCCATTATTTCTTAATAGTACCCAAAATGTGAGTAGCACTTGTCCATTTCTCTACACAACAAAACACGCAAAAAAGTGCAAAAATGCTTGACACAAAACGTGCTTGGCTTAGTGCCAAACTTTGGTACATGTGCTATTTTAGGGCGTTTTTAGAGTGGAGGCAGACTCATTCAACTGAATTGTGCTGCTCCAAAAATGCACTAAAAAAATCACCAAAAACACAATGTTGTACACTATGTTAGCCAAAAATGTGGCAATTGTTGAAAATAGGGTTGCGGTTCAAAATGAATGGGTTGCCTCAATGCAACACACTTTAACACAGGAAATATTACCATGCGGTAATGTACCTAAACAGCCTTAAATGTTGAATCTCAATTATTAATTTAAATCATTTTTGCTTCTTGTGACCTGCTGGGGAGAACTATCTTGAAGATCAAACAGGAAATGAGAATAAATGTCTCTAAAATTAATTCAATTGCCATATTAGACACTTGTCCAGGTGTCCTGGTGATTTCCTATCACTTTCTGTCCTGTTCACCAGAGCTAATAAAAGGGTAAATCTCTGCAGTGAGGATGCAGACAGCAGCACAAACTTGACATAGGGTCTAACCCAGACATTCTCAACCAGGGTTCCATAGAACCCTAAGGTTCCTTCAGAGGTTGATAGTGGTTTCTTTAGCTGTGGCTGATTGACCTTCCATTATGATGGTGCCTGAATAGGTCAAAATGCACTTGGCAGAGCCAGTGGCTTTACACCATCGACTTGTGACCACCTCTGTAAGCTGGCCATTCTTCCTACTAACCCACCAATATAAGGGACATTCTTCCTACTAACCACCAACATAAGGAGCATTCTTCCTACTAACCCACCAATATAAGGGGCATTCTTCCTACTGCTTCTGATTAATTGATCTTAGCAGGGGTTCCCTGAGACTTGAAAATTAAAGTGGTTGTAAACCTCTGACATAAAAATAAACTAAGCATATCTTTTTATAGTGTATAAAAGCTTAGTGTGATTTCTGTCTGCTGAACACCACTGCTATCTGCATAAATCATTTTGAAAGGTTGTACCGTCTCCAAGTAATCGAGGGGATGGGGCCTCATGCACACAGCCTGCGACTGAAAGTCTCAGCTGTGCATGTTTCCTTATGATCTGTGTAGAGGGGGGTATGTCTATTTCCTCCACTCAGGTCTCAGATTACACTCAGCTTACCTCTTTAAGCTCTGTGTGACATCTGATCTCCACCCCTGCCTTCTAAAGCTCAGGAACACTGTGTGAATTCTGCACTTTGAGCAGATATAGAGGATAGAATACCGCAAATAAACAAGTACAACTTATGTGGGAGGAAGTTTTTCATCTCTGTGTATCTCTTGAGGCTAGTTACTATGTAAGGGTTTGCAACCACTTTAATTGTTCCTTTGGGGTAAAAAAAGGTTGACAAAGGCTAGTCTAAAGCTGGCCGTACCTGGATCAAATTTGGCTGGTTCAGCAGGAACCGGACAAATTTCAAACCATGTATGGACAAGCTGGGTTTACAGAAGTTGACCTAGCGATTGACCTCTGTAAACTAGTCTGTTGGATTTTCCACCAGCTATAGGCTATAGCCGGCAGCTCTGATCAGTGTATTCTGAGGATTCTTCCATCCACCCCAAATGTGTGGATTGGGGAATCAAGTCATTTTTTTTGTTCAACCAGGGGGTGCTTAACCTTTCTCAGCTTTGAATGTCACCTCACTTTAAGACAGTGACAATGGTCAGAAAGATAAATATCAGGGTGACTTTCCCTAGCTTGGATACAGATAGGAATAAAAACTAGACAGGTGTTAAAGCTCTTACCTACACTATTCAAAGCTCAAAGTCGGGGTAAACTCCCATGCATAATGGGACTGTAAATATCTACTAAACGTGCACCGTTAAGGAGACATTTACTGTACATGCTGCCGGTTACATCGCCGGTCCACCCGGGCCATTCCTTCAGAGTCCTGTGCTGGCTCCGTGATATCATCGCGGCTCCGGCCAGTCCAGAACCCAGGAGGAAGATGGGTGAAGATGGGAGCCTTGTCAGCGATGACAGCTCTCCGCTGGAAGGGCTTCATTCTAAGGTAAGTTTCACATAATGTGCTAGTATGTGATGCATGCTAGCCCATTATGGCTTTACCTTGCAAAAAGGTACCTTGCAGAAAAAAAAAAAAGCACAGCCTTTTACTTTAAAACAAATTGCTTTTACACTTTATGAACCCTGCAACACACAGAACAGAAAATCAATATTAACAAGTGAAAACTGCAACACCAAACTCTTTAAGAACGATCATGTCCTTATTATAACTGTAATTGTGCTACAGTTATCATTATTATTGTGCAGAAAAACATCTTACAAATAATAATTTCTCTACACTTAAATTACTATATAAACTGTGCTTCTCACTGTGACAAAGTGCAAAAGCATAGCCACAAACTACAGAGAGGTATCTGTTTACTCTCTGGTACTAAATTTTACATTTCAGGTTATGTGAAATGATTTATTAAAAACAGCCATATTTAAAGTGAAAATGCAATCTTTTAGGGTCATTTTTTTTTAGTATACTTGATTACATTACATTATTTTTTTTAAATTGTATGTTTTATAAAATATTTGTTTAACAAACAATGACACAGATGTCACAAAACCTTATGAGATTTTTCTAAAGAGAGAGAGAAAATCATATGCTGTTTGCTTTCAGACGGTGTCTGCAAGTCTGTAGGCGGTAGAGCTGACCCATTAGGAGGGAGATATCATTGTGGGTCATTGTGGTCGGATTGGCTAGGTTTTGTCTGAATAGCTCTTTTTTTAGCTGTTTGTAATTTGAGCTACTGAGCTTTGTAAATAACATGAATAAATAGCAATGTAAAGATTACCGCGCTTCACCTATGTTATTAAAGGTAAGCAGCTAGCACAGAAGACTGACACGTGATCTTAACATAAATCCTAAATTCAAAATCGTGCAGCGCTAATGTGTAGATCTCTTAATGTATCTAAATTGGAAATAGTACAATAGTAAAATTGTCAAGAGCAGCGACACCATGTAATAATAGCATAGCTAAAACATAACTCATAAAATGTTGCGCTAACGTGAGAATAACATGTCCCAACCTCAATAAATGTGATAAATATAGCAAATAATTAATGATTCAATAAAACAAACATCCAAAGCAACTGAATACAAAGTTCATCAGTAGATATTTAAATTGCTTCATTAATAGCGTGAAGAAAAATTAAGCTAATGCAGAGGAAATATAAAATCGTCCCAAAAGTATGATCCAAGATGTGAAAAAAGAGAAGAATAGTTCCAATGTTCCAGGTGTAAATCCAATAGAAAGATATTCCACAAGGTTCCACCACCAGACACCGTGCTACACTTCTAGTGAGTATGCGATAGGTACTCTTACCAACTCAAATGGACCCTCTATCTCTAGCCAGGTCACATAAGTGGGCAGATATCACCTTCTGCAAGGTATAAAAGTGCAATTCCTCTGTCAGTCGTCTGTGGGTATGGACTCTCAGCTGCAGCGGTGAGCGGTGTCGCGCATGCGCGGGGGTGCTGCCTGGCGTTATTGTGCTGGATGGAGGGAGCAGCAGCTGCAGCTGTGTGCGGCGATTAACTGGGCAGAGGGTCGTGAGGTGGCATGTCACTGAATCCATACCTTTTCCCAAGAATTAAGGAAGAAGACAACATGGATTCCTCTTATACGGACAACTCTGGTCAAGACAAGACTATGGGCCGAGATTGAAGGCGGTACACCTATTCCTGAGAGTCCACACCCACAGATGATTGACAGAGGAATTGCGCTTTTATACCTTGCAGAAGGTGACATCTGCCCGCTTATGTGACCTGGCTAGAGATAGAGGGTCCATTTCAGTTGGTAAGAGTACCTATCACATACTCACTAGAAGTGTAGCACGGTGTCTGGTGGTGGAACCTTGTGGAATATCTTTCTATTGAATTTACACCTGAAATATTGGAACTATTTTTCTCTATTTCCACATCTTGGGTCATACTTTTGGGACTATTTTATATTTCCTCTGCATTAGCTTATTTTTTCTTCACGCTATTAATGAAGCAATTTAAATATTTACTGATGAACTTTGTATTCAGTTGCTTTAGATATTTGTTTTATTGAATAATTTGTTATTTGCTATATTTCTCACATTTATTGAGGTTAAGACATGTTATTCTCACGTTAGCGCAACATTTTATATGAGTGAGATCTCTTAATGGACCCACTATATACTAGTGTATAAACACCACCCACCTAATACAGTGTGTATATAGATATCATATAGTGTAATGTAAAGTGACAAGTGCAAACATAAATATCCGGCCAAAATAAATACTAAATGAATTCAAAAAGATACAACAATCCACATGTAGTACTTAACCATGTGGAGGAAAGAAAATTATTTCAACATGCACAACATCAATAAACATAGTCCAATCAAAGTCGGTCTGTGTCCGCTCTGCCTAAGCAGGGTGGACACATACATGTCATCCGCCTACTCAGCGGGGATCAGCGGACAGATCCTACCGAGCAAGCGGATCACAGCCACAGTCTGCCCCGTGTGAAAGAGACCATATGCGAGCAGGCACAATTTGAGATTTTGGTTGTGGAGCATTTTGGAGCTTTGAGCTTGAATCTACATATGCTCAGGTGTGAATCAGAGCTAAAAGCTAATTTAACCACTTTAAGACCAGGCCTTTTCTGGTACTTTTTGTTCACATGTAAACAATCAGCATTCTTTGCTAGAGGATTTCTTAGAATCCCCAAACATTATATATTTTTTGTAAAGCAGAGACCCTAGAGAATAAATTGGTAGGTGTTGCAATTTTTGGGAAAAAATTCACTTTTTACATTTTAATGTAAATTTTAATGTACTACGCCCCATTATTACACAGCCCCCTTCCTCCATACTACATTAACACTCATTAACCATCAGCATGCTGCTGTTTCTGCAGAAAGGAGGAGTATTGCTGAGAGTGGAGAAGCAGGGAGGGGGGTTATTGCTGAGGGTGGAGAAGCGGGGAGGGGGGTTATTGCTGAGGGTGGAGAAGCGGGGAGGGGGGTTATTGCTGAGGGTGGAG
>BLSH010399117.1:918279-937474 GCA_018402905.1 Glandirana rugosa
AAGGGACCTAACTAAAGAGACTGATCTGGGAAGATTTGGAGGTGAGTAAGCAGCAAGCTGGGGCAGGATGTTAGACAGGAAGCAGTCACTTATAGAGTAACAATCCCAGAGAACCAAGAGATCAGAGAAATCAATCCAGGGAATCTAAAAACCTGATAAATCACTCCTAAAGTCACAAAAGGAGGAAGTTGGAAAAGAAAAGAAAATAGTAAATGGTGTGAGGAGTGGCAGCTAAATGCGCCAGCATTCTCTCTATAGCCAGGAGAAGAGATAGAAGAGCTCCTTCCACCTCGGAAGCTGAAAACATAGTTTTCAGCTAATATGGCACAATATCCATATCAAGATATAAACAAAATAAACAATAAGGTAAAAGACTTTAAGACTCGGTTTACACAGGGGCGGCTTCAAAGTCATCCAACTCTGAAGCCGCCCCACACAGCGCGACCTCAGCGCGGCTTGCAAACGACTTCTATAATAGAAGTCAATGCAAGTCGCTCTGAGGTCGCCACGAAGTAGTGCAGGAACCTTTTTCTTTAACCTTTTTCCTAGAGTCGCTCCTATTAGAACGGTTCCATTGCACTGCATGGAGCATGACTTGTCAGGCGGCTAAGTCGTCTGACAGGTCGCCCCTGTGTGAACCGGGACTAAAGGTTGCCATGAATAACCCCAATAGAGAAAGACTACAACAGTATAAAATTATACAAAACTTTATTTCAAATCATAATAAAAACCATAAAAACATGTACAATTTGCATAGGGTTATCCTGTCTATATTTCCCAACTGGCTAAATAAAGCACTCTGTGTGCAGAATAAACCTGTACCAGGTGGCCCAATCAACTTATTGAAAGAATGAGTGAAGTCATTTACCTTGTTGTTTCTTTTGTTCTAAATTCAGCTTGTTCAATTAAGCTTTGACAATAAAACCTGGAAGCTGATTGGTTTCTATGCAGAGCTGCACCAGATTTTGCATGCTTCAGTTTTAGTAAATCAACCCCAGTGTCTGTTTCTTTTTTTTCTTTTTAAATGAAGTCCCTCTACTGAATAACAATAGTGCACTGCAGCTGTTTAAATCAGTATAACACAGGTCCAATTTTGGATTGCCTTGGGATGTCTGCAATGAATAGTTGATCCTAGATTCACAAAGGCTATCGCAGCTTGAAAATTGGAGTGAAACGCTGCTTTTTCTGGTAGTGAGAACATTAAAAACAAAAAGCAGCCATGCTAAAATGCTGCAGTTCTCAAGTTAGCACTGATACAATTGAATTTCTTTCTTTCTATGTGCCTGATTTTTGTCTACCATATGACTTGGAATGAAAGAATAGCATTCACACATCAAACAGTCATACAAAGGTACAAACCTCATGTCCATATAGGAATCAGATATTTGGCACCGCATGTTATTACAATCTGCAGCATGAAATAATTAATAAAACTGATTGCGCCGTGACCAAAGAAAAAATAACTAAACACTAATACATGAGTGTAAACTCATAAGTGATTGGGGAAGTTCATTAATAACTTCCCACAGGAAGGCTGCTGTGGTACCAGCAATGAGCTGCGATAAATAATAAACACAATTTCAGAGCCAACCTCATGTGCACCAAGTGCTAATAACATAAAATAAAATTAAAGATAAAAATACACATACAATTCCACAGATGAACTTTCCAATGTTAATCAAGTGCAAAACAAAGTCCACCACTGTCCATCAAAATAATGATAGTCAACTGATGATGTGATAAAGTGACGATTGTGCTCTTCAGTGAATCACATAGATAAGTGCAAAAACTGTGCAAAAAGCGTGCCAGGTGCCAGGATCCCTCTTGTGTCCCCACTCACCGGAGCAAATGGATCCACTGCTTTGCAGTCAGCAGGTCAAAAATGCAGGGTGGTGATAAACGGTGGTTCCTGGCTGAACACTGGAGCAGATGTATGCGGCTCTTTTCCCAGCTACTGGCAAATCTTGATGGCTCAAAAAAGCAAGGGGACAACCATAGTGTATACCGTATAACACTATTTATTGCGCATATTAAAATTCCTACTTACAGGCTTTTCATCTTTAAAACCGCATCAATACACAACGTGCTGACTAGTTTGGAAAGCGTCCGCCTCTCTCAAGCCGCCGTCGGACGTGATGCAACCAGCTATGGAGGACCGGAAGTGACGTCAATGCATTTCGCTTCCTGTGTCAAAGCATCATCACGGACACGGTCAGCACGTTGTGTATTGATGCGGTTTTAAAGATGAAAAGCCTGTAAGTAGGAATTTTTATATGCGCAATAAATAGTGTTATACGGTATACACTATGGTTGTCCCCTTGTTTTTTTGAGCCATCAAGATTTGCCAGTAGCTGGGAAAAGAGCCGCATACATCTGCTCCAGTGTTCAGCCAGGAACCACCGTTTATCACCACCCTGCATTTTTGACCTGCTGACTGCAAAGCAGTGGGTCCATTTGCTCCGGTGAGTGGGGACACAAGAGGGATCCTGGCACCTGGCACGCTTTTTGCACAATTTTTGCACTTATCTATGTGATTCACTGAAGAGCACAATCGTCACTTTATCACATCATCAGTTGACTATCATTATTTTGATGGACAGTGGTGGACTTTGTTTTGCACTTGATTAACATTGGAAAGTTCATCTGTGGAATGTTATGTGTATTTTTATCTTTATTTTTATTTTATGTTATTAGCACTTGGTGCACATGAGGTTGGCGCTGAAATTGTGTTTACAATCTGCAGCATATTGATCTATCATACTAAGCTAACACAGATAGCAATATCCTATGGGATGACAGAAAGTTGGCTTTGCAATAGTGAATCTTAATCTGTACACAGTAAAATTGTATTGTAAATATACTATATGGTCAAAAGTGAACACCTGTCCAAGTTACTGACTTTAGGTGTTTCTAGTAATGAGTACTGTTAATGCTGCAGCATGCAATTAGACAATTGAGAGCCTCGACATGTGGCAACCATTTAGGGAAGGCCCTTTTCTGTTCCATTGTGACTGCACCCCTGTGCATAGAGGCATGACACCAACTCTACTGAACATCTTTTGGTTGTTTTGTGAGACAGGTTTTCCCATTCAAAATAAATACCTCAATTAGCACACACTCCCAAAGACGTAATCCAAAATCTTCTGGAAATCTTTCCAAGAACAGTGAAGACTGCTATAGCTGAAAAGTGGGGAGCAACTCCATATTGATGTCCATGGGTTTGAAATGAAATGTCGACCAAGCTCATATTGGTGTGGTAGTCAGTTGTACACAAACTTTAGTCATATAGTTTGCCTTCAGTTTTGAGGAGCTCCTGAAATATATTAGGTGCTAACTGTGTATATATACACAGGGTATAATGGTATTATGGAAAAAAAATTACATACACATGCCAACTCAATTAGTATATCTAAAGACAGGGGAATCTGAATAAAAATTGTTACTTTTTCTGCAGAAGTTGAGATTGCTCTGATCCCTTTTCACTGCATAAGCAAGCCTCCCTATGGATCCTTTTATGTGATGAGTTCTTTACTGAGCAACAGGGGGTTCTCAGAGGCAAGAAGCAGCAAGTTTAAAGCAAGGTAGATTTAAAAGTTAAAATGTACACATTTTGACATGTGGCTTTTGTTGAGAACCGGTTCACACTACAGAGACTTGGGATCCGACTTGTGTCACGCCAAGTCGATTGACCTAAGAAATCCCATTGAAGTGAATGAGAGCTGTCTTAATGTACACTACTGAAGTCGCTCCGACTTCAGAAAAGGTTCCTGTACTTCTTCAAGGCGACTTCTATCCGACTGGTGCCCATAGAATTCAATGGAAGTCGCCTCCAAATCGGATTCCCATCGATACTGAAGCGACTTTACAGGAAAAAGAAAATAATTTACCCAGGTAAAAGGAATGATGTCAGAAGAGCTATACTCTCAAATTGGCCCCCGGTCAAAGTCACCTGGCATGGAGGTCGCTTTAAGTAGCATTTTAAGTCTCACAAAGTCACACTGAAGTTGCATTGAAGTCGCGTTCAAATCGCCTACAAAGTCGTGCCTGAAGTTGCCTCTTCCCTGTGTGAACCGACTCTCACAGTAAGCTTAGTTTTATGGATACTTTCATCATGTTCTCAATAGAGATGAGTGAACTTCTGAAAGGATTGATCAGCTGTAGTCTATCTGAATGTTTTAATTTTTGTGACTTTGACTATGAAATTTAGGAACCAGAAGTCCTGTTGAGGTCAACAGGGATCCAAGCCAATCTCCAACAGCATGCATATTACAGAGCAACCATTGATGCAAAATTGTGCAGAATGGTTTAGGAGGCTTCTGGAAGCCCTGCCTGATGAGAATATGGGGCCAAAACAGCTTGGGGTACTTTTCTGTAAAACTTCTACCAGGGATAGTAAGATAGAATGGCAGGAAATGTTGACACTGGCAGGCAAGCTAAGGGTGCCGAGGCAATGGCAGAAGCATATATAAGACACAGGCAACCTTTGGTCCCTTCCACCCAGAAGACTATTGGGAATCCCATCCGCCAAAATTAACACTAAAATTTTGATTTGGCTAGAGACATCCGAATTTATAAATCTAAAACCTAATGCTCAGTTTGAACTGTTGAGGTTTGCGACAAGTTTCCCAAAAATTCTATTACAGGTGGTCACTGGATGACAACAGCTGGCTTGTTATATCTCTTGGGGTTTTCAATGGCAAGATCTTCCCAGATGAATTACAGTCTCTGCATTTTACCACTCTGGAGATTTACTATTCCTGCTGAAGTGTACATGATGTAAAATAGGCATTAAAAATTGAATAAGTAAAATAAGTCCCTTGCAATGGCCGCAGCACATGGGAGAACGTAGGAACTTTTATTTCAAGATGTTCCCATCAGAATCCTTAGTTAAAAGTATAAAGTGAATTTAAACCTGTGGTGTCCACTTATAACAGAAATACAGACACTGGAGACACTGACCCTATAATGCAGCAAAGTGATTCCAAATTTCTTAAGAACCCAATGCCTGAATACATTGAGGAGTTTTCGATACTCTAACTTTTCTCTGAACATTCATCTTCCAACTGATAGGACAAAGGGCACAGGAAATACAATATATTTTAGAACACATTCTGAAGAATGATCTGAAGATTCTAAAATGAGCAGCCATAGAAAGGTGTCTGCTAGCTTCTCTAACTGCATAACAGCAGGAGACTTTATATCTTGTTATAGAACAGAGAGGTACAGCATACAATGGATTTTTTAACAGTTTAATGAATGTAACTGGGAAAAAAAATCTTTGTTAGCTGCTTTAATCAAAGCATCTGAACAAAGGCTAGCTGTAGTAAGCTTTAGTCCATCACATGGTTATAGATTTATAAGGAAAAATGTAAAAATAAGACATGGATTTGATACTGTCAACCATGCATTCACTCTACATTTCATTCATGCTGCTACACAACAGAACTAAGTGCTGTCCACACCAGCAGCTGCACTAAACACATGGCCGCTGGTGTGCGTTAGGTGGAACAGTGCCAATGCGTCAATATGGGCATATCACACTGTTTACTTTTATTGTGCAAACTTTATTAAAATGACATAAAGTTGCCTTTCATTAAGTTCTATTGGCATGCCATACTATTTTTAGTGCACACTTCCGCAGGGTGGTGGTATGAACTGGCATGATGGGAAACAAGGCTGTGTCTTGCTTTGGGAATGTGCTGGACAAGGCTACCCAGTGCAGTCCCAACACACCTGGTGTGAACGAGCCCTGAAAGTCAGCACGGTCCGCACTCTTTGTTTCCCTCTTCCTCTCTCTCTTTCCAGCTCACTTAATTGCATTTTCTGCAAGACAGTCTCTCCCCATGTAGCAGGCTTTCCTGGGCAGTTCTTGTCATGTCAAGGCTCATAATTCTTCCAGTTTACATAATCTACTCATTACTCTAAATGCAACCTTTTGAGCTGGTGAGGGAGAACCAAAGAAATTTTTCATGGTGCCCCAAAGTTTACAGGTACAACCTTGACAACACCTAATCTTACACAATGAAAGGTTCAGCGGTAGAAAGACAGCTGCCATGAGGGGCATTGCCAGAAGCTGGTGATGACATAGAAGCTTGTATTCTAGGAAAAGTGTATGGTAGGATATGATAAATGACTAGAGTTGTATCTAGGCAGAGCAAAAGAGGTTCCTGGTGAAGTGTGGTGAGGCTGTGGTGTAGATAAACATTCATACCATTCTGACTACTGTTAAGAAAATAGGTTAAGGACAGAAGTAGAGCAACAGTAACTGGATGTGAAAAAGGGAAAATGTATTTCTGCAAAGCTGCAGGCAATATGGCTTGCACAATAAGTAATGGTAAGTAAATAATTGCCATGATATTTAGCTTATAACAATTCAGCTATTAGTTGGCATTTGTTGAGTTATAGTAGACATGTGATAGCTGTATTCTGGTTGGTAGTTAAAGTGAATGTAGTTGTTACTTGTAAAGGGTCACTACATTCATAACTAATATTTGAGATTTTGGTACAAATTGAAAACTTATAGAAATTCTTACATTTCTCTGGAAATCCAGTAAAAAATACTCTGCCCTTGAGGTCCTGGGCTTACACACCTGCTGCAGCTATACAGTCTACTATATCTTTGGATTTTGATTTATTTTACACTATTGAGAATGCAGCAGTAGGAACAGAAACACTAAACATTCTACATTCAGTAAGAATTAAGCCAGGAACAATAATAAGGTGGAAACCCAAGGACTTCTACAGAAATAATATTCAGTGGGCTGACTGATAATCGAGTGGTACTGGAAAAAACACGTATCAACAGAAGGAGCACCAGACCAAATGATAGAAGAGTCCAAATTGATTTAACGGTTTGCAGTAAAAGACAGTAAACACATTTCAGGGCAGAGAAAACACTCCCCATTCATTAACTTGAATGGGCTCAAAATAGGGCTTTCCTTTGCAAATACATTATATCACCAAAAGTATTGGGGCACCTGCCTTTACATGCACATGAACTTTAATGGCATCAATGTCTTAGTCCGTAGGGTTCAATATTGAGCTGGCCCACCCTTTGCAGCTATAACAGCTTCAACTCTTCTTTTGGGATGAATTCGAGCGGAGACTATGAGCCAGGCCTTCTCGTCCACATCAGTGCCTGACCTCACAAATGTGCTTTTGGAAGAATGGTCAAACATTCCCATAGACACTCCTAAACCTTGTGGACAGCCTTCCCAGAAGAGTTGAAGCTGTTATAGCTGCAAAGGGTGGGCCAACTCAATATTGAACCCTATGGACCAAGAATTGCCAGCCATTAAAGTTCATGTGCGTGTAAAGGCAGGCGCCCCAACACTTTTGCAAATATAGGGGTTGATTTACTAAAGCTTGAAAGTGCAAAATTTGGTGCAGCTCCACACAGAAACTAATCAGCTTCAAGGTTTTATTGTAAAAGCCTGATTAAACAAGCTGAGGTTAGAAGCTGATTGGCTAGCATGCACAGCTGCACCATTTTTTGCACTTTCCAGCTTTAGTAAATCAACCCCATAGTGTATATGTAAGGATGTTGATTGCTGGACCAGGAGAGTTACTAGCCAGCAGCATCTTTGTGAATGACTGAGAAGTTTTTCTCGTGTAACAAAAACAGAGACTATAGCCATGTGGAAGCTGATTGACTTATACAGACATATTACTATCAGTGCACTGAACCTTTAACAATTATATGGCTATATAGTTAATCAAGTTGAAAAAAAAACATCTAGATCCACCAATGGAAAAAACAAAGAAATACATTGAAGACCTCTATGAACAGCACTATATGCCTAGAGCTGATCCAGAGAAAGACAAAACACACTTATAAAGCATGGCCCAGTTTGTTCCAACTGGGAAAAAAATCCTTCCTAATCCCTTAATGCCATTGAATATTCATTGGATCACCAATCTCTAATGTTCTTACTCATAAATAGTAATAACCAATTAAATTCCATGCATTAGGAATGCACTCAGCTTTTTTGTTTTAACAATCAGCTAAGCTGGCTAGAACTAGTTTAATGGGAGTCTATTCCACATTTTCACAGCTCTTACTGTGAAGAAACCTTTCTGTATGCAAGGGTTATACCTCTTTTACTCCAGATGCAGAGTGTCCCCTTATCATTTGTAATGATCTTAAAGTGTTACTAAACCCAGTAATATGAAAATAGTTAATCCCCCCCCCCCACGGTGCCCATGGCTTATAAATCTTCTTTTTACATTCAAATACTGCCACTATATACCTTTTTGGATGATCTGTATACCACGGTTAAATAATAAACTGCACAGTTTGTCCAGTGCTGAGTTCAGATAGGAGAAGATTTCCACTACAGCCTGTATACACGCCCACATATGTGATGTCAACATCATGTGACCTGACTAGCTCTGAGAAAATGAGTAAATGTTCTCTCCAGCATAAAAGACACAAATTCGCTGGTGCAGGTTGGCTACCCTGCCTGTGTGTTAGCTGCCTTCCCCAGATAGACAATGCAGGAGGGAAGGATCTATGCATATAGGATAAAACAGCCTTTTTACACAATGCAAAGGATTAACCCCTAAGTTCCACAGTGAGTATAACAAGTATATTATGCTACACATACAGACTGATTTTACTGTTGTGTGTTTAGTAACACTTTGAAGTGAATAATTTTGCATTAAGTTCACTATATGGGTCATTTATCTAATTATACACCATGCATGGCCATATTCTCTCTTAAACTCCTCTTCTCATTTGCTTAAGTCTGGGTTCACATACATGCGAATTAGATGCGTGTAAAAAAAAACTCATCCAATTTGCATGACATGTGAATGTGACCGGCTTTCAATGGAGCTGGTTCAGACATGTCCAGGGTGGCCACGGTGCGGTTTCAAAAACAATGTTTTTGGGTCCAGTTCAGGTGTGAATTTAGGCAAAAATTTGCAAATGAATCGCACCTGAAACGGTGAACAGAAACCCACCGGACCCCGGACTGCAAACCACAGCCGTACATATGTGAACCCAGCCTTATTATACAGAATTTAGGACTCCATCATGTGATGGGGCAATTACATCTGTCAGCCATAACAGCTATAGTAACATTTTTTTGGAATAGTCTTGGGCAATTTTTTTATTCATTGTGAACATTTGATGTAACCAATCAGGTTGGCTATATGTTTACTATAAAGAAAGCTGGTCACCAAGTTTTATATTTGCAACTCTCCCCAGGCACACATTGAAGTCCAATATAGAGAATATAAGCACTATACTGCACAACCGATGGAATTTTACTTGATGAAAATCAAGCCCGTAAAATCTCATCTCATTATCTTTAGAAGTAGCCTTTTTTTTGTTAACAAGCCCAGCATATATATTTATATTCATATATTAATGACTCATTAATATATGAATTATAAAAACTGCCATGAGGCAAGTTCCACGTTCCATGTTCTGAAAAGTTGGTTCTAAGTTTGGATTTCAGGAAAATATTTAAGAGCTGAAAGGGATCAGGTTGACAGCCATGAAATGCGTAGGTACGTCTCTTCATCCAGAGACATTTGAAGACTGATGACAGACAAGCACTTATGAAAACATTATGTGAAAAAAGCCTTGGAACATTATCTTTCACTACTAATGTTTTGTTACAATTGAAAATGACCTTGACATATCAAAAGCATTTTTCATTCTCTGCCAGTTATGAAACATGATTCAGCCCATTATAGCTTTATTACTTGAGCCACAATAATGAGAAATGATTTGAACTGTTATGCACAGTAATAGAGAATAGTTACTGTAACTTATAGCAACCCAGTCCCTCCGACAGCTTAGATAAGCTTTAGTTAGGATAAAAATGTAATACATTTTCAAATCTAAATTTGAGGTTGGGTTTTAAAAAGAATTTGGCAAGAAAAAGAATGTGTATTTTTTGGACATTATTTTGGAGTATTTTTAACCGGTTCCAGACCGGCTCATGTACATTTACTGCTGCAAAGTGGCATGATCCCACAAATCGCCGTCTATAAACGGCAGCTCACTCTCATGCCCGCCGCACTCTCCAGCAGTATGGATGTGGGTCGGGTGAACTTGATGTCCACCTGCTACCCGCGATTGCCTGGCACAGAAGAAAAGCGGGGAACTGCTGATGTAAACGCGGCGGTCCCCCGCTTTTTCAGTGGGCATGTAAGAGATCTACTGATCCCTGTCACTGGGATCAGTTAGATCTCTTATGCCCCTGGCAGCCCAGCCCCCTCACAGTTAGAAAACACCTAGGGAACACAGTTAACCCCTAGATCACCCCCTGCAGGTTAACCCCTTCACTGCCTATGACATTTACACAGTAATCAGTGGATATTTAAATTTCTGATTGCTGTATAATTGTCATTGGTCCCAAAAAAGTGTCAAAAAAGTTTGCTCCAATATCACAGTCCTGATAAAAATCACAAATCGCCGCCATTACTAGTAAAAAATACAAAAATAGTAAAAACGCCATAAATGAATTCTCATGGTTTGTAAACGCGGCAACTTTTGCACAAACCAATCAATAAACGCTGATCGTGATTTTTTTTACCACAAATATAAGGATGATTATATATCGGCCAAAACTGATGAATAAATATTTTTTTTTATATTGTTTTGGATATGTATCATAGCAAAAAGAAAGAAATATTGTTTTTTTTTTTCAAAATTGTCGCTCTTTTTTTGTTAATAGCGGTGATCAGAAGTGACGCAAATGCCACCAAAAGAAAGCTCTATTTGTGGGATAAAAAGGGCGTTAATTTTGTTTGGGTACAACTT
Organism: Glandirana rugosa; assembly: GCA_018402905.1. Taxonomy (NCBI): domain Eukaryota; kingdom Metazoa; phylum Chordata; class Amphibia; order Anura; family Ranidae; genus Glandirana; species Glandirana rugosa. The sequence goes on from BLSH010399117.1 coordinate 929,057, forward strand.
TGCACGACCGCGCAATTGTCAGTTAAAGCGACGCAGTACCAAATCGCAAAAAGTTCTCTGGTCCTACAGTGGGAAATCCTTCTGTGCCTTAAGTGGTTAAACAAAAATGGTATATTCAGCACTGAACATAGGCTTTTCACAGACGCTGACTATAGTCAAGAATCACAGTATATAGTATTTAGGAACAATCTACGTGTGACTTGAGACTGAAAATGGTGCCAACATTCCAGTAGTAATGGATATCAAACAAAAAATCTGTAGTGGATGTATGGAACTTTTAAGGCACCAACACAATTATAGTAAAAAACAAATTTTATGTTTGGGGATCTCCCCGACCAGCCATGCCACTGAACAGACAGAACGGATTGCTGCAAAATCTTTCTGTATCCCTGTTGACTCTTGGATTCCTGCATGCTTCCTTGCCTGTCCCTCTTGGATCTAACCATTGCTGGAGTGCACAGGCTGGGCAGTTTTTAGACTTGAATTGACGGACAAGAAGTAGAAACTCGAAATGTGTTGCACATACACTATATTACCAAAAGTATTGGTACACTTGCCTTTAGATGCACATGAACATAAAATGGCATCCCAGTCTTAGTACGTAGGGTTTAATATTGGAGTTGCCCACTTTTTGCAGCTATAACAGGATCAACTCTTCTAGGAAGGCTGTCCACAAGGTTTAGGAGTGTCTATGGGAATGTTTGACCATTCTTTCAGAAGCTCCTAAACCTTGTGGACAGCCTTCCCAGAAGAGTTGAAGCTGTTATAGCTGCAGGATGGCCCAACTAAATATTGAACCATACAGACTAAGACTGGGATGCTATTAAAGTTCATGTACGTGTAAAGGCAGGCGGCCCAATAATTTTGGTAATATAGTGTACATATTTATCTCTGACACTCTGTATTTGATAAGATACTGAACCCAGCACATTTATAGAAATGAGAGGATGATTGCATTGCTATACATGCAGCCTATGTGTTTAATTGTTTTTTTTAACATTGTTACAATTAAAATTATTTTTTTTTACCATGTGTTCTAAATGTTCTGGTGCTGAAAAGTCTGATTAACCCACTAAAGATTATTTTGTTTGGTATACAGTATATAGTAAAGTTACAAATTCGATTTTAGTGTAATTAAAGTGTATTTAAATCCAAAACCGTCTGCTTACTTGCCAGGTTATGATTGCTGCCCGTGTCCCAATCGTGGGGATTCACACTCTGTTTGTCCTGGTGACCAGTGTCTTTGAGACAGAAAAGGAAAGGGAAATCCAGAATTTTACAATAATCATCAGAACACAAGTTGAGAGGCGGCCTGGAATGAGAACGATTGTTCTGGTGGTGACAACCGTCTAAGAGGGGAATTCCCCCCACTTTACAAAGATTTCCTCTCAAATCTTGTTCTATCTCTAGAACAGGAAGTGAAGGTAAATCTCCCCAATGGGTCACAGGCTGCAAAAAATAAACAGCGTTTTAACCCTTACCTACTCTATCCAGGACTAAAAAAAGAGTTTGTGGCTGTACATAACCTTTAAACCAGTGGTGGCCGCTCATGTAGGCGCAGGGGCGTTACCCCCCTAATCCATGCGTCCGGCCCCTAATCTACATGCAGGGTGCTGGACGCATGTATTCCAATGTTTTTTTTTTTTTTTTAGAAGCACATGATTAGAACCAAAGGCTCTAATTGGCCTCAAAAAGGATGAGCTCGGGTGCAGAGCACTGCGCCCGGAGCCCACCCAGGGGCCTGACATTAGCGAATAATATTCGCTAATGTTTTCCTGTTTCTCCTCCCGGACAATCAGGGAGCGGGTCCTGAGACCCAATTGGCTGGGGTCCTAAGACCTGATTGGGCGCAGGTCCTAAGTCCTCACTGGCCAGGAGGAGAAGCGAACACCGGGACTCGGGAGGAGACGCAGGGGGGAAGCCGCGACCTGGAGCGAGCGCCGGGGGGGTTGTTTTCTGGTTGGCTGGCTGGCTGGGGGGTGGGGTATCTGGCTGGCTGCCGAGGCCGCGGGCAACTCCCCTCCCCCAAAAAAATTGAGCACCAGTTGCAACTGCTTTAAACCTTCTGTAGATATAACATTAAAGCTGAACTCTGGGCTCTACCCAATACACATTAGGTTGGGAAAAAGAGCAAAGAGTTAAAATGGGGAATCATGCATCCTTGGCTGGGATGAGGCCAGTTTAAGGCTCAATTGTACTGCTGACCCACTGACCCCCTCGCATTTTCCCCCTAGATCTTCCCTTTTATTGCCCGATTCTACATACAACACTGGGAATAAAAGGTAGATTATAATTGGCTATTATAATGTCTAGGATTGCTAACTGCCCATTATTTACTGGGAATTTACAAATAAAAATCTTGTGTTTTTCCTCTCATTAAATAAAAATTTAGAATCCTTTCTCTGTATGGCAGTTGCATGCTGCTGGGGGCGTGTCCTGAGTGCATCCTTCCTTAATCACTTGACCTCAGGAAGATTAACCCCTCTTCATGACCAGGACATTTTTTACTATGCTACTTTAACTGACAATTGCACGGTCAACAATGTACCCAAATAACATTGATGTCCTTTTTTTCTTACAAATAGAGCTTTCTTTTGGTGGTAATTAATCACCTCTGCATGTTTTATTTTTTGCGCTATAAACAAAAAAAGACCGACAATTTTGAAAAAAAAAAACACTATATTTTTTACTTTCTGGTATATTCAATAAAAAATGGAAAAAAAAATCTAATTTCTTGATAAATTTAGGCCAAAATGTATTCTGCTACATATTTTTGGTAAAAAAAAGCATCTACAAACTATGTAATATATACTGGAATTTTTATTCATTTATTTATTTTTTTTACTAGGCAGCAATCAGCAACTTATAGCGGGACTGCGATATTGCGATAAGCATTCGGACACTAACTGACACTTTTTGGGAACCAGTGACATTAATGCAGTGATCAGTGCTAAAAATAAGCACTGTACTATTGACATTTGCTGGGAAAGGGTTAAACATCTGGCACAATCAAAGGGCTAACTGTGTGCCTAGCCAGTGTTTATGTGTACTTTGTATGGTGCTTTCACTAGGGGAAGTAATGGATAATTTATTCCCCGCTTTGCGGAGAAAGAAAATCTATTACATTCTCGCTGACAGGACAGGGCTCTGCCTTGTTTACATAGGCAGGGCTCAGTTCTGTGTAAATTCATGATGATCGTCTGGTTCCGGCAGTAATCCATTGGCTGGCACCCGGTGATTGACATCTGCTTTGTTTAATCCCAGCACAGCTGGGTCACCGGTGGTGTGCATGCGCGCCCCCCTACCCAGAAGCGTCAGAACAAGTACTAGGTGCGTGATCTGGCGCAGCCAAGCCGCCTTGCCGCCGTATAACTAGGTTATGTGGATCGGTGCCTGGTGATTGACATCTGCTTTGTGTAATCACAGCACAGCCGGGTCACCAGTGGCGTGCATGCACGCCCCCTACCCGGAAGTGTCAGATCACATACTAGGTACGTGATCTGGTGCAGCTGAGCTGTCTTGCCGACGTATAGCTAGGGTATATGGATCAGCAAGTGGTTAAAGCAGCAGCGCAGTGTCTAAGAGGTTGGAGCTTACACTTGGCAGCACTAGGGTCATCAGTTCAAATCGTCACCACAGCAGTACTGCATGAAGTTTACATGTTCTCCCTGTGCCTGCGTGGGTTTCCTCCCACCATCCAAAGACATGTTGGTAGGTTAATTGGCTCCTGTCTAAATTGGCCCCTAGTATATGTATGTAGGAATCTGAGTTAGGGACCTTATACTATAAGCTCCTTGAGGGCAGAGACTAATGTGAATGTACTATATATATGTAAAGTGCTGCATAGTGTAAATTGTCGGCGCTATTTAAGTACCCGTAAAAAATAAACAAACTCTCTCAATCAGCATTAACTATTTTTAATCCTTATGCTGCTAGTTTTAGTAAATAGATAGGAAAGTATATTATATATATATTTATATATTGTTTTTTTTTCTTAAGTTGCCTCCTGGTTTCTGGCCTAGGTCAAAATAATGTCATACATCCCAGGAGTCTTCTTGGACATTTTTTTCTGTCACCTTGAGGAGGGGAGGAGGGGCTTTCTCAGCTAAGCATACCCTCCTGCCTGCATGCCTGAGCTAAGGGCAAATTAATTAATGGAAGAATTGCTGCATGAATAATCTGCCCCTATTCAAAGTGACCATGACTTGGGGGGGGGTTTGGTTCAAAGTGATTTTTTAAAAACAAAACTTCATAAAGGAGAGGTAAATGGGAAATTATTAGTGGGGGTATGTTACAGGCCACCCAACCTAAAGGAGGAGGAGGAGCTGGAACCAATATCCCAGCTACAAATGGCAGAGAAACAGGGAAATGCAATCATAATGGGGGACTTCAATTATCCCAATATTAACTGGGCAGAGGGGACAGCACACTCATTAAAGGCCCATCATTTCATGAATGTCTTACAGGACAACTTCATGTCCCAATTGGTGGATTCCCCAACTAAAAAGAATGCCCTGTTAAATCTATTAATTATGAATGATCCAAATCTGGCCTCAGACGTGGCGATACGCGGAAACTTGGGATCTAGCGACCATAGGATGATCACATTTAGTGTAAATCGCAGGAAAAGGAGGCACGAGGGTAGCACTAAAACACTAAACTTTAAGCGAGCTCATTTTCCAGAACTGCGGTCATTACTACATGACATAAATTGGGATAAAATCCTAAAAAAATGAACACAGAAGAAAAATGGGAATGTTTTAGGAGCATATTAAACAAGGGTATCACACAGTACATTCCATTGGGCAATAAATATAAGAGAAGGTTAAACCTGGGTGGCTAAACCGTAAAAAATATAGAGGGGATGGGTCACCTTCTACATTCAAACACTACAATGAATGTAATAAGAAGTGCAAAAACGCAATCAGTGCAGCTAAAAAAGATTATGAGAAACACATAGCAGAGGAGAGTAAAAATAATTTTTTAAATATATTAACAATAAAAAGACAAAATCATAGCACATTGCACACATAAAATATGTTGATAGGAGGATGGTTACAGGTGACACAAAAAAGCAACTGTTCTAAATGCCTTCTTCTCCTCAGTTTTTATGCAGGAAAAGGAGGGGTTTACCAACTGCAACTGTACTGTTAGTGACACAACACGGGACATACCCTCATGGCTAACAGAGGCCGGAGCCAAAGAAAGGCTAGATAAACTTAATATAAATAAATCACCAGGACCAGATGGCTTACACCCGGGAGTCCTCAGAGAACTCAGTCAGGTTATAGCCAGGCAATTGTTTCTAATCTTTATGGACAGCATAATGACAGGATTGGTACCAGCTGATTGGAGGAAAGCCAATGTGGTACCAATATTCAAAAAAGGGCAGAGACATATTCCTCGGAATTTTATAAATATATGTACTGCGCTCAGGATTTCTTGGGTTCAATAGCAGGGTTTGCTGCCCCCAGTGGTGGCTCCTTAGTAGGGAGTATTAATGCAATATGTTTTATGGGCTGGGTTGGCACTTCCCTAAGTAGGCTTACAAATATATTACAATAATCTACTTGTTAAATCATATAAATATAAAGTGCTTAGTGTTAATAAAAATTATAATAATTGGGAATGAGAATCAAATGTTAATAAAAAATATAAAATCAAAAATGTGTATATAAATAAACCAGAAAAATGTAGAGTGCCTTTTTGTGTCCTTATTGATAATATTATCCTATAAAAGATGTATTAAAGGTCCAATTTGGTGTACCCCAGTGCTATATAAAATAACATATACACATAAATATGTAAACACTGCTGAAAAAATGTGTGGAAAAAACTGAGAATCACTGGTATTGATGCAATCAACAAACAACAAGTGTCCATAGAGTGAAGTCCATAAGCTTTTCTTTGTGAATCACACGTGCTCCCCTATCACCACCCTGCTTACCGGACAGCGCCACCCCACACAGGGGTAAAGCGCAGAGGCGCCTGTCTTCCTGAAAGACAAGACAGACCATCGGGAAGCAGCATCAACTTACAGGACCCCAGAAATACCTGCCTAGACAGGCGCCTCTGCGCTTTACCCCTGTGTGGGGTGGCGCTGTCCGGTAAGCAGGATGGTGATAGGGGAGCACGTGTGATTCACAAAGAAAAGCTTATGGACTTCACTCTATGGACACTTGTTGTTTGTTGATTGCATCAATACCAGTGATTCTCAGTTTTTTCCACACATTTTTTCAGCAGTGTTTACGTATTTATGTGTATATGTTATTTTATATAGCACTGGGGTACACCAAATTGGACCTTTAATACACCTTTTATAGGATAATATTATCAATAAGGACACAAAAAGGCACTCTACATTTTTCTGGTTTATTTATATACACATTTTTGATTTTATATTTTTTATTAACATTTGTTTCTCATTCCCAATTATTATCATTTTTATTAACACTAAGCACTTTATATTTATATGATTTAACAAGTAGTCTATTGTAATATATATGTAAGCCTACTTAGGGAAGCGCCAACCCAGCCCATAAAACATATTCCTGGGAATTACATTCCAGTCAGCCTAACATCAATAGTGGGTAAATTTCAGAGGGGATGATTAGGGACTATATCCAAAAATTAATTGAGGAAAGTAACATCATTAGTATTAATCAGCATGGGTTTATGAGGGGTTATTCCTGCCAGACAAATCTGCTAACATTCTACGAGGAAGTGATAGGGGGAGGTCAGTGAATGTAGTGTACCTGGATTTTGCAAAGGCTTTTGACACAGTTCCCCATAAACGCTTGATCTACAAGCTGAGGTCTGTAGGCGTGGACCAGGTTTGTTCTTGGGTAAAAAACTGGTTACAGGGACTTGTCCAAAGGGTAGTGATTAATAACATATACTCAGACTGGTCTGGAGTGACGAGTGGGGTACCCCAAGGATCTGTCTTGGGGCCAATTCTATTCAATTTATTCATTAATAATATAGGGGGAAGGGATTAATAGCTTTTGCAGATGATACAAAGGCAAGCAGGGCATTGACATCACAACAGGATATTGAAATTTAACAGAATGACCTGAACAACTTAATGGAGTGGGCAGACAAATGAGGTTTAATGTGGAGAAATGTAAAGTAATGCACTTGGGGGCAAAAAATATAAATGCAAAGTACTCACTGGGGGGAGAGCCTCTGGGGGAATCAAGAATGGAGAAGGACCTGGGGGTCTTAGTAGATGACAAACTGAGCAATAGCATGCAATGTCAAGCTGCAGCTACCAAAGCAGGCAGAATATTAGCATGCATAAAAAAAGGATATACTCCAGGGTTAAAACTATAATTCTGCCACTGTATAAAACTCTGGTAAGGCCCCATCTGGAATATTCCATCCAGTTCTGGTCTCGGGTCCTCAGAAAGGATGTACTGGAGCTGGAGAGAATCCAAAGGAGGGCAACAAAACTTATTAGGGGACTGGAGGATCTTACGTACGAGGAATGACTACAAACATTCAATTTATTCTCTCTGGAGAAGCGACGCTTGAGAGGGGGCATGATAGTGATCTATAAATACCTCAATGGGGATCCCAGCATAGGAAAAAACTGTTCAGTCGCAGGGAGTGTGAGAGGACACGGGGCCACAAATTGAGACTGGAGGAGAAGTGGTTTAATCTTAAACTGGGTAGGGGGTTCTTCACTGTCAGGGCAATAAGGATGTGGAACTCTCTTCCACAACTGGTAGTGGCTGCAGGGAGTATGGATATTTTCAAAAGACTCTTGGATGTATATCTTAAGGAACACAATATACAGGGATATGGTCATTGACACACGTACACCTACACAGGTTAAACTGGATGGACTGTTGTCTTTTTTAAACCTTAACTACTATGTAACTATGTAAAGCATGGAGACATGGATGGGTGTTTAACTTTGATTTGAATATTAGAAATGATTTAAAAGAGTAAAATATTTTTTTTTTGAGAATCATACTTTTTTTTTATAACTCTTTATTAGGTCAATTTGCAGTAATATTTCTCTCCAAATAAATGGAGATTTTAAATATAATGACATATAAATGATTTTTATCAATATAATAAGTGCACAACATAAAATCTAATGTCCATATACACCTTATCTAATTCTCAACCATTTTTATCTGATATCAAGACACACACATAACATAACAAAAACAACATAAACTGACCCCCATCTCTATTCTCCCCATGCCCACAAAAAAAAAAAAAATTATATATTTTTTTTATATTATAATATACCCTACCCATCTCTTTCCCCTTTTCCCACATTTCAAACATGAAATACAGCGAACTTGTATATTCATGTATTAGTGCCTTATTCCTAAAGTTCCTCTTTCTGTTATCACCCTTAGTGTAATATACCTAAAAAAAATAAATAACTAAAAAACAAACCCC
>BLSH010399117.1:954423-973562 GCA_018402905.1 Glandirana rugosa
GCGTGGGGCACACACTGTCGTCCCGGTGAGTCGCCGTGCTAGACAGTGTCCGACGTAGGTAACCTGTATCGACTAATGACCAGCGACATAGTCGGGCGACGGCCATGGCACACTGGGTCCCCAGTTTAGGACCCTTTTTTCACACCCTTGAGTAGGTTCTAAGGGGGGAATGGGGTAGGGGGTGGTGATGATGATGGTGTAACACATAGTGCGGGTAGGTCTTCACTGTAAGGTAGAGATTCCTCGCCAGTCACTCTATGTGACATGCAACCGCAAATCTATTAGTCCTGAGGATATAGTCCGCGTCTAGGATATAGACCGTGGGGGGCTTTTTGTGGGGGGAATCTTGGATGAGTTCCCACACTTTTTTCCCAGGACTTGACCCCTGGGTCACACGGTACCGGCAGCGGGCTGGTACAGCGATCAGTAATCGGCTATGTCCAATGGATGCAGCCTGTGACAGATCGTGCCGCTGAGTGGCCCTGCTGTCACACACGGGGTGCGTTCTGGGAGGACGTCATATGACATTATGCAATAGGCCAAGCGGGAACCAGTTAATGTTAGATTCTTCACATGACTGCAGTCTCCGCCTGGTCCCAGGCATTCATGAGTGCACGCAAAAGATACCCTTGTGTGCATGGTGAAAGTGGCCCCGCCCACAAACCTTCTACTGACCGGTGAAGGAAAAGTAGAAGATTACTGAGATTCTGTGATTGGTTAATCTCTCTGTTACTCTGCTTTCTCCTCCTATCAACATGTTCTTTGCACTGCAACACAACTGATGGTCTTATTGTGCTGTTTCCCGAGTCTGAGCTCAATTGCATATCATTTTGTATTGCATAGCAATTGTAAGCAGCTGATAACTGATACCTGATTCAGGTACATACACTTCTTGCATTGAAAAATAACTAAGGATGTATTAATGAATGCAATAATTTGATTCATTTATATCTGCATGGAGTTCAGCTGTTTGACCAAAACCTATCGATAATAATGTCAATTCTTTACTATCCCACATATTGGAGTTCCAGTAAATGGATCTTGATATCACCGTGCCTTCTCAGAAAACTGATATCTATTTGGTTTGCCCTTGTCCTCTCGGCAGTGCACAATCACAATGGGTCTGGCGAGGGTGATGCGAGTTTGGCTTTTCTTTTTCCGCTGACATTCACTCGAATCTCGTCTATCCCATGACGCAACTTGCTGTGACTCAATGCTGCTTTGGAGACAGCTTGTCTCATTGTTACCACCGTTATGAAAATAAAACCACTTTCATCTCACAAATGGAAATGACATTATAAGAGGGAGCTCCAACAATTATTTATGTCGCTATTTTAGGATTTCTAATTGTCTAATATTAAAATCCAAAACAGTACCCATCATCAGTTCAAGAATGACCTTCCTTTTTTATAAGAAGACACTATGGTTTTTTCTTTATATTGTTACTCTTTAAAGCGGTTGTAAACTCAAAACAAAAACAAAATAAAACCTGCAAGACAAAGGCATAATGAGCTAGTATGCATCGCATACTAGCTCATTATGAAATACTGACTTTAGATCAATGCTGTTGCAGCAGTCCCTGCACACCACTGTGACCGGCGACAGTCTCCCAGAGTTATTTCCGGGTTTGCGGGCTCCGGCGCTGTGATTGGCCAGAGCCGCAATGACTTCACTCCTGCGCATGCACGCGGGAGCTGCCGGTCACAGCACAGGCCCTGAAGAAACAGCATGAGCGGGCCATTTCTTCAATGCGCATGTGCCGATGACATCGTCACATGCGGAGAACAATGAAGATCTCCTAAACAGTGCAAGTTTAGGAGATATTCACGGTACCTACAGGTAAGCCTTATTATAAGCGTACCTGTAGGTACAAGTGGTGTAACAAGGTTTACAACTACTTTAACCACTTCAGCCCCAGAAGGATTTCCCACTTTAGGACCAGAGCACTTTTTGCGATTCGGCACTGCATCGCTTTAACTGACTATTGCGTGGTCGTGCGACGTTGTACCCAAAGGAAATTTGCGTCCTTTTTTTCCCACAAATAGAGCTTTATTTTGGTGGTATTTGATCACCTCTGCGTCTTTTCTGTTCACCGTAATAAACAAAAAAAGAGCGACAACTTTGCAAGAAAAAACCCAATATTTCTTACTTTTTGCTACAATACAAATCCAAAAAAAAAACAAAACTAATTTATTCATTGGTTTTGGCCAATTTATATTGTTCCTCATAATTGTGGTAAAGAAAAAGTTTATTGATTGGTTTGCGCAAAAGTTGCCACGTTTACAAACCATAAGAATTCATTTGTGGTGTTTTTAGAGAAAACATTCATTTAAAATTCTAACTCTAACTTCATGAGACACTGAGTGGCCAATATGTAAAGCTGTGAATGTGAGATTCACCAGGTGAATCTTCCAGGTATGTGTGTTTTAAATGATAGTGATTGATCCACCACCAGTGTTTGGTGAAAGGCACTATATAAATGCTACTATATAAATATGCCCCTGGCATTGATTTACTAAAGCAGTAGAAACTGATTGTGCAGTAAAATGTATGTTCATTTTACAGCTTAGTAATTAAGGTGAAGGGATGTTCACTCAAGGACCCAAACACGTACACGTTCAAGGAAAAAAGAATCAAACCGAAACACGATTTTCCATGTTTCCGTGCACATGTTTGGATGACTGAAGTGAAAAGTGAACATTTAAGTCAACACTCCACTCTGTTAGTAAATTGACTCCTAAAAGTATCTGAAATTCTCATCTGCACTAAAGTATTGCTCATGACCCCACTCAAATGTTGGCATAGTCCACATTATACTATGGCCCAGATCTAGGCTGTAGTAATTTGACCTGGTGGCAATTTCAATTTGAAGCAGTTATTTTTTTGCCTTAAGGTCTCCATAAGACAAGAGGGAGTCTGGTGGTAATAACTTCAGTTCCTTATGAGGTAAGTGCATGTTGAGAGCCGGTTCACACATAGGCAATCCAACTTCAGGGGAGCCTCAGCGCGACCCCGCACAGCGCAACTTCAGCGCGGCTTGCAAACAACTTCTGTAATGGAAGTCAATGCAAGTCACCTGAAGTCGCCCCCAAAGCAACCCAAGAACCTTTTTCTAAGTCGGAACAACTTGAGTCACTCCTATTAGAATGGTTCCATTGCAATGCATGGAGTGCGACTGGTCAGGCGACTTAAGTTGTCTGACAAGTCACCCCTGTGTGAACCGGCTCTTAGTGTAAATTGTTATGTAATAGGTTAGGTTAACCACTTGCCAACTGTATAACTTACATATACTGTGACAAGGTGGCTCTGCTATGCCGGATCACATACCTAGTACATAATCCAACACTTCCGGGTAGGGGCGCGCATGCACGCCTCCACTGAACCCGCTCCCACTGTATTATATACAGTGGGAGCTGATTTGCGGATACCGCGGGCTCAATGTACGCCAGCAATCATTAGGCAGAGAGCTAGACTGGTGGTCTGCCTATGTAAACAAGGCAGATTGCCATTCTGACAGGAGGGAGGGCATAGATCCTGTGTACCTGCAAAGCAGGGACTAGGATCTATGTCTTTCCCTAGTAAAACCGTATTACTTACATATATGGCAGGAAGGTGGCTCTGCTGCAACGGATCACATACTTAGTATGTGATATGACACTTTCAGGTAGGGGGCGCACATGTGTGCCACCATTGGTCCCTCCTGGGTACCGCGGACTCAATCTATGTAAACAAGGTAGATTGCCATTCTGACAGGAGGGAGGGCATGGATCCTGTGTCTCTGCAAAGCAGGGACTAGGATCCATGTCTTTGCCATTCTGACAGGAGGGAGGGCATGGATCTGGTGTCTCTGCAAAGCAGGGATTAGGATCCATGTCTTTCCCTGATAAAAGCCCCTCCCACAGTACACTAAAACACTGACTAGGAACACAGTTAACCCTTTGATTGCCCCTGATGTTTAACCTCTTCTAAGTCCGTGTCATTAATACATTGACAGTGCACATTTTTAGCACTGATCTTTGTATTAGTGTCACTGGTCCCCAAAAAGTGTCAAAAGTGTCAGTTAATGTACGACTGTCCACCGCAATATTGCAGTCCCGCTATAAGTCGCTAATCACCGCCATTACTAATAAAAAAAAATTCAATAAATAAATAAAAATATCCCATAGTTTTTAGACGCTATAACTTTTGCGCAAGCCACCAATATAAGTTATTGGGATTTTGGTTACCAAAAATATGTAGCAGAATGCATAGTGGCCTAAATTTATGAAAGAATTTGATTTTTTAAAATTTATTGGATATGTTTTATAGCAGAAAGTGAAAACTATTGTTTTTTTTCAATATTGTCGGTCATTTTTGTTTATAGTGCAAAAAATAAAAACCGCAGAGGTGGTCAAACACCACAGAAAGAAAACTCTATTTGTGGGAAAAAAGGACATAGATTGTATTTGGGTACAGCGCTGCACGACTGTACAATTTTAAGTTAAAGTAACGCAGTGCTGTATCGCATAAAATGGCCTTACAGCAATTGGTAGAGATACACAATACCTCTAACCTCTAAAAGGGAATTTAAATACTTAACCCGACCCTTAACCTCAACATGTAAGGCTCATCTTACAACTTAAATTGCACCATTCACTTTGCAGTAAAATCCTCCCAGGTAAATCTAACAGGACTTTAATGATACCACACTAATTCCTTGTGTATAAAAAAAGATTAAATCAATTAAGTTGAAGATTAAAAACAAAATGTTAATTGTGCACGTTATTAACATTGCCTATTCACTTTGGATAGAATATAAATTGTTTAAAACTCCTGCAGGCTCTTTTTTGCAGTCTCTGTCATATTCGGAAGATTGCCCTTCACTTCCTGTTGTAGAGACGTAACAGGAAACAAGAGGAACTCCCTGTAAAACAAGGGGAACTACCCCTTTAAACAGTTGTCAGAGGAACAAGGGTCCCCAATAAACAGTCATTAGGGTAATGTATTACTGCCAGTGTTTAATTCTATTTGAATTTTAGACAACACAAACCTGCCAATATCAGTTACTGTTGGTGTAATGGGTAGAAAGTTAAACTTGCTATACAGAACTTCTACAAACTTCTTCCATCTATGCAAACTACACTACATAGCCAGATGTTTGTGAACACTTGACCATCACATCTATATGAGATTCTGACATCGCATTCCAAAATCATGGGCATTAAAGTGGAGTTCCACCCAAAAATGGAACTTCTGCTTTAAGCACTCCTCGCCCCCTTACATGCCACATATGGCATGTCATTTTTTTTGGGGGGGGGAGTGTGTCCCCAGGTTTCAGAGGGACTTCCTGTCCCTCTTCCACCTTCCGCCTCTGGCCGCCTGGGCGACTCCTCCTCTCCTCCTAGGCGGCCACTCCCTCCTGGCAATCTTCTGGGATATGTCACAGGTCCCAGAAGATTGCCTGCCCACTAGGAATGTGCAGCACAACTCGCGCATGCGCAGTGGTTGCCCGGCCATGAAGCCGGGCCGGGTGCCCTCACTAGGAATGGCGGGGCCGTCGGGAGGAGGGGGGAGACGAGCGAGGCTTCGGGCGCAGCCGTTGCTGGACCGGGAGACAGGTAAGTTACTGTTTATTAAAAGTCAGCAGCTACACTTTTTGTAGCTGCTGACTTTTAACCACTTACCAACTGGAAGGTTTTCCAGCTTTAGGACCAGAGCACTTTTTGCGATTCGGCGCTGCGTCGCTTTAACTGACAATTGCACGGTCGTGCGACGTTGCACCCGAACAAAATTTGTGTCCTTTTTTTCCCACAAATAGAGCTTTCTTTTGGTGGTATTTGATTGCCTCTGCGTCATTTCTGATCGCCGCTATAAACAAAAGAAGAGCGACCGTTTTGCAAAGAAAACACAAATTTCTTACTTTTTGCTAAAATTCAAATCCAAAAAAAAATATAAAAAAACATTTTTTTTCACATTTTTTTTTTTTGGCCGATTTATATAATTCCTCATATTTGTGATTGAAAAAAATCGCAATTGGCGTTTATTGATTGGTTTGAGCAAAAGTGGCCGCGTTTACGGATGATGAGAATTCATTTCGGCGGTTTTTATTTTTTTTTTACTAGTAATGGCGGCAATCTGCGATATTTAGCGGTACTGCGATATTGCAGCGGACATGTTGGACATTTTTTACACTTTTTTGGGACCAATGACATTTATTCAGTGATCAGAAATGTAAATGACCACTGATTACTGTACAAATGTCATTGGCAGTGAAGGGGTTAACCTGCAGGGGGAGATCTAGGGGTTAACTGTGTTCCCTGGGTGTGTTCTCACTGTGGGGGGGTTGGGCTAACATGGGCATGAGAGATTTAACTGATCCCAGTGACAGGGATCAGTAGATCTCTCATGCCCCTACTAACAGAGCGGGGAACTGCCGTTTTTACATTGGCGGTTCCCCGTTCTTTCCCTGTGGCCGCTCATCACGGCTCGCCGGCGGACATCGGGTCCGCCCGAGCCGCGGGCACACTCCACAGGCTGTTCGCATATCGCCGCCTTTTTACGGCGATTCGCGCTCAGCATCCCGACTGCCGCCGTGAAAACACGGCACGCGGTCGGGAGGTGGTTAATAAACAAAAAAACTAGTGGAACTCTGCTTTAATATGGAGCTGATCATCTTCCAGGTATAAGAGCTTCAACTTTTTTGGCAAGGATTTCCACAATATTTTGGATAGTGAATTTATTCAGCCAATAATGTATTTGTAAGGTCAGGTATTGATGTTGGCAGAGGAGACCTGGCTTGTAAAGAGCATTTACAGTATCCATACAGTACAGTAGTGATCTCAAAGGTGTTTAGTAGGGTTCCGATCAGAGCCACTCAAGTTTATCTGCACCAAACTTGTCAAACCATGTCTTTATTTAACTGGCTTTGTGAACCTGAATTCCATAATTTGTAGGGGTGTCCAAATACTTTTGACAATATGATGTTGTTTGAGCTTGTTCTCAGGTCTATGTTCCTTCAAGATTTTTTTTATTTTTATTTTATTTTTTTTTAGGTATCTGTCTATGATGGGAGGATTCTTTCACACCTTGGACTAAAGCACAGGATTTCCTACCTGGAGGTGACAGCATTGTATACGTGACATTTTGCTCTTCACTCTTCTCCGTAAACATAGCTTCCTATTATTGGGCCATTTTTGGTCACCCTACCAGGGTAACAACAATAACAGCAATTCAAACCTGACATGATATTTTTCTTACTTAGGTTTTAGTTTATAAATATACCTAACCTAAGTCTTCTTATCTACTCAGGCAAAGTCAAGTAACACATCTACAGTTCAGCAGGTAACCCATGGTGTTTGCCTCTATCATCTATGCCCCCCTAACTCCCAATAAACCCCTGAAGGTTTTCTCATTGCTTTCTGAACATAAGAATTTACATAGAACTAGACATGTCCCTTACTCCTTATCTGACAATACTCAGGCCTGATTATAGGTTGCTCATATACTACCGACAGCCACATAAGCGGCAGGGGAAGGGGTGATTCTGCATGAACGGGCATAATCAAAAGCTTGGATTTTGCAGGGAAGTCCAATGACATATTGGAGAGGTGGGAAAGGTTGGTACCTGCTGTATAGAAGCTGCATTACTTGGCTTGGAGTGAAAACATTACAAATTTCCTTAAAGATTAAATTCACACTGCATTCATCGGTGTCACAGATTTCTCCACCAAGCACACAAGTAAAATGTGAGTTTCATGACATCTGCTTATTACATATAATACATAACATATACAAAAAATGTTTTGTGGAATATAAAGCACTTATGATTGGGAGACAAATTTTCAGCTAGGCAACAAATAGATAATGACTGATAAATTATATTTCCATAGAGAACACCTAGTCCTGTGTCAATTTCTGAGCCATAGACTCTACGGATCATGAGCCCAGTAAAGGTTCCTCTGTTAGTCCTGCTGCCAGACTGGTAAGTCTCAGTATCTGGTCCATAGGTCCAAAGCCTATGGGGACACAGTTCACAGGTGTGGCTATCCCTGAACAGATTTTGTCTGAAGGGATGTAAACACCAGAGAAGGCCACAGTATTGGAATAGTGTTAGATAGGCAATGGAGGGGTAATTAATGCAGTGTAGCTTAGGAGGAAGTGGTAGAGTAGATTTAGGTAATGTTAAGATAAAGGTAGAGCTGTCTTTTAAATTATCCTCACCCATTCAATGTAATAATATCTCAATCAAACTTTGAAGGCCAATGGTAAGGCAAAGTAAATGGACATATATCTGGCTGTAAAACATATAACACATTATGGGCTTTTTATATTACAGCAGCTATCCACTTTCCACTTCTAGAGTACTGAATAGGTACTGGAAGTAAAATGTGCATCTCAGCAAGTCCAGACAATAATCAAATATTTGGATGCATCAATCACCACCAGAATAATGAACTGGCAGGTCCCAAGTTATGTGTACCCAAGTATATATATAGACCCAAGTCAACTCTTTGGGGGGGGGGGGGGGGTGCTCAGCTTCAATTAGCTATGCCTAAATGTAACAAACTTACTGTAGCACCCAAGAAGGGGAATGACATAAAATATACAAATATCAACCCTACATTGGGTTTAGCTGTGAATGCTGATGTGCTATATACAGTATGGAAGAGCGGCTTTGCATTATCATTCCATCCTAGACTACATTCTACATATATATATATATATTCATAAAATATGAATTGTGTAATATATATACTATGTCACCAAAAGTATTGGGATGCCTGCTTTTACACGCACATGAACTTTAATGGCATTCCAGTCTTAGTCCGTAGGGTTCAATTTTGAGTTGGCCCACCCTTTGCAGCTATAACAGCTTCAACTCTTCTGGGGTGGCTGTTCACAAGGTTTAGGAGTGTCTATGGGAATGTTTGACCATTCTTCCAGAAGTGCATTTGTGAGGTCAGGCATTGATTGAAGTGGCAAGAAGGCCTGGCTCACATTCTCCGCTCTAATTCATCCCAAATGTGTTCTATCGGGTTGAGGTCAGGACTCTGTACAGGTCAGTCAAGTTTCTCCACCCCTAACTCGCTCATCCATGTCTTTATGGACCTTGCTTTTTGCACTGGTGCGCAGTCATGTTGGAACAGGAAGGGGCCATCCACAAGCTGTTCCCACAAAGTCAGGAGCATGAAATTGTCCAAAATGTAATGGTATACTGACGCCTTAAGAGTTCCCTTCACTGGAACTAAGAGGCCAAGCCCAACCCCTGAAAAACAACCCCACACCATAATGCCCCCTCCACCAAATGTTTTGGACCAGTGCACAAAGCAAGGTCCATAAAGACATGGATGAGCGAGTTTGGGGTGGAGAAACATGACTGGCCTGCACAGTCCAGGAGAGTTGAAGCTGTTATAACTGCAATGAGTGGGCCTCCTCAATACTGAACCCTACGGACTAAGACTGGGATGCCATTAAAGTTCATGTGCGTGTTAAGGCAGGTGTCCCAATACTTTTGAAAATATAGTGTGTGTACCCAAAAGTATCTATAAATTTAAGTCAACTCTTGGGAGGGGGCTGCTAAACTTCAATCAGCTATTCCTAAATGAAACAAACTTACTATAGTACCCAAGGGGAATGACATAAAGTATACAAATATCAACCCTACATTGGCTTAGCTGTGAATGCTGATGTGCTTTATATACAGTATGGAAGGGTGGCTTTGCATCGCCATTCCAACCTAGGCTACATTTGATATATATGTATATACTCATAAAATACTTGTAATTGTGATAGATATATATATATATATATATATATATATATATATATATATATATATATAATGTAGTGGTTACATTCTGAAAGGTTTTTTTTTGGGCTCTTCTGATGCAACACACTGGTATGCATTTCTGACCAATCAGACAGTATTTTAGCTGGACACATCTTATTGGGTCAAGTGTGCCATATCACTATATTGATCATGCGGGGAAGCACAGAGAGTAAGCTGATTGTGGAGTGGGGGGTTGGTATCGGAAATAGTACAATGCACAATAAAACCCATACACGAGGGCTTTTGACCGTTCCTCTAAGATGCATGATACCTTCAAATGATCAATGTTTTCTTCCAACAAATACATCTACTGCTTTCTATATGACCCCACTGATTATAACACCTTATGTCTGCTTCAATAACAGATGGCCATAGTCTTAACCTTTTCAGCCAGGGTCCTAATGGCCAGCACCTGTGTCCTACAATACATGGTCAGACTGTCAATGATGGCGTTGGAGTCATTTTCAATATGTTAAAATCTAGGCACCATTATGGGCTGAATTATCAGCCCAACAACAAACTGTCTTTGGAAATGTAAAACATTGGTAATTATGAATTCATTTTTTTCAGGCCTACAAGCCTCCATTGTCATAATTACCAATCGTTTTGCTACAAATAACTGCATATGTTTTATTTTATCTTGGTTAGCTATATTTAATACTTTATTTTTTAGGTGGCTCTTTTCTCAAGTTCCTTCTTTTTCAAGATGGTTCCTCTAACCATATACAATAAGACAGACACAACCAGGCATAGGTAGATCATATCACGTAATACCGGCATTCAGCCTGCAAAAATTTAGTCTAAATCTCCAAAAAAAAAAAAAAAAAGATTGCAAGCCTTGTCAGGACAAATTGCACCAAATATAAGTGAAAGTCAGCAGCTTTGGCTTTCAGTCTATAAACAACGTCAATACGACAAGGTCATTATACAAATGGTCTTCCATATGCCGGCTCCATAAAAGCCACACAACACAGCCCTAGTTGAGACCTCATATTATGCTAAAGGATTCTGACAGGAACTACTGTATAATTAATGACCTTTTCAAAGGAAGTGACCATGTTATGATGAGTCAGGTGAATTGGATAATGTAGACAACTGCAGCAAAAAAAAAAAAAAAATCCTTTACTACAGCCAACACAAATCTTCCCTTTGTTCCGCGAGATAATGAAAAGATCCCATATAAAGACACAAACAAACTAATGTGCCCTTTGATGTTGCGGAAACAAAACAGCAGGGCCCTTAATCTACGGCAAGACCCAAGATACGGTGCAGCACATCAGAGATTCGAGGGAGGAACGCTGCGATCGCTTAATCTTAAAATAAACATAATACCGTGCACATTGGAATAAAATCCAAAGCCAAATATAATTTCAATGGCATGAAAAAAAAAAGCTTTGTAATTTCAAAGGAAAAAGAAGTCTTTGATTAGGAATATTTTTTCAGCAGGCAGATTCTGTGTTCTCAGAGGTTCACGCCATTGCAGGCCCATTCTGAGGCTGATCTAGGCTGCCCATTTCTGAGAGGAATGTAAATCTGGTGGGATCTGATGTCTGTATTCAGGCGGTACACTAGCCCATACATTTTGGAAAATGCGCAAAGGAGATCAATGGTGTCACGCTAGTTACAATATGCAGCATTCTGCGAGTTTGTGAGACGACACAGTGCCATCTAATGGTATAAAAACATGTTGACACGACCAGCATTAACAAGACATGTTAATGGACCGCATCCCGATGAGCCCTTTGAATTTTCCAGAGCTAAGGTGTTCCAGCTGGGCACAGAAGCAGATTATTTTACCTGCATTTCCTGCCTACATCATAATCAGATCTGGTCTACCTCAGCAAAAATACTTCTTGAATATATCCACTATCATTTTTTTTTCTGTGTATTTTTAAATATTTTCATTAAAGCTAATTTTTTTTTGCAAGCTACAATAATTTTAGCAATCAAGCTGTGAATAAAATATACAGCTTAGATTAACCTTTAGTTTTTCTTAAGTCTTTTCTTTTCTTAAGCCTTTTTACAAAGGCACATTTATTTAATTTGTAAACTTTGCCCCAATGTATCTTTATTTTTTTTTTATTTATTTACAAACAGATAAAAAATAAAGACAAATCAATAAGATAACAAAATAAGATGTATAGAGTTCTGTTTTCTTCAATAAAGGCCTCACTGACCCATCAATAACCCCCTTTGACTTCAAATATTATTACACATTTAAATCAAATGACAACTTCATCAAGTTCCTAATGTCTTTCATATTTAAATGCCCCCCTAAATAAATAAAAAATGAGTGTTGTAATATAAAGTACTCAGGCAGAGCAGGAGTCTACCTGCCTTCTTTGGCATTTGCGGTATTTCAAGGTGCTTGATGCAATCAGCTGAAATTCCAGTAGATAATACTGGATCAGGTATGAGGAATCTTGAGATCCTACAAGGTGAGCTCCATTGACCATCCATATCTGGTTGAGATGTGTTAATCTCTGCAATGTGTCCCCTGCCCTGTCCTGGGGCTCCTCCAACAAACACTGCCCTGCTCTTGCAAAAACATATGACCTCCACATATGCAAAAACTTCCTAAGATGCTCCAGATGAAAGAGAATCTCCAGTTTGCTTTCATCCTTCATGCAGATGCCTTCACAGCACCCTCTAATTAAATGTGCCACCTTAGGCCAGTAAGTCAAGGTAGAGTGAAAATATAGCAATGCCAGGCATTTTTTTTTACTGTGTCAGCTACTGATCAGACAGAGGAAAAAAAAAAAAAAGCTATTCATGCAATATTGCAAATTCTGCATTGTCACATCTACAGCAAGTGCAATGTGCTGCACCCAATGCGGAGAATGCTGCAATGTGCAATGGTTATTAATAAATCAGCTAGGCTTACCAGGGAGGATAGAGAATGCTGCAGGCTTACCTGATGTAGGAGAAAGTCTGCAAACCATGTCAGCAGAGGGAACCTGCACCAAGAATAATCAGAATGGAATGGAGCTCCTTGTACAAGATGCTGAGATCCCTAAGCCACAAAAGCTGACAAAGCATTTGCCCTTAATCCATTATGACTGAAAAAGACCGTGAAGCTCCTTCACAACCCCTCTTCATTTCTTCCCCTTGCTTCCTGCTCTGAGCATCACTCTACAGTGGCTAATATATACCAGGAAAAGGCTTACAGAGGCATACAGAGGCTGCAAAGCAAACGTGGACACCAGCGCCATCTGCTGGACAAACGGCTAAGTGCAGCATGCAGTTATCACCATACAGTTACAATGTTTCTTCCTTTTTTTATTTTTTTTTATTCCTGCAAAGGCTTTGCCGCATGACTGACAAGATCGTGATGTTGAATACTTTACTGTATATGCATTCATTTGTGACAGAACATTTAATGTTGGAAAATGGGAGGGGAGAGGGGTACACAGACAACAGATGGGTGCCCTTTGAAGATCTGCCTTCTCCACAGATTTAAAGGGACTGCTTCCATTTCTGCTAAGGATGCATTTTGTGATGCAGTCAAGCATGGGACTTACTTCGATTTGCCCTTTGCAACGATAAATCATTACAGGGAGATATGGCAGAATTTGCAGAGGTGAAAGTATTGGTAACTGACACATCGCTATACTATTTATAAACATTGTGCCAGGAATGGGATGGCACCCAACAGGGTGTGGGCATTGGGTTCTTGAATGGATGATGTCACAAAGGGCTGTACTCTTCTGGTAGTAGGTACAGACACTTGGCATGAGTGCAAGAAGTCTTTTGTGTTAGCTTAGCAAACACTTTTAGGCAGCACAGACCCATGAAAGCCATCTGTCCCAGTGTGCCCAGGACTTTGCAAGGTTTAAAGTGGCAGTTCACATCACATGCAGTCCAGTGTGTTTTTTTCTGCATCAAAAACGCATGGAAATTAAGTTATATAGTTTTCAGTGGCATAGTTCACACCAGTGCTTGCAGTTCCAATTCTAGAAAAAAAAGTAGAACATGCTGCATTTTTCCTGCACTGGACTGTCCTGGAACGCTGTAAAACGTATCAAAAATGCACTGGAACGCACCCATGTGCACCAAAAACACACTATAACACACATTAGGGCTAGTTCACACCATAAAAACTAAAACACTAACTGCCTGGAGTTTGTATGTTCTCCCTGTGCCTGCGTGGGTTTCCTCCGGGTACTCCGATTTCCTCCCACACTCCAAAGACATGCTGTAGGTAAAATTAGCTCCTGTCTAAATTGGCCCTAGTAAATGTATGAATGTAGAGATTGTAAGCTCCTTGAGGGTAGGGACTGATGTGAATGTACAATGTATATGTAAAGCGCTGCATAAATTGACAGCACTATATACAGTATCTCGCAAAAGTGAGTACACCCTTCACATTTTTGTAAATATTTTATTCTATCTTTTCATGTGACAACACTGAAGAAATGACACTTTGCTACAATGTAAAGTAGTGAGTGTATAGCTTGTATAACAGTGTAAATTTGCTGTCCCCTCAAAATAACACAACACACAGCCATTAATATCTAAACCGCTGGCAACCAAAGTGAGTACACCCCTAAGTGAAAATGTCCAAACTGGGCCCAAAGTGTCAATATTTTGTGTGGCCACCATTATTTTCCAGCACTGCCTTAACCCTCTTGGGCATGGAGTTCACCAGAGCTTCACAGGTTGCCACTGGAGTCCTCTTCCACTCCTCCATGACGACATCACGGAGCTGGTGGATATTAGAGACCTTGCGCTCCTCCACCTTCCATTTGAGGATACCCCACAGAATAGGGTTTAGGTCTGGAGACATGCTTGGCCAGTCCATCACCTTTACCTTTAGCTTCTTTAGCAATGCAGTGGTCATGTTGGAGGTGTGTTTGGGGTCGCTATCATGTTGGAATAATGCCCTGTGTCTCCGAAGGGAGGGGATCATGCTCTGCTTCAGTATGTCACAGTACATGTTGGCATTCATAGTTCCCTCAATGAACTGTAGCTCCCCAGTGCCAGCAGCACTCATGCAGCCCCAGACCATGACACTCCCACCACCATGCTTGACTGTAGGCAAGACACACTTGTCTTTGTATTCCTCACCTGGTTGCTGCCACACATGCTTGACACCATGTGAACCAAATAAGTTTATCTTGGTCTCATCAGACCACAGGTCATGGTTCCAGTAATCTATGTCCTTAGTCTGCTTGTCTTCAGCAAACTGTTTTATGGGCTTTCTTGTGCATCATCTTTAGAAGAGGCTTCCTTCTGGGATGACAGCCATGCAGACAAATTTGATGCAGTGTGTGGCGTATGGTCTGAGCACTGACAGGCTGACCCCCCATCCCTTCAACCTCTGCAGCAATGCTGGCAGCACTCATACCTCTATTTTCCAAAGGCTACCTCTGGATATGATGCTGAGCATGTGCACTAAACTTCTTTGGTCGACCATAGCGAGGCCTGTTCTGAGTGGAACCTGTCCTGTTAAACCGTTGTATGGTCTTGGCCACCGTGCTGCAGCTCAGTTTCAGGGTCTTGGAAATCTTCTTATCGCTAGGCCATCTTTATGTAGAGCAACAATTTTTTTTTCAGATCTCCAGAGTTCTTTGCCATAAGGTGTCATGTTGAACTTCCAGTGACCAGTATGAGAGAGTGAGAGCGATAACACCAAATTTAACACACCTGCTTCCCATTCACACCTGAGACCTTGTAACAATAACAAGTTACATGACACCGGTGAGGAAAAATGACTAATTGGGCCCAATTTGGACATTTTCACTTAGGGTTGTACTCACTTTTGTTGCCAGCGGTTTAGATATTAATAGCTGTGTGTTGAGTTATTTTGAGGGGACAGCAAATTTACACTGTTATACAAGCTGTACACTCACTACTTTACATTGTAGCAAAGCATCATTTCTTCAGTGTTGTCACATGAAAAGATATAATGAAATAGATGATAATAGCATTTTTGTGCTGGCTTCTAGTAGCAGTGAAGGAGCATTAGCATTTTATTAGCACTTTTTCATTACACGAAGAAAGAAAAAAAAAAAAAGCAGTTAGGAGCGTTTAGGAGCATTCAGCGTTTTTTTCTTCTGGAAAAACGCTCCAAAAAAACTCTTTTTTTCTACTCCTAGATGCTGAAGCTCAATAAATGCTCATAGCCTAAAGTAGTGTGCATGGACACATAGGATAACACTATTTAGCTTCTAGGAGCAGGAAAAAAACGCTAGTGTGCATGGAGCCTTATAAAGTATTAGCTTGTTTCAGTTTGTTAGTGTATTTAAATCTGTTAATACATTTACCCCCCTCCCCAGACTTACAATGCTGCTGTCTGCTGGTCCCCCTGTGCTTCTTCATCCAGAGTATAAAACAAATATATTTTGTCAGTGCTAAAATAATAATAATAGAAACTTTGGCTGCTTGCAATAAGGGTCAATGCACTTCTGCCCTCATAAGAAAATTAAACATATATTGCAGCGCTTAATAAATTAATAAATCCATGAAAACCAAGTGCTAGAAAATGACACACAAAGTGCACAAATAATAAAGTCTCAAATAAACATAGAATTGACAGCAGTGACCAAATTATATGTATATTAGTGTCCAAAAAACATCAATGAGTCTTCCGCGGCCACCTCCGCAGTAAAGTATATTACACCGAACGTGAATTGTCCTTCACCAAATGGACAAAATGCACACTCACCACAAGGATGATAAGCGGCAATAGGGCATAATCCACCAGCAAACCACTGGGCATCAGTTATGGTTCCCACCAGTTTTTGCAGGTATGGTCACCTTCTCACTTTATCCTCCGTTAGGGGCTGTCCTCCGCACTCGTGCTCATGAAACAACGCCACTCACGATGCATAATCTGTCTAATATGCTTATTTGCTATGATTGTCAGCTCCATCTGGTGGCCATAATGCAGTATTTTTCTGAAATAACTCAACCAGGAAAATACCACACTATGACCACCAGATGAAGCTGGCGATCATAGGATATAAACATAAAAGACAGCTTACAGCATGGGTGCTCAACCTGTGGTCTCCAGCTGTTGCTGAACTACAAGTTCCATGAAGAATTGCAAGGCTGACAGTTAAAGGCATGACTCCAAAGTCAGAGGCATGATGGGACTTGTAGTTCAGCAGCAGCTGGAAGGCCACAGGTTGAGCACCAATGCCCTACAGGGATTTTTTGCAATGGTTGTGCGGGTACTGTGGTGCTTTATACATTAAATAGACCCAGTATTGTCTAATAATGCTGGCCACCCCTGGGGCATTATGGTTGTTCAGATCAACTTTGAATTCCACATTTGGCTGAATCAAAAAATAGATCAATCATTGATGCTTTCTTTTTTATATACATTTTTAAAGCAATCAGATGGAAGAATCCATGATCAAGCTGATTTAAAATCTGACCACTTTCTTTCCATTGTTTTATCAGATTCCATTTCAGTCCTTTTCATCATTTTCAATCAAATATATATGTACACTGAGCAAAATTATAAACGCAACACTTTTATGTTTGCCCCTATGTTAGGGATGGGCCTGCAGTTCGAGTCGAACGTAAGTTCGACTTGAACATTGGGCTCTTGCCCGTTCGTTGAATTTAGAACATGATGGGGCATTCACAGCAACTTCGCCGAAGCAGAGCGCCCCATAATGCATTGCGCGCAGACGGCGCACACAGCTCTTCCCTGCTTTTTGCTTTAACGGTTTCTTTATATGGAAGGGCGAAGCCACCCGGCGACATAAGCAAGCGACCCCGCCCCTTCTGACGTCAGAGGGGGTGGGTCACGCGCTTACGTCACCAGGTGGCTTCGCCCTTCCATATAAATAAACTGTCAAAGCAAAGAGCATGCAGACGGCGGCAGCCCTCCCATGGAGGAGCTGTTGCTGCTTTTTTTTTTTGGGGGGGGTCCGTCATGCGCCGTTATTGACGATGGATAACAACGGGGGATACTTCTTTTTATTTTTTAATAAAGGACTTGTCCCTAATTGTCTCCTGTGTTTTTTCTTTTTTGACACTTTTTGGTGAAGTAGTAGGGGTACAATGTACCTGATACTAATTCACATAGGGGGGGCCGGAATCTGGGGGCCCCCCTTATTAAAGGGGGCTTCCAGATTCCGATAAGCACCCCGCCCGCAAACCTCCACAACCCCAGCCCAGGGAAGAGGCTCTTGTCCCTATCAACATGGGGACAAGGTGCTTTAGGGTGGGTGAAGCAGAACCCCTCCCCCTGCCCCAAAGCACCAATACTCCCCATGTTGAGGGCATGTAGCCTGGTACGATTAAGGGGGGGGGCGCTCGCTCGTCCCCCCCCATGCTCAGATAAGGGTCTGGTTTGGATTTTAGGGGAGATCCCACATCAATTTTTTATAAAATTTTGGCGTGGGGTTCCTCTTAAAATCCATACCAGACCCGAAGGGTCCTTTACAAATGTAATTTTGCTTTGGCACTGTTCTAAACATCACAGAGGTGCGCCCTTTTACAGGCAGACTAAGGACAACCCCCAGGCACATTATTTAAAGGAATATTTCATTTTTATTGTTTCACTTTTGGCATTATTAAAATCACTGCTCCTGAAAAAACGATTGATTTAAAAACTTTTTTTTGCATTGATACAGGTCCCCGTACACTTTTTATGCCAATAACTTGCATGTAAGCCTTTAAAATAAGCACTTTTTATTTTTCATGTTCAGGTCTCATAGACTTCCAACTGTGTTCGAAAGTTCGCACAAATTTTTTGCCTGTTCGCATGTTCTGGTCCGGGGGTTGTTCGGCCCATCCCTACTCTATGCCCCAATGTGTCCCCTGTGCCCTGAGGTATGCCCTGTGTCCCGCTGTGTGACCCATTGTCTGCTCTATGTCCCGCTGTGTACCCTATGTCCTGCTGTATGTCCCGCTGTGTACCCCGTGTCCCACTGTGTGCCCCATGTCCCGCTGTGTGTCCAATGTGTACCCCGTGTCCCGCTGTGTGCCCCGTGTCCCACTGTATGCCCTGCTGTGTACCCTGTATCCCGCTGTGTGCCCCGTGTCCCGCTGTGTACCCAATGTCCCGCTGTGTGCCCCATGCCCTGCTGTGTGCCCCGTATCCCGCTGTGTGCCCCATGTCCTGCTGTGTGCCCCCTGTCCCGGTGTGTGTCCCGCTGTGTGCCCCGTGTCCCGCTGTGTGCCCCGTGTCCCGATGTGTGCCCCGTGTCCCGCTGTGTGCCCCGTGTCCCGCTGTGTGCCCCATGTCCCACTGTATGCCCTGCTGTGTACCCCCGTATGTCGTCCTGTGCCCCTTGTGTCGCCCTATGTCCCATGTGTCGTCCCGTATGTCACCCTGTACCCCGTGTGTCGCCCTGTGCCCCGTGTGTCGCCC
>BLSH010399117.1:979239-993071 GCA_018402905.1 Glandirana rugosa
TCGACAACGACATTCACTGTGTAATAACAAGTTTTTAGTAGAGGATCAAGATTTCCCTCTCAATGGTCGACAACGAATCTCCCTGTCTAATAACAAGTTTTTGGTAACGGACCCTCTAAGCAACAGCTGGTAACTCTCCCTTTAGAACTAGGAGATGATTTTTGAACAATAATGTGTCACTTACAGCAACAGCTGGCCCTATAGGAGTAGGCAATGATTTTTGAACAATAATCTGTCCCTCTAAGCAGAAGCCTCTACCTAGTGCAGTCTGATCGCTAAAAGCAGCAGTTTGTGAAATCCACAATCTGATCGTTGTGTATGATTGCACAATCTGATCGTTGTGTACGATCGTAACGATCATTGTGTTAGGCAGGGTTTGATCTGCAATGTGTCACTCAAAGCAGCAGTATGTGAAATCTCAAATGACTCCAACAATCTGATCGTTGTGCACGATCGTAGCGATCGTTGTGTTATGCAGAGTTTAATCTGCAATCTGTCACTCAAAGCAGCAGTATGTGAAATCTCAAATTTCTGCAAACTGTCCCTCAGAGCAACAGCAGTAGTAATCTCAGGATGCAGGATCAGATGTTAAAATGTCTGCAATCTCTCCCTCACAAAAACGCCGGCAGCTTCCTCTCCCTACACTAACCCAAGAGCATGTGACATGCAGCACTGTGACTCCAGCTTTTAAAGAGGCTGGGTCACAAGATGCACTGGCAAATCACAGCCATGCTATTAGTAGGCATGGCTGTGATGGCTTCTAAGGGCAAACCAGTGAAACGCTTGTTGATTGGCTGCCCTTCAGCTATTCAACATGCGTGCTCAACTACCAGAACCCAGAACCCGAACGTTTTTTGAAATGTCCGTTTTCGGGTCCGGGGTCCCGGACACCCGAAAGTTCGGTACGGACCTGAACATTACAGTCCGGGTTCGCTCAACACTAGTAACGAGTTTAGAGTTACAAAGGAGGTCTAGCGCTAGAATTATTGCTCTTGCTATAATGTTTGTGGCAATACCTCACATGAGTGTGGGAAAAATGTTTACGTATGCGTTCACCTCTGCGTGGGGAGAAGGGGAAAAAAAATTTGATATCATTATTTTTTTTTTTTATTCTTACACAGTTTTTTTTCTGGTCAACTTTATTACTGTCACAGGGAATGTAAACATCTCTCTGACAGCAATAGGCAGTGATAGGTACTAGGGGTCGACCGATATAGTTTTTTCAGGGCCGATACCAATTTTTTGGCTGCCTTTCAGGCTGATAGCTGATATCAGGTGCCAATATTCTGTAGATTTAAACTTTATTTTTACACTGTCCTTTTTTTTTACCACTTTATTAGCGCTGTCACAAGGAATGATCAATTGTCGCAAGTAATTTTATTTCATTTTATTGATTTCAGATCCTTATATAGTGCTGTCAGTTTACGCAGTGCTTTACATATACATTGTACATTCACATCAGTCCCTACCCTCAAGGAGCTTACAATCTGAGGTCCCTAACTCACATTCATACATATACTAGGGACAATTTAGACAGGATCCAATTAACCTACCAGCATGTCTTTGGAGTGTGGGAAGAAACCGCAGTACCCGGAGGAAACCCACGCAAGCACAGGAAAAACATGCAAACTCCAGGCAGGTAGTGTCGTGGTTGGGATTTGAACCAGCGACCCTTTTGTTGCTAGGCGAAAGTGCTATCCACTACACTCAGAGATCAAATTTTTTATTTAACCAATTCAGCTCTGGAAGGAATTCCCACTTTAGGACCAGAGCACTTTTTGCGATACGGCACTGCGTCGGTTTAACTGACAATTGCGCTGTAGTGCAACGGTGCACCCAAATGAAATTTGCGTCCTTTTTTCCCACAAATAGAGCTTTCTTTTGGTGGTATTTGATCACCTCTGCGTCACTTCTGATCGCGGTGATAAACAAACAAAGAACGACAATTTTGCAAAAAAAACAAAACAATATTTCTTACTTTTTGCTAAAATACATATCCAAAAAAATATAAAAAAACAAATTTTTTCATCGGTTTTGGCCGATTTATATTCTTCCTCATATTTTTGGTAAAAAAAAAAAAAATCGCAATTGGCGTATATTGACTGTTTTGCACAAAAGTTGCCACATTTACGAATGATGAGAATTAATTTATGGGGTTTTTACTTTTTTAAATATTTTACAAGTAATGGCAGCGATCTGTGATTTTTAGCAGGACTGCGATATTGCGGCGGACATGACCATTTTGATACTTTTTTGGGATCATTGGCATCTATACAGTGATCAGTGCTATGAAAATGCACTGATTACTGTATAAATGTCACTAGCAGGGAAGGGGTTAACCTGCTTGGGGCGCTCTAAGGGTTAACTGTGTTCCCTGTGTGTGTTACTAACTGTGTGGGGCCTGGGCTGAGTGGGGGAGGAGTGTGATCGTGGCTCCCATATACAGGGAGCCTGCGATCACATTCCTTCCCCCTGTCAGAACGGAGATCCCTGTGTTTACATACACGTAACGCTGTATCTTGGCCTAGGCCGACAAGGCCCAGGCCTAGGGCGGCACTTTGCAGGGGGGCAGCACGAAAAGAGTCCCCGGAGGCTTGTGCTACACTTACTGTAGCGCCAGTCCTATGGGTGGACTGGCCCGGGAGGCAAATCGGTCTAGCACCCCCATAAAGCAGCTTGGCAGGGCCACCATCAGGGGGGGGACAGCCCATACATATGTAGGGGACCTGGGTGTCCCGAGGGGCCCATGCGGCAGACCCCAACTAATGAGTTGTTGTTCTGCACCATAGCCAAACAGGACATGTGAGGAAATCTCTGCAAATAAGAAGAATCCATTGCCCCCCCCCAAAGCCCTTAAAACTAGTGTCCCCACTGGAAAATTTCGAGGCAGGTCAGGAAACAGGAAGGGGTGGCTCATATTTAAATTAGGGGGGTGCACGAGTTTAGTCAGGCCTAGGGCAGCACAAAACCTAAATACACAGCTGCATACATGGTCCCCCGTTCTGTTACTGCAGGGGAGCGATCGTGGGTACCCAGCAGACTTCGAGTCCGCCCTACCTGCTCCCTGACTCTCCCGGAACACAGTGATCCGCAATCTCGCAGCCGCCATCAGGTGACGGCGGTTTGCTATATCGAGCTGCTTTGTCGACATCAATCCACGCTGGGCGGTCATATATATATAATAATACATACACCCAGAAGTAGGATATATGGGCATTTTAACCAGGAGTCAGACATGAAGCTATATGAAGGGTGGAATGGAGATAGAAATCTTTTATAATAAAGTAGCAATAAAAGCTGAGAATTTTTTTTTTCATGGATATGATCATTTTAAATATAATGCACAATACAGAGGAACCTTGGATTACGAGCATAATCCATTCAAAGCATGTTTCCCCATAGGAAACAATGGAAACTCAATTAATTCGTTCCACAGTCACTGCTTGTCTATGCAGTACTGTATGTGGCCACAGTTCCAAGGGTGCCTGGCAAATGCAATACAGCATGTGGCCAGATTCATGGGGGGGGGGGGCTGGTGAGCCTCTAAAACATTGGGAAAACTCAGCAATGCTTGGAAAGTGTATACAGTTTCGGTTTTTCCGAGGAATGCCGATAATTTCTGGCCGCCTCCGCCCCCAAAAAACTGGCCACATGCGGTATTGCATTGAAAAAGGCAAATTTTTACTCGTTATGCGAGACACCACTTGCAAACTGAGTCAGATTTTTTTAAAAAAACTACTCGTATTGTGAAACGCTCATTAACCGCGTTACTCGCAATCCGAGGTTCCACTGTACTGGTGAAAGTTACTTTAACCCCTTCCTTACTGGGCACTTAAACCCCCCTCCTGCCCAGACCAATTTTTGGCTTTCAGCGCTGTCGCATTTTGAATGACAATTGCGCGGTCGTGCGACGCTGTACCCAAATAAAATTTGCGTCCTTTTTTTCCCACAAATACAGCTTTCTTTTGGTGGTATTTGATCACCTCTGCGTCATTTCTGATCGCCGCTATAAACAAAAAATAAGCGACAATTTTGCAAAAAAGAACAATATTTTTTACTTTTTGCTAAAGTACAAATCCATTAAAAAAAAATATTCATCAGTTTTGGCCGATATATATTCTTCTACATATTTTTGGTAAAAAAAAAATCGCAATCGGCGTATATTGATTGGTTTGCGCAAACGTTATCGCATCTACAAACTGGGAATTGATTTATGGCGTTTTTATTATTATTTTTTTTTTTACTAGTAATGGCGGCGATCTGCGATTTTTATCGGGACTGCGATATTGCAGCAGACATGTCGGACATTTTTTACACATTTTTGGGACCAATGACATTTATACAGCGATCAGAAATTTAAATGTCCACTGATTACTGTATAAATGTCATTGGCAGTGAAGGGGTTAACCTGCAGGGGGCAGTGAAGGGGTTAAATATGTTCCCTGGGTGTGTTCTAACTGTGGGGGGGCGGGGTTGGCCGGGACATAACAGATCTAACTGATCCCAGTGACAGGGATCAGTAGATCTGTCATGTCCCCTGTCACAGAACGGGGAACCGCCGTGTTTACATCGGCGGTTCCCCGTTCTGAGGCTCCTAAAAGAGATCGGCGGGTCTCGGGCGGACATCGAGTCCGCCCGAGCCACGGGCACGCTCGCGCAGCGTGCGCGCGCCGCTGCTGCCATTAGGGGGCGCGCGAGGAGCGTGCACAGGGGACGACGTCGTCCCGGCATTCCAGATCCGCGCTGGAGCCGTACTATGGCAATAGCGCGGATCTGGAGTGGTTAAGTGTAATTGTAATCCATTATATTACTTCCAGTCTATCAGCCTCCGCCTTCTCTGGGTTCAGATGCTGATCTTTCCTTAGTCTTTAAAGTCTTTTTTTTTTTTGTTTTTTTTTTAGTTAAAAACAACAAACATGTTATACTTACCTGCCCTGTGTAATGGTTTTGCACAAAGCAGCCCTGATTCTCCTCTTCTGGGGTCCCCCGCCGAAACTTCTGGCTCCTCCTGCCTTCAGAGTGCCCCTATAGCAAGCTTCAAATTATAGTATAGAGTTCCCCTATAGCAAGGTAAAAAAAACTTCTGCCTTTAGAACCACTCACTTCCTGCCCAGGACTACATGTCCCATGAGGCATTGCTTCTCACACATTCACATTCACAAGTTCTCAGGCACTTAGTGACATGTATGGAGGGTGTACTGAGCTGTATGTGTGCTGCACTGGTATAGCTGATATGTAAACAAATAATGCATTCTGTATGCAGGCCAACCAATCGGCTGACTGATTAATCGATTATGAAAATAGTCATCGATTAGTTTCATAATCAATTGGTTGTCAATCATTTGATTAATTGTTTCGGCCCTATTTTGAACACGGTGCAGGAATTGTACACCTAATAGCCCTAATAGCTTAACAACATTGAAATAAAATTACATTTTGCAATATAAATATTTGGCAATATAACTTTTTAATCCAATGGTTACATACAAAAAAAATATAATGGAAATATCAGTTCCATATGGAGAGAATATGATAGGACTGTTCACATTCATTGCACAGTGTCTCTTTGGATTAGCTTCTCTGATCCTAGACCCCATCCCCCAATGACACACCATCAATGTAATTCAATATATAGAAGTAAGAGTAGGAGCAGTATGCCTATATACTGATCTGTTTTTTTCAGGACTGGTTCACACATGGTGCACTGCAGTAATGCATGCTGTGCCACCCACTTTATAGCAGTTTCCTGCAACATATTGTGTATGTACGTTACACACCCCTGGACATACAACTCACTGGCACTACAGCCAACCACAGCTTACAATGTTTCACCGCGACGCACATCATGCATTGAGGTAAAAAGAATATGAGAGTGATTTCTACTTTTCTGGGGACCATTCAAAATAAAAGGGCTGTTTTAGTGCAGTGAGCCGCAGCACACAATTAAATTACCACAGCGTAATGTAGTGTGAATGGGCTACCTAAACTGTTCTACTGAATTTCTGATAGAAAGTTAAATGTTAGAATTTAAAGCAGAATTCTACCCACATTTTTCACTCCTCATCATGCAGCACTAATGTGCATACTTAAAATTAATTGGCAATTTATTATTTTTTACTTACCTGATTTATGCCTATATCTAATTTCACTTCCTCCTTTGTCATTTCCGGCTTTGCATTGGGTCCTGGGAGATCTTGGTCAGCTTGGGATGGCACTGCTCCTGTTACATTTAACATTGGTGTCTATGGAAAATCTTGGTCAGCTTGGCATGGCACTGCTCCCGTAACATTGGCATCTATGGAAAATCTTGGTCAGCTGGGCATGGCTGTGCCATGTCCAGCTGACTAAGATTGCACCACACTGAACATGGGCAAGATCGGCAGGTGCATGCTGGGTAGCCAGCATGCACAAAATCCAGGAAGCAGGACACTGCGGCTTCAGATGCCCACAGTGGAGATGGCCGTGCTGTGTAGGAACTTCACAAAGTAAGAAAACGATGATGCACAAATAGAAAACTGGGCATAGTTTACAGCATACCTTTGTTACTTGGCACGAGGCATGAGTATTCTATGGTTATTTATATCTTAAAAGTCATATTTCAGTCAGAACTCCACTTCAAGTATAGGGCTGCTTTAACTAGGATGATGTTCTTACCACTAATGATTTTCATAGTAAATTTTAAAGGCCAGAATGAGAATAATCAAACAAAACAAATAGGTTTACATTGGGGGTCAGCAACCAGTAGATCGAGGACAGGTGACTGGTAGATCACAGTCTGGGTTTGCTGACACACCATCTCCAGGGCATCAAACAGAATACAATGGGGACTACTTGTAAAGTCAGAGCTGTAGTAAGGAGCAAGAGCTGCATAAGCCGATGCCTCCTCTGTAGCGCTGGCTCTGCAAAAACCCTGCAACCTTGTTCAGTACAACAATTGAAGGGGTAAAGCAGGAAGCGTTATGTTGCTTTTCTCACCACCTGCTTTAACTTGCAGAGTGACCCCATTTACTTGAATGGTTTGCGCTTGGCAGGCATAAGCACACATCAAAAGCAGCAAGGGGTTTCATTTCAAGTGTGTTTGACAGGTGGTGAGGAGGCAATAAGTTGCCTACTCACCACCTGATCTAAATCCATGATTGCCATGCAATGCATGTGATTGTGACACATTAGTAAAGCAATTCAAGGTTTAAATCAGTGTGTGAGGAGACAACTCTGTGCCTGGTGATCTTTGACTTCTCCCATGTTATTTAGGTAGATCTCCACCTCTTTAAGGTTGCCTACCCGTGCTCTACATAGAGTGATATGCTGCCACATCCCCATTATAATAATAACAATACCATTTACTCCCATGGGGCTTTAAAATAGCAACAAAAAAGAAATATACACAAAATGAATAAGTGCTCTTGTATAACTACTCTTGGTACATACAATGCCCTGCAATTACCCTATACCTTTTGGCAGGGTAATTCATATAAATGTATATTTCAATAGAATTTCTTCAAACAGTATACCATGCCAGAGAAGCCCCAACGCATTTCAATTCATTTCTCACAAATCTTCATCAGGGGAAGAGAAGAAATATCTTCAATACATCATCATTAAACCTAAACCAGAGGCTATTAAAATGGATGCCATTACCCCAAGCTTTTGGTAACCGCCCATGGCAAAATTTATGAATAGTGAGCAGTAATGCTTGGCAAGTGGATGTTCCTACTATATGAATGTACATA
This sequence comes from Glandirana rugosa, assembly GCA_018402905.1. Classification (NCBI taxonomy): domain Eukaryota; kingdom Metazoa; phylum Chordata; class Amphibia; order Anura; family Ranidae; genus Glandirana; species Glandirana rugosa. The sequence goes on from BLSH010399117.1 coordinate 986,970, forward strand.
AATTCTCAGGCAATCCTCAGGCAAATATGACACAAATGAACAAGGGGCCCTTTGAGCCTGAAACACACATGAAAGGCTTGCCCATTTGTTTCATATTTGCTTGTAGATTAGTATACTCACTACTTATGATATTTTCCTTGGGCAGTTATCTTCATTAGCCATCTGCAAATATTTCCCATTGTCCCTTGTGGGCTTTGTTGGTGGGTACTGTGGATTTCTTTTAGAAAACACAGGCCTGGGGTAACAGCATTCATTTTAACAGACTGGTTCAGGGTTGATGGTGATATATTGAAGATATTGCTTCTCTGTCCCCCAGTGAAGATTTGTGAGAAATTATTTGAAACATGTTGGGGCTTCTCCGGCATGGTATACAGTTTGAAGAAATTCTATGGAAATATACATGATTTACCCTGCCAGTAATTCCAAAGCACTTGTTTGTTTAAGAACATATTTTCTTTATGATTATTATTATTATATATAGCGGCAACAGTTTGCACATCGCTTTACAACATGAGGGCAGACAGTACAGTTACAATACAATTCAATAAAGGAGGAATCAGAGGGCCCTGCTCGTTAGAGCTTACAATCTAGAAGGGAGAGTCAAGTGATACAAAAAGTAATAACTGTGGGGGATGATCTGATGGAGAAATAAAAGTACAGTTGTTAGGTGGAGGCACGATAGGCTTCTCGGAAGAGAACATTTTTCAGGCATTGCCTAGAAGCGGATAGAGTTGGAGACAGTTGAACAGATTGGGGTAGGGAATTCCAAAGGATGGGAGAGGCTCAGGAGAAGTCCTGGAGCATGGGAGGAGGTGAAGAGGGAGCTAGAGAGCAGGAGGTCTTGGGAGGAACAAAGCAAATGTTGTTAGTGTTTTGAGTTGGGTGAGTGGCAGCCAATTGGAGGGATTGGCAGAGAGGGGTAGCAGACGCTGAGTGGCTTATAAGGTGGATGAGCCTGGCAGCAGCATTCATGATGGACTGAAGGGGGAATAGCCTATGTAAAGGTAAACCAACGAGTTGCAGTATTCAGGGTAAGAGAAGACCAGGGAATGAATTAAGAGCTTTGGGGTGTCATTGGTTAGGAAGGGACGTATTTTGGAGATGTTGTGGTAGTTGAGGTGGCAAACTTTGGAAAGTGATTGGATGTGGGGCTGAAAGGAGAGTTCAGAGTCCAGGATTACACCTAGCAGCACCCTGGCATGTGGGGATGGGTTGATGGTTGTGCCATTGCCCTTGACAGAGAAGTCAGGGGATGGGGCACATGGGGGAGGAAATATTATGAGTTCGCTTTTTGACAGTTTGAGTTTGAGGAAGCGGTGAGACATCCAGTCGGATATGTCTGTTAGTAAATTAGTGATGCAATGCGAAGAGACTGATGAAGTGGGCAGATTTGCTTTACATTTTCTTTACAAATAAAATGTGGTTATTTTGTATAAATTCCTTTTTTGTTGCTGTGTTAAAGTCCCATGGAAGTAAATAATATGATTATTAGAATGAAAATAATTTGATACAGGATTTTTTTGGCTGAATTTTTGTGGTTGGGGTGGAGGTTTTTTCCCCCTGAGGATAAAGTTGACAACAATTGCCCATAAGGTTTGCTTCATCTTCTTCTGGACCAAAACTGCTAGAGTCTGTGAAAGGCTCAACATGATAGATGGGTGTCTTTTTTTACCATCACCAGTTATACTTATAAAGTGTTCTCACTGTCTATTCATCTGTAAATACTCAATATCTGGATTTCCAATTCTGCAATGCTATAAGTATAATTCAAGTAATGTTATATCTGTTATTCCCAAAACTTTTAGACATATGTCACTCTTAAATCACAAATCACTGATCTAGGAGAATTGATAAATGGTGCCCTATGGAGGCCCACCACGCCTGATCCCACTCATTCACCTCAAGTCCAAATTTGCTGCACTGCAAATAAAAGTCTTGAACTAAAATTCTAATTTGCAATAGCTGCCATTGCTGTACTTTTGAAAATTCTTGTTTGGCTGTCATGTTGTCCCACGGCTCTTACTGGTCCAGAATAAATGAGCAGCAGAACGCAGAATAAATTATCTGCTACCAGGCAAATCGCCTTTTCAGACTTCCATCTGAAAAGGCAATTTGCCTGGTAGCAGATAATTTATTATTAAAGTTAAAGTGGTTGTCAACTCTAGACAAACACTTTAAACTACAGGTAAGCCTGTAATCAGGCTTACCTGTAGCTTCCCTGTATATCTCCTGTACAGTTTAGGAGATATACGATATATTGGCATGTGCCGACGTCATTCGCCACATGCACAGTGAAGAAAGGCCTCCCTGCCGTTTCTTTACTGACAGCGTGCCACGATTGGCGGCTCCCGTGCGCTGGAGTGACGTCACGTGACTCCGGCCTGTCACAGCGCCGGAGTTTGCAGCCCCAGAAAAAAGATGGACACTCCCTGCTGCGGGGACAGCGTGAGTGGTGATGGCAGGTAAGTGGCACATAATAGGCTAGTATGCAATGCATACTAGCCTATTATTCTTATACATTGCAGGTAAATAAGAGAAAGTAAACCCATTAGGGTTTACATCAGGGTTTACTTCCTCTTTAAGCCTTGTGAACACGGTGCGACGGTCATATGAAAACGGTCGTACAACCGCTTGTTGTACGATAATCCGACCGTTAGTACGCGCGATTAGAGCAGCCGACGTGTGACGTCATACAACAGAAGTTGGATGAGCAGACTAGAAAACTTTCGTTGTACAACTAGCGGTCATACAACTGTTGTATCGTGTGTACAGGGAAGTTGGTCCAACAAGTTATACTGTGCAAAACACGCATGCTCAGAAGTCAGGAACGCTCTGAAAAGTGTCCGTTCGTGTAAACCTACATTCCTAATTCACAAATCCCATGCACCTGAACTTCCTCTTTATACACTAGTCGCACGTCACCACGTTAGGTTTGGTCGTACGATCGCGTAGTGCACGTCAGTATGCGAGACACAACAGCCGGCATACGATTTTGGACGTCCGGCCGTACGAATGTCGCATTGTGTGTACGAGGCTTTAGTTATAATAAATTACAAAGCCATCCACAACTCTGCCCCAGCTACATCACTAACCTTACCTCAAAATACCAACCAAACTGTTCTCTTCGTTCCTCCCAAGAGTGGGCCCAAATGTTTCTTTTATGACCTCTTTCCCTTGAGGTCTTGGCAGACTATATTGTTATTCACTTTTAAGGGTCTGACAAATAGGCTTATCTCCTTACTCTGTGGACTGTTCAAGCATCTTTCCAGCAGTTCAAAAATCACGGCAACACAAAGCAGGGCAAGATGTTAACGCGTTTCATACTGAAACCCTTTTGTTTTGCAATGTAAGTACTAATTTATTTTAGATCCAATGATGTTATCTGTGTGCTTGTCTATACAATGCAGACAGATCAGGCTGGTGGGAAGGGTGCTGTACAACGCTTCCTAAAAATATGACAGCACCATGCATCAGTTCTCCTCTCAAGTTACCCCAGCCCTGATGTAAGCTGTGAGATAGTACTTTGGAGGGGTTATGCAATAACAAAATGCCTTGATCATGGGTATATGTCAGCCTAGAGGAGTGGGCTTACCTAGGCAGACTGCTAGTGGCAGCACTACCAGGATCACAAACATTGCACTTGTGACTGGGCCCTGGTGTTCCGTCATGGTAGGGGGGCCTCAAGACGGCAGGAAGGGGGCCTGCTGCAGAACATGTGAAAGGGTTCCACTGAGGGACCAAAAGGCTCAGTTCACGCTGCTGCAACCCCAAAGTTGTGCGACCTGCTTGCGATTTCCCTGCAACTTCCTTGCGACTTTTGTGACTTAACATGGCAATCTATGGCACTCAAAAGCGCAGAAAAGTATTTTTTTTGTTGCTGAGACTTGAGTCATCAAGATGGCACCTATTGAAATGAATGAGTATTGACTTGTCATGCGACTTTTTGTGTTGCAAGTCATATGATAAGTTGCAGCAGTGTAAACCAGGGCTTATAAAGGGCCCTGCACCAGGGGAAGGGCCCTGGGACTGATGGAACAATGGAAAGGGTCACAGAGGGGGACCTTTATGGTTTTCTGCACCAAGTTCTTAGTTACTCCTCTGCAGACTGCATTTGCATGCAGGCTGCTCGAGGTAACACCTGCATATAATGCTGATCCTATATGATAGGAAGAACTTAAATCCATTGAATGAAAGGGGCAGACTAGGGATAAACAGGCTGGGAAAGTAAGAGCTGTTCTCCAGCCAGGAAATAAGGTGGGCTCTATCTGAGTTGCTGAATCTTCTAGTGCACACTGTGAGGAGTTCACACTGTGCATTGAAATTATAGTAAGTAATTTCAGTATAGTATACAATATGTTGCTTGAGTAGGAAGACAGCTTGACTAGGGTGTAGACAGAAACTACAAACAGCAGATGTTTGTGCGGGAAACTGAGCGCATTCTTTGCATGCCTGATCTTAATTATTTCTGCTTGTCACTGCTGACAAATTTCATTTTCATTTATGATATTACTTTAAGTACAAAACATTTCTTTCTTGAAACAATGGACACTTATAGACCCTGTATAGGGGAAATAGCGGGGGCTCTTCTAATGCACAGCAGGCTCTGGCCCTGTGGATATATGTTGTACGTGAACATACAAGGACCAGCAAGTGTGGTGTAAATTAGAAACTGACAATAGATTTAATGCAAGAATCATTAAAGATGTTTCTCACTTCATGGTCTAGTGGCAGCCGTCACTGAGACAGGAAAAGACAGGAAATCTCCCGGTGAGCACACAAACAGCTATATACTGTATACTGCTAACTCCACCAAGTGGTCGCTGCCGTAATTTGCCAGCAAGCTATGTATATTGAGTTTTGCAGCCAATATATGGATAGGATGTATCCATTGCAATTTCTTTGAGCTCTTATGCAGTTAATATACAAGATATTAGTGTTACATTTAGTATTTAATTTATTGCACTGTTGTAACTTAAAAATGTGTATTGGTTTGACTGCGTATCTTATTATTACTGACTTTATGTGCTGGGTTTATATGACCTGGGTCATAGCAGAATTCCAGAACACAGGCTGTATCCTTCAGTGACCCCATAAATTATACACAAAAATGATATGTTCCATATATGCCCTCTAGTAATATCAAAATAATATGTGTTATGTAACCATAGAGTGTTCTAGTAGTATCCTGTCTTTGTCTAGGTCCTGTTATTTTATTCATAAGTAGGACCTATATACTAATCATAAACCTTGCGTAGGATTGTTTCTATAAAATGAGCATTGCCCCCTCACTCCATCACAAATTCTGACCATATATTGCTTAACCACTTGAATACAGGACGTTTATACCCCCTTCCTGCCCAGACCAATTTTCAGCTTTCAGCGCTCTCACACTTTGAATCTCAATTACTCTCTCATGCTACACTGTACCCAAACAAAATTTGTGTCATTTTTTTCACACAAATAGAGCTTTCTTTTGGTGGTATTTAAGAAGCTCTGGGTTTTTTATTTTTATATATAATTGAAAAAAGTGCGAACATTTTGAAAAAAAAAACAATTTTTTTTAGTTTCTGTGATAAAATTTTGCAAATAAGTAATTTTTGTCCATAAATTTTGGGCAAAACCTATACTGCTACCTATCTTTGGTAAAAATAACCCAAATTTGTGTATATTATTTGGTCTGTGTGAAAGTTGTAGAGTCTACAAGCTATGGTGCAAATCATTGAAAATTGATCACACCTGATGCACTGATGGCCTATCTCATTTCTTGAGGCCCTGAAATGTCAGGAAAGTACAAATACCCCCCAAATTACCCCTTTTTGAAAAGTAGACATTCCAAGGTATTTAGTAAGAGGCATGGCGAGTTTTTTGAAGTTGTACTTTTTTCCCACAATTCTTTGGAAAATTAAGAAATTATTATTATTTTTTTTTTTTTTTGCACAAAATTGTCAAAACAATTTATTTCTCACACACAGCATATGCATACTTCCAATTACACCCCAAAATACATTCTGCTACTGTCCCCGAGTATGGCAATACCACATGTGTGAGACTTTTTCACAGCCTGACAGTGTGTCTGGTTTATTATATGTGTTTAAACCCAAT
>BLSH010399117.1:1002864-1015349 GCA_018402905.1 Glandirana rugosa
GCCCATTGTTCAGGAAAGTTAAAGTTCTGCCACAAAGGGGCGTTAGGTGATATCCCACCTACCCCTTCCAACACACCGTTACCCGCATGCCAGGCGAGCCGGGGGACGTCCACAGGGGACTCCCTCAGACACCGCCTGGATGCGGATCCGTGTAAAGCATTCACCGCGGCCTCCTTAGACCCCTCCAGGGCACACACCAGAGAAGCAGACGCACCCCTAGGTGGATCCCGGAGCAAGTCATACACATACGTGAGCTGTGATGCCAGGTAATATAACCAAAGGTTCGGACATGCCAAGCCCCCATTCTGTCTAGAGGCCTGTAGAGAGGCCCTAGCCGCACGGGGCTGTGCCCCCTGCCACAAAAACTGAAACAAAATGGAGTCCAGCTTGTGAAAAAACTTTTTAGGTAGAAATACCGGTGCCGCCCTTAGTACATATAGAAATTTGGGTAGGAATATCATTTTAAAAATGTTCACCCGACCTATTAGATTAATCGGCAGGGAGGCCCAGGTACGCAGCCTAATTTCCATATCTGAGATAATAGGGTATTATACCTTTATTAATGCTCTCCTTGCCTGGCCTGTCAGTTTAGGTGGACGGCCATGTCTTGGTAGGTTTGCAGTTGTGCCATACTCTTTCCATTTTTGGATGATGGATTGAACATTGCTCTTTGAGATATTCAAAGCTTGGGATATTTTTTTATAACATAACCCTGCTTTAAACTTCTCCACAACTTTATCCCTGACCTGTCTGGTGTGTTCCTTGGCTTTCATGATTTTTTTTTCACTAAGGTTCTCTAACAAACCTCTGAGGGCTTCACAGAACAGCTGTATTTATACTGAGATTACATTACACACAGATGGATTCTATTTACTTATTAGGTGACTTCTGAAAGCAATTGGCTCCACTAGATTTTAGTTAGGGGCATCAGAGTAAGGGGGGGCTGAATACAAATGCACACCACACCTTTTGAGATATTTATTTGTAAAAAATGTTGAAAACCATTTATCATTTTCCTTCCACTTCACAATTATGTGCCACTTTGTGTCGATGTATATACAGTGCTCAGCATAAATGAGTACCCCCCTTTGAAAAGTGAGATTGTAATCAATATCTCAATGTACACAAGAACAATTTCCAATACTTTGACAAAACTGAGTCTTATGAAGCATTTATTTAGCTAATTACATGAAACATGAAAATAAGGTTAATAATATAGCTTAGTTTGCAAAATCTTCAGTTTTACTCAAGTTAGTTGATGCAAAAATGAACACCCCCCACAACAAAAACTACTACATTTACTATTTTGTATGACCTCCATGACTTGTAAGGACAGCACCAAGTCTTCTAGGCATGGAATGAATAAGTTAGCGACATCTTGCAACATCTATCTTTTCCCTTCTTCTAGAATGACCTCTTTTAGAGCTTGGGTGCTGGATGGAGAGTATTGCTCAACTTGTCTCTTCAGAATTCCCCATAGGTGTTTGATTGGGCTCAGATAAGGAGACACACTTGGCTACTGAATGACTTTCACCCTGTTCTTTATAAATGCAACAGTGGCCTTAGATGTGTGTTTTGGATCATTGTCATGTTGGAAAAGTACATGACGACCAAGGGCACAGAGTCTTCTCTTTCAATATAGAGCAGTACATGTGTGTATTCATGATACCATCAATGAAATGCAGCTCCCCGACACCAGCATCACTCCCGTAGCCCCACAGAAGGATACTGCCACCACCATGATTCACTGTAGGCACCATGCATTTTTCTTTGTACGCCTCACCTTTGCGACACCACACAGTTTTGAAGCCATCAGTTCCAAAAACATTTATCTTGGTCTCATCACTCCAGAGTACAGAGTCCCAGTAGTCTTCTTCTTTTTCAGCATGGGCCCTGGCAAATTATAGGCAGGCTTTTTTGTGCATGGGCTTTAGGAGAGGCTTCCTGCGTGGACAAACCCATGCATGCCATTCCTTTGCAGTGTATGCCGTATTGTGCCACGAGAAACAATCAACCCAGTTTGGCTTTCTGCTTTTTTAGATGTCTCTGTGAGATGGTTGCAGTTCCATCTTTGTTAAATTTTTGTATCACTTTTGCTCTAGTATTCTGACTGAGTAAAGCTTTCCTGATCTTCTTATAGCTTTCACATTTCTTGTGTAAAGAAATTATTTTCTTTCTCAGGCCTTGTGTCATTTTTCTTTGTCCAGAAGGGAAGGGAGAGAAATGAGGTCAAAACAGAAGAGACAAATCAATCATGTCCTTTTTTGGTGGGGCTCAATCGAGAACAATCTGAGTGGCAGACGGACACACGTGGTGGCTGGCAATAGAGGGTCGGCAGAGATAGAGAGACGCACATATTTGGGACCGCGGGCAGATCCCCTCGGCCCCACCAAAAAAGGACATGATTGATTCGTCTCTCCTGTTTTGACCTCATTTCTCTCCCTTCCCTTCTGGACATCTACATTTATTTTTTTTCATATGGATCTGTAAATGATCTGTTGGAGGTTCTTCACTGATATTTTTGAATGCACTCATATGTGCCCCACTGATAAAGATCCGTCCGTCCATCTGTAGCATTACCCATCTCCCCCCACAAATGTGGGGTATATCTGTGATCATTATCAACCAGTGAAGACCATTAGTGTCCTACTACAACATATATTCGGTTGCCACAATCTGTTGCACAGTAACCCCTGATGAAGGGCGTGAAGGCTTCGAAACATATATGTCGGGTAACCGCATTCCATCACGGAGGGTAAACCGCACTCTTTGCGGCCCATCAACTGTGCCCCCTCAATCAACACCTTTCTAAGGCAACACTGGTGCAATACTAATATGAACATTTTTAATGCTAATGTTTTTATGTGACTACTCTGACAATTTTGCATTTGTTTTTGTTGTCTTGATTTATTGACCTTTTTGTTGTAATAAATTTTTGTTTTTATACAAAACAGTGGTTGCTCAACCTATTTAAAGTCCCTTTCTGTGGGGGAATTTCTTTGTATAGTAACATGATGGGATGAGGTTGCAACCATCAATTATCCTAGAGACTGTATGGTATATTAACAGTATTCTAATGATAAGAGGCTCTCCCATGTATCCAAGCACTTTAAGCATGTATATGCAGGCAACACTGGATTTTTTAGGTTCTGCAACTTGGAACGCATTGGAGTGTCCCCACGAGATGGTGACACCCACTGGAATCTGCTGCAGGTGGATTTATCAACTGTACACTTGGCTTCCAGTGGGTATGAACCACAGATATGATGTGGACCTTTTTCTCAGATAATTAATTTTTTTTTTTCATAGGAGTGTCCCCAATAGGTGGTAATACCCTTTTTTCCTTTTTATAATTTTTTCTTCTTCCATTAGAGTGTCCCCAATCGGTGGTGACACCCTTTTTCCCTTTTTAAATGTTTTTTCTTTTCATTGGCGTGTCCCCAATAGGTGGCGACACCCTTTTTTCCTATGCACCATAACCATACACCATAATCCTATATTTCATATTTTACATCTTACATTTTGTGTTGGTGCTGTTCTATTCTTTTATTCATTCATATGTATATATTTTTCACTTTTTGTCATTCCATGTTTCCTTTCTCCCTCTGAACTCACCTCTGGACAGGCTGTGGATGTTTTTTTGATTACTCTCCATGCTTTGGATTTAGGTTTCACCTATTTGCCAGTTAAGGGTGTGGGGTTCTCGGGGGGGGGGGGATTTTCCCACTATATAAATGTGTATTTTCTATTTTCATTTTAAGCTGTGATCAAGGTGGTCATCCGCCGAAACGCGTAAGTTTGTACCTGTGCCTTATGCACAGTATATTAATAAAGCATCGCTGGAGGGACTTTGGAAGTGCCTCCTTTTGTATGCTATGGTTTGAAGATGTTGAGAGGACATCAAGGCATGGACACCCATCAGTGTAGGATCCAGCAATCATCAGGTTGAACAACACACCTGTTCCTGTGAGTGCAGCACACTTGTTTGTCTCAGCTTGAACCTTAAGATGATCTGATATGCAAATAAAAAATAAAAAGCCTTTCCTGAGATTGGATTGTTTTAACAAGCAAGGAAAATGTGTGCATTATACATCATTAGCAAGACGAGTGCTTTCGGTCACCAGGGAGAGCTCAGCCCAAGTGCCATAGCTAAAGTACTGTAGGTGCATTACTTATTATCAGATATATTGTCTGCATTTCCATCTTCTTAGTGTCCGGTCCTTAATGCAAATAAACTGTACACACCATTCTGTTGTTGTATGGGAAGTAATCAGGCAATGAAATTTGAACAATAATTTACAACTTTATCATTTAGATTCCCTGTATTTCCGGTTTAATAATAAAATGGAAGCAAACTTTTTAAAGACAATCTATAATGGTTTGGACTCAACAGTATTTACCTTTAAAGGTTTTTAAGTTGATATTTTATATATTTTTTATTATATGTGTAGTGGGTGCCACGTTATTTCTGTGGCTTTTGCTAAGTGGCTGCCGCAAATACACAGACTCTCCTAGAAGGGAGAAATGCACCTGTCAGCCCCTGTGGAGGAACTTCTCCCCCTTCTTGTTTTCTGAACTTAATGTAATGTGTACAGAGAGACACAGAAGGATCAAGTTACACTGCACTTGTACTCTGTTCCTATGGGGAGAACAGTTACAGCAACCAATACATGAGGCTTTAACAAACAGCAGCTACAAAGGGCTGTGTGTCATTTCCTTTCAGAGAAAGTGATGCATTGTGGATATGTAGTTGCTTTTCAAGGATTTGCCATTAGACAGACCAGCAGGAGAACTTAATTTCCCATCAGACTGTAGTGCAGAGAGAGGCTCCTGGGAGCAGCAGTGCCTCATGGGAGAGGCTATTTAAGCCAAGGGTGCGGCCTGATACACTCTCTCTCTGGACAGCGGTGATCAATTACACAGGACCCTGTGTGTCTTGCCAGTGGAGTTGCAGCCTACTCCCACAAACCGTGCAGTCTGAAACTACACAGCGCTTCAGCAGATGATCTAGGAGACCAGACCTGCTATCAGCGAAGTGTGTTCCTGAGACCTGCAGGCAGTTGGAGCAATCAATCCCTGAGAACTGCAGAGAGAGAGGCAGTGGAAGCTGATTCCAGGAGCAGAAAGGCTGGAGAGTCATTATCAACATCATCTCTAGCCCTATCATCACCATCACTATCACCATCACCTAAGCAGTGGGACCGTCTTCTGCAGCAGTTTTTGTCCGGTTGGGTGAGCGGGCTCAGGCCCATCTATGGTGTACTGATCTTGCATAATCCTATCTCACATACAGAAAGTTAGTAAAGATCTGAGCATTATCATATAATTGAGGAAGCCGGATTATAACCACTTGAGTGTACTGGATTGCTGTTAGGTATAAGCTTATCACAAAGTCAGTGGCCACTGTGAAGGTTTCTATCTACTGCACTAGAGTTGCTTGTTACATCTTTGTGCCATACTTGGAGGATCTGTGGATACAGTTGCTTCCTAGCTACCTAACATCTAGATAAAAGAGCTGGCAGAAGACACACTGAACTTTGATAGAGGATTTGCTACAACTACAGCTACCTCACCATCCCCCCACTTTGCAGGACTCAGGGTATCGTACTTTGCATTACTGAATTCTCCTAAGAACTCTCTTAAATAGAGCAGGTTGTCCATTGAAGTTGTGCCAGTTTTGTTGCATTCCTTTAGAGTGGTACTGATTTGTTTGTTTTACATTTTGTGGTATCAATTTACCTACAGTTCACCATTTCACATCAGCTAGTCTAAAGCTTTATCCTGTATTGATTATTTTACATAATCTATCTTTACATCAAGCATAGGTGAACATTCAGGTATCTTGTCTAAACTCGATTGGAGGAATTAAAGTGTAACCTTTAACAGTGGACTGCCAGTAAATAGGAGGCAGTCATGATACACATTCAGTTTGTTTGCGTCTCTCTTTTATTCACCAAGAACTCAAAAGTCATGTTTATGTTGTTTTGACATTTATAAGTGTGTGACTTAGATGTAAACTGTTGATCTTCTACCTGTGATACAATTTCCATTTAATTGAGAGTTGCCCTTTAACACAACAGCAATTTAAGTAAATACTTCAAATTCTACTATTGTGTGATTCTATTGTGTCACTTCTTAAAGGGGAACTAACCCAAACATTTAATCCAGGTGTGCCAGAGGGGACTGAGGCTGTTGTTGGGGTTGAGAGGCAGAGTAATGCCCCGTACACACGGTTCGACGATCGCACGTACGATCGTGTCGAATCGTATGTTGGCTGTTGTATGCAGCATACTGACTGCACTACACGATCGTACGTCCGCAGAAGAACGTTCAGGTGATTGTAATTAGCATCCAGCCATTCCTGACTTTGGAGCATGCGTGTTTTGCACAATACAACTTTGTTGTACCAACTGCTCTGTACACACGATACAACAGTCGTATGAGAGCTTGTTGGTACGACCAAGTTTTCTAGTCTGCTTATACAACTCCCTTGTACGACCGTCGTATGTTCGACTGTTCAAATCGCGCATACAAACGATCGATTTCGCATACAACGGTCGTGAGTACGACCTGTTGTATACGATCGTCGAACCGTGTGTACGGGGCTTTACAGACTGAACATACTAAAGCAGCTCCTACGGGGGTAGTGCTACATATGTATACAAATTTTATTGTATACATTACAAAGGATCCCCAGAGCAATCAGGAACAGAAAGTTAGCCTTCTCACTCTCATCTCCCTAACCTCGGTCATCCAGGGCTCCTGTCATAGTGTGACCCCACTAGGAAGCTATGGAAGTCAGGAGATTTGGAGGGTGATGTGGGGATGGATTTGTTTTCCCACACTGCTAGGAAGTTCAGGCATTTGTATATGTAAGAGCTGTTGAGGGTTCAGGGTTTCCAAAGGTATGTGCATTTTAGCTTTAGTACTGGTATGGCAAGATTATAGATTTGAGTGGTATACTTTAAAGTCTTCTTGTGTTCTATTATTAAATCCCAAGTACAGAAAGACTTGCTATATAAAGTTGTAAAATATCATACAGATGTCATCTGTAAATTACTTACCATTCTGGTAATAACATAACTAATATATACTGTTTATTTGCTTATAGGGCTGGACACGAAGAGATGCCTATAGTGTCAAGAAGATGGAAAAGCAGACAATACATCTGATAATAAGTAATGCACCTACTTTAGCTATGGCAATTGGTCTGAGCTCTCCCAGGTGATTGAAAGCACTCGTCTTGCTAATGATGTATAATGCACACATTATCCTTGCTTGTTAAAACAGTCCAGTCTCAGGACAAGCTTTTTACTCTCCTAATTTCCTCCTAAGTGTGCCTGTACATCTTGGCCACCATTCTTTAGGACCCGTCAGCCTATAGATCATTCCATAATGTTTAAATCAACATTTTTACAGTTAGTAATTACACAGTTAACTGCATTCAAAGGAATATATAATTCAGTTTTCTGGTTTTCATTGCTGTATTAGTTCATGAAAATGAGAATGTCACCCAAAGTTTTCTAGGTTTTTTTACTGTCTTCCAAACATTTACCATGGCTGTATGTGCTGAGCAAGTGTGCTGGATGTGGGCAATAGGAAGAGTAGGTCAGATCTTAGTAGTGCTGCAGGTACCCATGGGCTTCATTTACTAATACATGTAGATACATCTAGCAAGAAACTGGCAGTTGTGTTCTGGCTTTATACTACATGGAAAGGATAAGCTATACTAACAGTGGTAGCTGGTATATGACTATGAGTTATACCGGCCAATACTCCCACCTTGCTGGCAGTATGGAGGAACATGCTGTCAGCTTTATTTATTTCATCCATGTATCCGACCCCTTGCAGTATTAAGAGTTGTGATTACATAATTTTGGAATTATGGCCCATCCTGTTATATGTGTGTGATGAGTTCAGACACCAGAATACCCAGCAGAAAGGGGAGTTAACAGAGTCCCACTCCCATTTGAAAGAAAAAGAACTTCAGGCAGAAAAACCTTAAAGCGGAGTTCCACCCTAAAGTGGAACTTCCGCTGGTTGGATTCCTCCCCCCCTCAGGTGTCACATTTGGCACCTTTCGGGGGGGAGGGGGAAGAGGACACCTGTCTTTAGACAGGTGTCCTTTTCCACACTTCCGGGAGCTCTGGCCGGCGGACGCGGCCGCTGACGTCAGAAGCCCGGCTCCCTCCTCCCTGCTCGCTCTGCTACTGGCCGCCTGGCCAGTAGCAGAGCGCGGCAGAGCTCGCGCATGCGCAGTAAGGTGCCCGGCGTGAAGCTGTACTGCTTACACGTCCGGGTTCCCTTACCCGCGATGGAGGCGGCTGCACCCGTCCCCCGATCCGAAGATCGGCGGCGGGTGCCGACATCGCTGGACTCCAGGACAGGTAAGTGTCCTAATATTAAAAGTCAGCAGCTACTGTATGTGTAGCTGCTGACTTTTAATTTTTTTTTTTAGCCCGGACCTCCGCTTTAAGTTTTGCCTTGCAGCCCAGAGCATTAATAATTATTTTTTAAGGGCCAACCAAGGGCCGCAGAATTCTTGAATGTCCAAGGTGCAAAAATCAGAGGGATGCACTGAATCATGAGATATAGGAGACAGAGGGTCTAACACAATTTTACAAGTGAGGTGCTGCATCTGGTGACAAGTGAGGAGCTGCATTTGGTGACAAGTGAGGTGCTGCATTTGGTGACAAGTGAGGAGCTGCATTTGGTGACAAGTGAGGTGCTGCATTTGGTGTCAAGTGAGGAGCTGCATTTGGTGACAAGTGAGGAGCTGCATTTGGTGACAAGTTAGGAGCTGCATTTGGTGACAAGTGAGGAGCTGCATTTGGTGACAAGTGAGGAGCTGCATTTGGTGACAAGTGAGGTGCTGCATTTGGTGACAAGTTAGGAGCTGCATTTGGTGACAAGTGAGGAGCTGCATTTGGTGACAAGTGAGGTGCTGCATTTGGTGACAAGTGAGGAGCTGCATTTGGTGACAAGTGAGGAGCTGCATTTGGTGACAAGTGAGGTGCTGCATTTGGTGACAAGTGAGGTGCTGCATTTGGTGACAAGTGAGGAACTGCATTTGGTGACAAGTGAGGTTCTGCATCTGGTGACAAGTGAGGAGCTGCATCTGGTGACAAGTGAGAAGCTGCATCTGGTGACAAGTGAGGAGCTGCATTTGGTGACAATTGAGGAGCTGCATTTGGTGACAAGTGAGGAGCTGCATTTGGTGACAATTGAGGAGCTGCATTTGGTGACAAGTGAGGAGCTGCATTTGGTGACAAGTGAGGAGCTGCATTTGGTGACAAGTGAGGTGTTGCATCTGGTGACAAGTGAGAAGCTGCATCTGGTGACAAGTGAGAAGCTGCATCTGGTGACAAGTGAGGAGCTGCATTTGGTGACAAGTGAGGAGCTGCATCTGGTGACAAGTGAGGAGCTGCATTTGGTGACAAGTAAGGGAATGAGGTCACTGCTGGGGTACATCATTTTAAGGAATTCAGCCTGGAACTGCAAGGTAAATTACAAATGTTACAGGAGTCCTATAAAATAGCTAATTAAAAGAAAAATGTAAACAATTAAAACAGGAACTGGAGAGTTACAGGCAATGAAACGTACCCCTAGAAAAGGTTCTGAGTAGTCGGCAGTGGAAAATTGGAAAAAAGAAGTGGACCAGCTCAAATCAGGACAGAAATTACTCATTGACCAATTAGGAGAGTTGAAAGAACATTTGAAGTTCATGCACCATGGTAGTGCTTATACGCCTAACCCTAAAACTGAGGGATCTGATTATAATCTCAGAGATGACTCTCAGTCTGAAGGATATGACCTAGACAGCAGAGAGGAATCAGAGAGAGAGCCCAGGTACTACCCCAAGCCATTTTCAAAGCACAGGAGGGTAAAAATTGAGCAGCCATGAGTGGGCAGGTATGAGTCACATCAAGGCTCATATAAAAAGACATGCACCCCTAAAAATATACAGGTCAATGTCCATTACTGACCATCTTAAGGCCTAAGAAAACACCCTCTCAGTTTTTGCCCTGGACGATCACCGGTCTAGGATTAATTTCTTGCCATGGGTATTTGAAACCAAATACCGTAAATGATTTGAATTTTTAAAGAGTCTGTACGGTACTTCCTGGCAAGAAATTAAACACTACTGTCACCTGGAATTCGGCCCTTACAAAACATCTCAGCTGCTAAAGCTGCTGTCTATAATCTGAGATGTGCCAATCACCAAAGCCCCACTGAATTTCTGGCTGTGCTCAAAAGTGCCTACCACCTAGCAGAGAAGGAGCCAGAATACAATCACCCCAAATTTAAATCCCTGTTCTTTGAGACGCTACCCACGTACATCAAAATGGGTTTAGCAAGGGACTACCAGTTGGGGTGTTCACTGGAATGGTTGGTGAAAAAAAGTGATAATTTGTAATCCATCCAACAGACAAGTGAGTACAGAGAAAGGCGTTAACCTGTAACCAAACTTGTGGCAGAAACTCATATTTCCCGTCAACTGTTAAATTTTGAAACGAGGAGGAAAACATATGCTGAGGTAGTCAGGAGAGATATGCCACATATACCCCCCAGAGTAACACCTGATACCCCACCAATCAGGAGGGGGAAGCAAAGGCCACTGCATGATTGTCCTCAACGCTGCATTTGGTGATAAGTGAGGTGTTGCATTTGGTGACAAGTGAGGAGCTGCATTTGGTGGCAAGTGAGGTGTTGCATTTGGTGACAAGTGAGGTAGTGCATTTGGTGACAAGTGTGGGGCTGTATTGGTGAGACGTGAGGTGCTGCATTTGGTGACAAGTGAAGGTGCTGCATTTGATGACAAGTGAGGAGCTGCATTTGGTGACAAGTGAGGTGCTGAATTTGGTGACAAGTGAGGTGCTGAATTTGGTGACAAGTGAGGAGCTGCATTTGGTGACAAGTGAGGTACTGCATTTGGTGACAAGTGAGGTACTGCATTTGGTGACAAGTGTGGGGCTGTATTGGTGACAAGTGAGGTGCTGAATTTCGTGACAAGTGTGGGGCTGTATTGGTGACAAGTGAGGTGCTGCATTTGGTGACAAGTGAAGTGATGCATTTGGTGACAAGTGAGGTGCTGCAATTGGTGACAAGTGAGGTGCTGCATTTGGTGACAAGTGAGGAGTTGCATTTGGTGACAAGTGAGGTGCTGCATTTGATGACAAGTGAGGAGCTGCATTTGGTGACAAGTGAGGTGCTGCATTAGGTGACAAGTGAGGTGCTGAATTTGGTGACAAGTGAGGTGCTGCATCTGGTGACAAGTGAAGTGCAGCATTTGGTGACAAGTGAGGTGCTGCATTTGGTGACAAGTGAGGTGCTGAATTTGGTGACAAGTGAGATGCTGCATTTGGTGACAATAGAGGTGCTGCATTTGGTGACAAGGGAGGTGCTGCATTTGGTGACAAGTGTGGGGCTGCCTTTGGTGACAAGTGTGGGGCTGCATTTGGTGACAAGTGAGGTGCTGCATTTGGTGACAACTGTGGGGCTGCATTTGGTGACAAGTGAGGAGCTGCATTTGGTGACAAGTGAGGAGCTGCATTTGGTGACAAGTGAGGTGCTGCATTTGGTGACAAGTGAGGAGCTGCATTTGGTGACAATAGAGGTGCTGCATTTGGTGACAAGGGAGGTGCTGCATTTGGTGACAAGTGTGGGGCTGCATTTGGTGACAAGTGAGGTGCTGCATTTGGTGACAAGTGTGGGGCTGCATTTGGTGACAAGTGAGGGGCTGCATTTGGTGCCAAGTGAGGAGCTGCATTTGGTGACAAGGGAGGTGCTGCATTTGGTGCCAAGTGAGATGCTGAATTTGGTGACAAGTGAGGTGCTGCATTTGGTGACACGTGAGGGGCTGCATTTGGTGACAAGTGAGGTGCTGCATTTGGTGACAAGTGAGGTGCTGCATTTGGTGCCAAGTGAGATGCTGCATTTGGTGACAAGTGAAGTGCTGTGTTTGGTGACAAGTGAGGTGCTGCATCTGGTGACAAGAGAAGGGCTGCATTTGGTGACAAATGAGGTGCTCAATTTGGTGACAAGTGAGGTGCTGCATCTGGTGACAAGTGAGGTGCTGCATTTGGTGACAAGTGAGGTGCTACATTTGGTGACAAGTGTGGGGCTGCATTTGGTGATAAGTGAGGTGCTGCATTTGGTGACAAGCTGCATTTGGTGACAAGTGAGGTGCTGCATTTGGTGACAAGCTGCATTTGGTGACACATGAGGGGTTGCATTTGGTGCCAAGTGAGGTGCTGCATTTGGTGACAAGTGAGGTGCTGCATTTGGTGCCAAGTGAGATGCTGCATTTGGTGCCAAGTGAGGTGCCGCATCTGGTGACAAGTGAAGTGCTGTAACAGTGGTTTACGTCGTGGAGTGAACCGTGGTTTACGTTGGGGAGTACACAGTGGTTTACGTCGAACAGTGGTTTACGTCGTGGAGTGAACAGTGGTTTACGTCGAACAGTGGTTTACGTCGTGGAGTGA
>BLSH010399117.1:1030623-1044487 GCA_018402905.1 Glandirana rugosa
CACATTTGCATCCCAGACCCATGTACAACCCCCCCCAGGCACATCTACACCCCAGTCCCATGTACACCATCCCAGGCACATTTACACCTCAGTCCCATGTACACTCCCAGGCACATTTACACCCCAGTCCCATTTACACCCCCCAGGCACATTTACACTTTAGTCCAATGTAGCCCCCCATGTACAGCACACACAGCGAGGTTCTGTCCCCTCACGGCTCAGTCATTCGCCTCAACCTCAACTCAGCAGTTGCGCTGCTGCACACACAGTGCGCTGGGATTGGCTCCGCCCCACCACGGAAGCCCCACCCTGGAAAGAAGGTGGACTCAGCAATCCTGATGAGGTGCTGTGCCCTTATAAAAAATCAAGGGATGGATGGGATTTCCATGAGTGCCAGAAGCGTGTGCGCAGGACGGAGGAGTCGTCATCGGTCTCTGTGTGCATCTCTGCTGGCTGTTCCGGGGAAGTTTAATGATGGGAGTGGAGGCTTGTAGGGTGTCGGCAGTGCCCTGGGGGGGGGGCTTGGTGTTATAGAGCAGCAGAGAGGAGAAGCACGAGGCTCCGCTGACTGCACTGGGACTAATGTATGAGGATATCCAGAGGCGGCTCTTCTATCAGGCAAACTAGGCGGCCGCAGGGCCCTTGTGAGTGCGTGGCCTTAGGCGACCGCCTAATTTGCCTAATTAGAGAGCCGCCTCTGATGGACCCACAACAACCCAAAGTTATTGAGCATTGCTGCATGCTCCTAGCTGCTTATACCATCCGAACAATATCTTTTAAGTATTTTCTAATATAACTATATTCATGGAACTTTGAGCTGTAGATGCCCATATGCAGTATGTGTCTAGTATATATTAGTCTGAAATGTTCTGCCCCTCTTCGTGTATTTTTATGTTTTATATTGAACTGCATGAGGTTATCAATTGTCTGTAATATGCTGACATCTAGTGGTGGTTTTGGGCCACTACAACTTGTTTACTAATGTGATTTTGGTACCTTCCTCTTTTTTAGTGCTAGTTGGTTCAGTCCTAGCTAGACCCTCCCCATTTCTTCCATGTTTCCTCAGCGTACTGATTAGTTATTCACAGAGACAAGGCTATGGAAAGTCATTGGGGTTTATTTACTATACCGCTCAGGCGCACATTTGCGAAACTGTGCGCACATTTGCGCAACTGTGCGCTGTTTAACGGCAGATATGCGCAAATAGCGGTAAATAGCGCACATATGGAATTCACTATACTGGCTGGCGTTAAATAACGGCCAAACTTGAATTTACTATAGTGGCCAGGTGACAGATAACGGCCAACTCCTTACTCCAGCCCAGACCTGGAGTTGTGCAACTAGAAATAATGTTTGGAGCATGATCTGATCCCCTAAATCATGCTAAAATATGTGGTATATTGTTTAAAGGTAATCTTCTTTTAAACTGTGTGAAAAAGTGATTTCTACACTGAAATATCTTAAAAAGTCTGAGAAGAGATAAATACCCCGTCTCCTTACTCCAAAGCACAGAGCACAGCTGAGCACAACTGAGCATGCTCAGACACAAAACAACTCTCAAAATAACTCTCATGGAGTAATTCCATGAGTAGTTAGTAAATACCAAAATGTGAGTTATTTTACACACATTTTTTGGGAGTGAAGAGGAGAGTTATTTTGCTAAGTGCAAGTTTCTGCCATTCATTCTAATGGTACAATTGTTACTTTATCAAATAAATCCATTTCATGTTGAAAATAAATGTATCCTTCGCTCAAAGAAATTCTCCTGGCAACAATGTTGCACATTTGAGAATCTATTTTGTTTTTAAGAATGCTAGAATGTGAAATATCTTCATGTTTTGTAAATATTTGTTTTTCTTGGTCAATTTCACTTTGCTGCTGTCCATGTCACAAAAATATTTCCCTAAACTCACACAGATGTCTTTACAAACTACAAACAATACCATTGCTAATGGAAATTTTCATTTTTTATTTTTTTTTATTTTTTTTTTAGAAAAACTTCAAATAGCACTGAAGAAATCCATAAGAATACATCCGAACTCGTCATGTTGTTCAAACACAAACAATGCCATTGCTTATGCAAATGTCAAATTAGTGTAATGTATTAATTTAATTCAATAATGAAAAATTGAAATAGATAACCTGAAGTAGAAATCCTAACACCTGTCATTCCATCACCTATATGTCCACAGAAATACAGGATGTGTGTAGATAAGGAGGATATGCAGCTTTGCAGTGGCTTGAAAGGTAGCTTGGCTGATTAGCATGGTTTGTTGCTTGGGTTTGAATCCCACACAAGCCACGTCCTGTTGTATTTTCGACTTATGATGTTCACACAACAAACATTACCATTACTTATGCAAATGTAAAATCAGTGTCCTTTTCTTGCCAATTTCTAATCGAAGAACAAAAGCAGAAATCCTGACACCTATCATTCCATCACCTATATGTCCACAGAAATGCAGGATATCTGTGTAGATAAGCAGGCTATGCAGCTTTGCAGTGGCTCTGAAGGTAGCTTAGCTGGTTAGCATGGTTTGTTGCTTGGGTTTGAATCCCACTCAAGCCATGTCCTGTTGTAATTTCTACTTATGTTGTTCACCCAAGTTTTTCACCCTGGCAGCACTGAGTTTCTGGGTTACAATTGTGAACATGCTATTTAATGTCGAGAAATACTCTCATTTCCCTATGTTGTTAAAAATAACTTGGGAATACTGGCCTAACTTCTCTTTCGGTCAAAATGTTGTATTTTTGGGTAGGAGGGTTACACCACCATTGCAAATCTTCCCAGATACACTATCCAGGCCAAAGTAGTGGGACGGCTGCCTTTACACACACATGAACATTAATGGCAGCCCAGTCTTAGTCCATTGTGTGAAAATAGGATTTGGCTCCCCCTTTGCAGCTACAACAGCCACAACTCTTCTGGGAAGGCTGTCCACAAGGTTTAGGAGGGTGTCTATGGGAATGTTTGACCATTCTTCCAGAAGAGCATTTGTGAGGTCAGAAACTGATGCTGGACGAGAAGGCCTAGCTTGCAGTCTATGCTCTAATTCAGCAAAAATGTGTTTTATTGTGTTTATTAACCTTGCTTTGTGCACTGGTGTGCAGTCATGTTGGAATAGGAACAGGCCATCCCCAAACTGGTCCTACAAACGTCAGATCAGGAAACTGTCCAAATGTGTTGGTATGCTGATCAGTTCCCTTCACTGGAACTAGGAGGCCAAAAACAACTGCTGAAATCATAAATCATATCAGAATACCCCCTCTACCTATTTATTTGGACCAGTGCATAAAGACATGGGTGACGGAGTTTGGGGTGGTGGAACTTGACTGGCCTGGACTCCTGACTCCAATACAATAGGACACCTTGGGGATCAATTAGAGTGGAAACTGCAAGCCAGGCCTTCTCGTCCAACATCAGTGCCTGACCTTACAAAGGCATATTGCTTGGTATGCTGAGCATGGCTATGGACTAAGACCCTATAAACACTATTTGATTTGAGACAGATCTTTGGATTCAAATTGACCCAGACCCTTTAATATGAGGGCAAACCTTAAGAGTTTAAATGTGTATGAAATCAGGCAGGTCCTTACACTACATGGTTTAGTTATATAAGATCACAAAAATAGTTTGATGGTTGTATACAAAAGGTCGTACTTACGACTGTCGTATATGTAATCGATCGTTCGTATGCGCGATTTGAACAGCCGAACATACGACGGTCGCACAAGGGGAGTTGTATGAGCAGACTAGAAAACTTGGTCGTACCAACAAGCGGTCATACGACCGTTGTATCGTGTGTACAGAGCAGTTGGTACAGCAAAGTTGTATTGTGCAAAACACGCATGCTCCAAAGTCAGGAATGGCTGGATGCTAATTACATGCACCTGAACGTTCTTCTGTGGTCGTACGATCGTGTAGTGCAGTCAGTATGCTAGATACAACAGCCAACATACGATTTGCGATGATCGTACGTACGATCGTCGTCCCGTGTGTACGAGGCTTTAGTCCATTGGCATGCACATAAACAAACCAACAGTTTTCAAACCATATGGACCTGTGCAGTGTAAATCATAACATTTTGCATGTGGTGTTACTGCTCAACAGGTGTAAGCATTTGAAACATTCATGAAGAGACAGATTGAATGACACTGGTGGGCGTGTACTTCCATTGGGAGTGTCGATGCTAATGATACAACCTCTATATAAAGGTCTGCAGTAGCTGGGCTCTGTTTGGTTGGGTCTGAGAAGAGGCCTGTTTCTTTTTTCTGTGGTGGTTTTGAGAGTAATGAGCTTGTGCATAATGAGTAATGCCTTACTAGAGCTGTTTGCTGAAATTATTGTGCATTTTGACCATGAAAAGTGGGTTTCTATAGCGATTCTGTCAATTGTTGTGTGTTGTTTATGCCTTACCATGCATTCGTAGTTTGGGAGTATCTGCTGATTGTTTGATCTCATTGCTTAATCATGTACATGGAAATGCAGCTTATAAATGAACAGACTAACCAATGTATGTGCGTATAATTTGGTGTGGCGGTGGGTGTTAGAATTATGTTCTTAAAGCGGAGTTCCACCCAAAAGTGGAACTTCCGCTTTAAGTCCTCCTCCCCAGCTCCAGATACTGAAACTGAGCTTTTGGGGAGGAGGGGAGGTGGGGATACCCTATTTTTAGGGGTACTTCCGCCCCGGTCGCCTTAGGCGATCGGAAGTGGAAGGACTCCTTCCCCCTCCCTCCCGAAGTCTTCTGGGACACAGGACAGGTCCTAGAAGACTTCGGGACCAATCACAAAGCTCAGCGCCGCTCGCGCATGCGCAGTGTGCGCCCGGCCGTGAAGCCGCGGCCGGGTGCCCACAGTAGCAATGCCGGCGCCGCGGAGGGGAGGGGGAGAGGAGCGAGGCTCCGTGCGGCTCCATCGCTGGACCGGGAGACAGGTGAGTGTCTGTTTATTAAAAGTCAGCAGCTACACGTTTTTTAGCTGCTGACTTTTAATAAACCTAAGGAAAGGGTGGAACTCCACTTTAATATTACGTTGTGAAGCTTTGTTATAATGACTAATTTTTCTCAGTTTTGCTGTTCAAAATGTGATGTGTGTTGGTGTCCACTGTAAGGTTTCTAACTATTTTAGATTGTAAGCGCCTATGAGCAGGGCTGTTCCAACCTAAGGGTTTTCATTTGTGTGTCATTCACCATTTTTAGTTTTAATATGTAAACGGTAGGAACTGAATGTGTGTATATAATTGTGTTTTTATGCTTGCAAAATAAATGTCAGTTATTGATCTCCTTGTTTGTTTCTATTACTTTTTATGTTGGAAGTGAAATATCTTTCTTTAGAATTCTGTAAATTCTAAGCTGTAATTGTGTACCTCAAAACCTAATCTTTAGCACACCAGCAAGTCAATTATCCAGGTGTTTAGGTGGAGTCTTTAGATTTAACAGCTGGAGAAAATTGCAGGTAATGAATTCAGCTGGTGGATATGCAGTTTTGTGAGTGAAACTGTCCTCTGCATTTGTTGTTCACCTGCTGTAATCCCAGGGACACAATTTCTTAGCAAACTGCCTTAGGGCCGGTTCACACTGCAGCAATGCAGGAACGCTGTGAATCCACTGTGTGTTCCGGCATCGCTTGTCTCCTGGTTGAAGTTCACACTGCTCTGTGAACTGTGGGGAGTGACCGTACAAAGGTAATCACAGCCCCAAAGCAGATAACATATTGCAGTGCAAACTCACACAGGAGTCTTGTTGCATGATGCAAACAGCCCTGTGCTCCAATTCTGACCCTGTGTAAAAAAAAGGGCTGTGTGTGTTTGCTCTGATTGTATGTCTGAATTTTCAAAGCAATCTCTATGGCTGAATTCGTATTGTACAGAGCTTGCATACGAGTCACACTGCAGTGTGCGAATCATATGCTATCTCCAAGGTTGGAGCAGTGTGAACCTGCTCTCACTGACCCAGAACTCTTTGTGATCACCTGGGAGGACGTTAGACAAGTGTTGCTCCAATTGGTTTTGACCAAAAATTGGGGTCCTGGAAATCTAAAAAAAATTCATATATCTGTGCACATACAGCTATAAATGTGCACACAGCCATATATATGCGCATCAATGCGCACACAGCCATATATATATATATGCAAATCAATGCGCGCAGGGTCATATATAAATGCACACACAGCCATATATATGCGCATCAGTGCGCACACAGCCATATATGTGCGCATCACAAGTATATGTTTGTATGCCGATGCGCATATTTGTGCAAATTTTTTCCTGCTTCTTGATGGGCTGCCTCACAAAAGGCACCCACAAAAGCTGCCACTGCCAGCATAACATGTTCTTCTCCCTCTGCCATTGCTCTGTGCCAATGATATTAATACCACTGCCATTTATATATGCTAATGCACACAAGTGTGCATATAAGTGCATTAGCATATATAAATGGCAGTGGTATTAATATCATTGGCACAGAGCAATGGCAGAGGGAGAAGAACATGTTATGCTGACAGTGGCAGCTTTTGTGGGTTCCTTTTGTGAGGCAGCCCATCAAGAAGCAGGCCAGGATATTGCGGCACCTCTGTTTCATCTTTGCCAGCCACGGCTTTTTGCCCCACGGGCATTTTTGGAAAACATGCGGGACTCTGATATCTGGAGCAGGTTTCATTTAAGGAGACCAGCAATTGTGCACCTCTACCACCTCATACAGGAGAAAATCGCACCAATGACATAACGCAGTCATGCTGTGCCAGGCGTGGTCAGGCTATTGGTTACCTTATATATCTTGGGACGAGGCAGCTTTCCTAGCCACTTCTGCAAGTATTATGGGCATAAGCCAAGTGTCCAGGGTGTTTATGCAGGTCATAAATGCCATTCTTGACCTTGTACCACAATTTATACACTGGCCACAAAATTAAGATGAGTGGAATGATGTGAAGGTGGCTTTCTACCACCGTGCTCAAATGCCACAAATCCTGGGGGCCATTGATTGTACACATGTGGCAATCAGGGCCCCCAGGATCAGTGAAGTTGGTTATCGGAACTGAAAACAGTACCACACCCTCAATGTCCAAGTTGTCTCTGACGCCAGGCAGCGAATTATGAGTGTCCAAGCAGTTTTCCCAGGGTCCTGCCATGATGCCTACATCTTGAAGCAGTCTGGGTGGCTTATTTTTACAGTATATTTTTTTTTTATCTAAAACTCAAATGTAAAGTTACATACAGACATACATGTTTGGCAAAATTAGAGGCTCAACACAGAGAAACAGATTTGTATGCAATGTATATGCACCTTGGTTGGACACAAGCTGACATCTTGATCCACTTGTGTGCACCCAGCCTGGTAGCTCATCCCAGGAACATTAGAGAGGTTGTTTCTAGCTAATAACATTAATGTGCAGCAAGCTGGAAAGGTTTGCCCCCTCCACAGAAGCTGAACACACTAGTCATTACAATGGTATTCCCACATGAACAAGGAGTCATTTGATGTAGGAATGAGTCAATGTAGGTTTAGGCTAAACATGGTGCAAGATATGGTACAAAATAAATGTCTGTGCTGCTTCATGCACATAGGACTTAAAAAAAAACATCCAAAAAATGTCTGTAGCTTATGGGCACTTTCACACTGGGGGCAGTGGGGTATTAGCTGTAAATCCCCGCTAGTCACAGCGGGGATTTATTGCTGTTAGAGTGGCGCTAAGGCTGCGGGAGTGGGGCACTTTGAACCCCCCTCAAGGGGTTAAAACGGGGTTAAAAGTGCCCGCTCTCTGTGCTTCCGGGGTGGCGTGCAGCCACTTTGGAAGCACTGCCCATGGTTTTGAATGGGCAGGGGCGGTGGAGGAGCGGTATATTACCGCTCACTGCACCGCTCCAAAGATGCTGTTTGCAGGACTTTTTGTAACGTCCTGCAAGCGGACTGCAACAGTGTGAAAACACTCAGGCTTGGGGTGGATGGGGAGTGACTTTTGAGGCTCTTTACATGCGCTTTTTTTTTTTTTGTTGGCTAAATAGCGCCTGTAAAGTGCCTCATTGTGAAAGAGGTCTATCTGTAATTTTTGCACCTTTTACCGGTGTTATATTACCGCCTTTTTTTTGCAATTTTTTTGTGCATTTTTAAAGGGCCAGCGTTTTTTTTTCTTTTACACAATTGGTCTAAAACATCCAGAAACGTTGGGGATCTGCGTTCTATAGCATTTTTGGTTGTTTTTGGCTGTTTTTGATCGTTTGAACATTTTTACAGCTGAAAAGCCAGGTTGGCCTAATACATTCTTCCTTGTCTCCCATTTTGTAGACAGGCATCTATGGCCACAAAAAGGGATGGGAAGGACTAATGTTTGCTTTTTTGTTTTCCAGGGGATGCTGGCTATCCGCAGCTGACGTGGCTAATGGCTCCAATCAGGTACCCCCAGGGCCAGCCACAACATTGCTACAATAGTGCCTTGCGGAGAAGCCGGGCCACTGTTGAGCTTACTATTGGCTTACTGAAGTCCCGGTTTCTCTGGTTGGCCAGGCCTGGGGGGAAGCTATTGTACTCTCCTCCAAAGGCTTCCAGGATCATCTTTGCCTGTTGCATTTTGCACAACATGTGCCTTGCAAGGGGTGATTCCTGGGAGCTCGATGAGGAGAGGGAGCCAGAGGTCCATCAGCTGCCAGTCCCTAGGGACCAAAACACAACTGGCGGGATTGGCACCCAGAATCCATTGATTGCTGGCTACTTTACAGGTACGTTTTAGAACATAGCTAGAGATTGAGAATGTGTAAAAATACCAACTTTGTAGGCTAGTTCTCGCAGGAACCCAGATGCTAACAAACATATGCCAGTTGGGGTTGACCCTTTATCTAGTGTGTAGTCAACATGACAAACACTGTTTGCTTGCCCACTAACACTAACCTCTTTTCTGAAATGTGTGCCAATTTTGAAGAGAGTGGAGAGGGAGTGGAACACCTGGCAGGTGTTTGCTTTTGTCTGTGCCACCTGTATATATGTTAAAGGAACAAGAACCTCAGCTAAGTGTCTAAATGTGTTTTTGTATTTTCAGGAGATCCGTCTGTTTATGCAGCCATGGCATGTACCCTGGGAAGCTTTTTGGGATGACTGTTTGGCGTCGCAGGTGTGTTTTGAAATCTTATCTTATTTGCTTAAAAAAGTCAAATCTTGAACTTACCAGCTCACTGCAGTGGTTAGCAACAGAGCAGGCATGATCTTTCTTTTCATGGGTGATGATGCTGGAGTTCCTGGGCCCTACCCCAGTCAAGTGCACACAGAGCACACAGCTTGTTTTGGAGGGCACCCAAGCCTTGCTGATGAGCCACCTCTGTGCATGGCTGACAACATAGACACTCCTAGCTCTGCCCTCCACCCCATACATTGTTAGCCAATAGCAGTTACTGCTGCCTCTGCTAATCTGAAGAATGAGTACACATACAGCCAAGGCTCTTGTGCCCATTAGTGCATAGTGATGGAGCTCAGGTAAGTATTTGAGTGGCTGTGGGGGCTGCTGGCTAGAGAATATTTGTTACATTCATACATAGAAGCCATGAAGGTACAAACACTTCTGCCTTTGTAAAGAATGTTCTAGGGCAATCATTGCTAACATCAGTCCTGATCTGGAAAAAACTGTAACATAAACTCAAGCTAGGCTGCACTGAGAGTTGATTGTCATGGTGAAATGTCAATTATCCATTGTTCACATTTTACAGGAGTGGTACTGCTTTCGGTTCAAGGTGGTAGAAAGGCACCTTTATATCCTGCACTCATCTTCATTTGTGGAAAGTGGATCGTTTGTGATACAAGGCAAGAACTGGCATCTATGACCTGCATAAATAGCCTGGCACATCAGATGTGGCTTGGAAGCTGCCCAGCAACCTGGCCATGCCTTTCCTGTATGCAGCTGGTGGGGGGGTGCACAATTGCTTCTTGTTTGGGCAAGAACCTGTACCAGATATCAGAGTCCTGCATGTTTCCCAAATTTGTACATGGTGCAAAAAGCTGTTGAAAATGATGCAGACACTGATTACCAACCTTTTTGGGGCTTCCATACTATGAAGTTTGTAAATGTATGCAATGGTACATACATATTCAATATTATGGGGTGCTGCAGGTGTGTCCTTGATTTTAAGGGGAACGCCATGCCTAATTCAAACCCCCAAAACAGAGTAGGGTCACACCCCCAGGCGCATAATAGGCCCTTTGGGTCTGGTAAGTATTTAAAGGAGAACCCCACGCTCAATTTAATTTGACAAAATGCATAAGGGCACCCCAAAATCCAAACCAGGCCCCTCAGGTATAGTATGGATTTAAACGGCAACCCCACAGCAAAGTCAACAAAAAGCAGGCACAGGGGTCCTCCGAATAACAAAACCAGACCCCAAAGCACCCTCCCCATGTTGAGGACATGTGACCTTGTAAGATTCAGAGGGGCGCACTCACCCGTTCCAGCCCCCCCCCCCCCGCCATGCCAGGGCTGCATGCTCAGATAAGGGTTTGGTTTGGATTTTGGGGGGGCACCAACACCATTTTTTAACAATTTGGCGTGGGGTTCACCTTAAAATCCATACCAGACCCAGACCCGTGACGGCGGCAAAGTGGTTCGTTATCACAAACTGCCCCCTCACCTGACGGCAGCTGCGATGACTACCATTGTGAGCGCGTGCGTGCTGCCGGAGGCACAGTGTTTTGGGGGGATCCGGGAGGGGGTAGGGCGAACTCGATCACCACTGGCTACCCGTGATGGCCCCTCTGCAGTGAAAGAACGGAGTTCCGTGTATGTAAACATGGATCTCCGTTCGGACAGAGGGGGAAGGGCGGTGATCACAGGCTTCCTGTATATGGAAGCCGTGATCACTTCCCTCCCCCTGGCAGCCCAGCCCCCATACAGTTAGAACTCCCCATAGGGAACATAGTTAAAGCTCTCCAGGTTAACCCCTTCACTGCCAATGGCATTTCTACAGTAAGCAGTCCATTTTTAGACCACTGATCTCTGTATAAATGCCAATGGTCCAAAAAAAATGTCTAAATGGTCCGACATGTCTGCCGCAATATTGCAGTGCCGCTAAAAATCACAGATCTCTGCCATTACTAGTAAAAAATGTAAAAAATATAACTCCAGAAATTAATTTGCATCATCCCTAAACACAGAAACTTTTGCACAAGCAAAACAATAAACGCTGATTGCAATTTTTTATTTAACAAAGATAGGAGGAAGAATATAAATTGGCCAAAAACAGGTAAATAAAATGATTTTTATTTTTTTACAATTGGATTTGTATTTTAGCAAAAACGAAGAAAAACTGGTTATTTTGAAAAATTGTCGCTCTTTTTTTATTTAGAGCGGCGGTCACAAATGACACAGAGGAGATCAAATATCACCAAAAGAAAGCTCTATTTGTGGGTAAAAAAGGACGCAAATTTTGTTTGTGTACAACGTCGCACGACCACGCAATTGTCAGTTAAAGCAACGCAGTGCCAAATCGCAAAAAGTGCTCAGGTCCTAAAGCGTAAATTCCTTCCGGGGCTGAAGTGGTTAAAGGATTATTTTTTTTCACTTTAACCATTATTAAAACCACTGCTCCTGAAAAAAAAAAAATTAGAAACTTTTTTTTTCTATATAGACATGTCCCCTGGGGCTAAGGCTGTTACAATTAGAGAGAAGGGTGGTAATGTTTTTTTTTTTTTTTTTTTTTAGGGCAATGAACTTGCATACAACCGTAAGTTCAATCCCAGCCAACATCAACACGTAACCTGAGAGGCATCTTCAAAGGCAAATAGAGGCCACATGTGTGCTATTTTACTCGAGTCTGTGAGAGTTGAAGTTGTAATTGCCTTTAATTTGGAGTTATTTTAAGGCACTGCTGGAGTAGATTTAGGAGGTATAGTAAATCAGGGCCATTGTCTCTTACACTTCAAAATATTGTAAAAAGATCCTCTGTTCTGCAGATCCTTCTGTGTCTTACTGAAGAGCTAAACTGCCAAGTCTGCAGGTGACCATACTTTCTGGACAGACTGGGTCTAAGGAGATATGTCAATGTATAAAGCAAATTTGAAACAGAACATGAAACCTATTAGCAATTAGCAATATAGCAATTAATATGTGGATATGGTGAATCTGGGAGATCAAACCCGGAGATTCTGTTTATCATCTGTTTCCAAGAGGTATATGTGTTGAGGGTAACTCTTGATATTGTTAGCGTTTATGAAATTCCGGATTTTGGAGATAGCGTCTATTATTATTATGGTCACAAATAAAAATAGTAATAAAAAATAATTCATCCATCTAATGTAGTCTTCCATCCTTTGGGCCACATGCAGCCCAAGATGGCTATGAATGCGGCCCAACACAAAATGTTGATTTTTTTGGAAAAATGCATTTTACACTTAATGAGCCACATGCAGCCGAAGAAAAATTTGACAGCGTCTCTTCACAATCACACCTTATTCATGTCCTCAGTTTTCAGCAGCACCTATATTTGTGAGCAATTATTTTCAAGAATTAAGCATACAAAGGGTAAAATTAGAATCAAAATATCTGATGAGCAAGGGCGCATGCGCGCGGCTGAAGATGGCAGACGTGTGAGACTTCGGCCCCGCTCCACGCCGGCCTAATCCTGCCGAACCCTGCCTAATACAGCCCCGCCTGCACGCGGATTACCGAGGGGACATCTCCCCACACCCCAGGGACTTGAACGAGCTGCGGGAGAGACGCTTTTTTGGGCACTAGATAGGTGGACAGCCGAGGCAGAAGCACACTGCCGAGAAGCCAAGATGGCGCCGATACCGCCGACACCACCGCTCCCACAGCGTGCACAACAGAAATCGCAGGCTTCCCCGCCTAGCCTGGAAGAGGACTGGCCGCTGCTGCCTGGATCAGGTGAGAAAGTGGACAGTGGGGACCGGGACATCCCCAGCAGGAGATTTGTTTTCATCCCAGAACTCTGAAATGGACAGGGCCCTGTGTGATATCGCACTCACACAGGATGACAGTCTCCCCCCCTCGCTCTCTCCCTGAGCTCCTGTGACGGCTCCTCCATATCCAGGGGACCCAGCTTTCATAGCCAGATTCTCTGCCTTATTGGACCAGGGACTGGAGAAGGCCACTGTACGCATTACCAATGATCTAAAAAAGGAATTTCAGGAGCTGGGGGCCCGCATTGGGATTATTGAGACTAAGTTGGATGAAACTATAGCCAGGACAAATCAAAACACTGACTGCCTTGAAGTAGTGCAACAACGGCTAGATGAAGCCCTTAATAAAATTGACGATTTGGAAAATCGCTCACGCCGTTACAATTTCAGAGTGCGAGGCATTCCTGAGTCTTTTGACGACGCTATAGACATAAGTAAGGAACTCATTTCTCATTTATTGCCGGAGTTACCCCCCCACAAATTGGAATTGGATAGAGCTCACCGCACACTAATGGAACCTCGTAAAGATGGGCTGCCACGAGACATTATTATAAAACCGCACTACTACTCGGTAAAAGAACAAGTGATGTCTAAAGCTAGAGAGATCATGGATCTGCATCTCAGGGAACACCCTATCCAGATATTTGCGGACATATCTCCTGCCACAATACAAAAACGTAGGGCACTAAAACCCCTACTACCCCACAAGGGACTCTACGTCTAGGTACTAGAGAGATCGAAATCTGTAGTGAACAAGAAAATGGCTCATCATCACGCCAAAATATTATTACAGAGCACCGTCGGGTAGAAATGCTCCAAGGTAATCACACGCCACTCGAGATAGGTTAAGGTTAAACACCCCCCCATTGAGGCCGTTATTTACTCTTTACTCAAGGAATGAATACAGATATCGCAGCAGTTTTCTGAGTCCTTACGGAGCGTGAGACTTTAACATTGCCGCACTCGCT
>BLSH010399117.1:1048324-1058417 GCA_018402905.1 Glandirana rugosa
TAAATAACATCCCCAAAAGGTACGGAAACGATACAATTAGAATCGACGACTCTCTTATTTCTTCTATTCCCTAGACTCTACAGATCCATACAGTGAGCATTCTAGCCTTTTATTTCGATAAAATCGTAAGGATCCATCTAAACAAGGGCAGTGACTCATTTAGTTCGATTTATAAGAATAGGTCATAGAAAACTGAAACCCTGTGTTGGTGTTTTATACTTTGTATCAAGGGAGGACTGGTGTTGGGGACTTTGTATCTCCCCTACACAAACCTATTTAAAATACATCAGCACAGCCCTGGTTTATGGTGGACCTGGGAGACGGACTTAGGGGAGAGTATTGATGAGGAGGTATGGTCCGCATGGTCGACTATGGTGCATAAGGGAATCTTAAACACATCCCTGGTAGAAGCAAATTATAAGGTACTGTCCAGGTGGTATTTGGTCCCGACACGACTACATAAAATTTATCCAAACACATCCCCTCTATGTTTCAGGGGTTGTGGTCAGGAGGGAACTATGTTTCATATTTTGTGGTTGTGTCCCAAAGTCAAAAGATACTGGATAAGAATATTTAGCTTGATTTACTCAGTGACGGGAACAAATCTACCTAGGAATGCTAAAATAGCTTTATTTTCCGATCTTACGAGTGACATACCTAGACATCTCAGATCCCTTATCTTCTTTATTCTCTCAGCAGCTAAGATTAACATAGCAAAGGCATGGAAAACCCCTACAATAAATATAGTATCAATTAAAAATAAGATCTCCTGGATCATGGTCAATGAAAAATTGGCCAGCATACTTCGTGACCAACAACAGCGATTTGAGAAAATCTGGAATCCCTGGATCAGGTACCTCCAGGCTTCTTGAGAGCGTGGGTGGGGGGCTGGGGCTGGGGCTCTGGGGGCCATTGGCGAAGTGAACTCCCTTTCTTCTTCTCTTTGCTAGAATTCTCTTCAATTTTCACTCTCTTCTGTTTCTCTCCTTTTTCCTTTTTCTTTTCTCTCTTTTCTTTTCTCTCTTGCTTCTCTTTCTTTTCACACTATTTTTACACCAATGTTGGTTGTAGGTCTGTCCGGAGTGCATAGACCAATTATATACCTGGACAAGACACTGGAAATGGGAATGGTGGTTTTATACAACTGACCTGGTGGGTGCTGCTAGCCGCCCATTGACACAGTATGTTCCCAATTGGGGTGTCGCGGGCGGGGGGCTCCACCTCCCTCAATATTTGTTATTTTCTATTTTTGTTTTACGTGATCATAACCACCTATTAATGTTTCATTACCTCTATGTTGCACCAGCCTATGGTCTGTTGGGTGCTTTATCTTGTTGCGATATATGCAATCTTTCAGTCTCAACTCTGAATAGTCCTATGACTGTAACTGCACTGTGTGTTTATTCGTTGTGAAAATAATAAAAACTATTGAAAGATAAAATATCTGATGAGCACCTTGAGAATTCCTAGAGAATCATCCATCCAACCAGATATTGATGAGTTAGTTTATCAAAAACAGTGTCAAATATCGCACTAGATTTATGTTGCCCTCTTTTACATTTATAATAAAAAATATTACAAAAAAAAGTTTATTACTCTGATAGGTACATTATCTATATCAGTGATCGGTAACTTGTGATCTGCCCGAATTGTTCTGCTCATCAGCTATCCTTATTATTAGCGTATTTTATGTGCGGCCCAAGACAATTCCTCTTCTTCCAATGTGGCCCAGGAAGGTCAAAAGGTTGGACACCCTTACTTTAGTAATTTCTTGGGTTTCAGTCAGACACAGAATACCTGAAGGCATGCAGTGTAAAGCCTTGTACACACGGTTCGACAGTCGTACCACCGAACGGCTCAAATCGCATGTTGGCTGTTGTATCTAGCATACTGACTGCACTACACGATCGTACGACCAAAGAAAGAACGTTCAGGTGCATGCAATTAGCATCCGGCCATTCCTGACTTCGGAGCATGCGTGTTTTGCACAATACAACTTGTTGGACCAACTTCTCTGTACACACGATACAACGGTCGTATGACCACTGGTTGGTACTACCAAGTTTTCTAGTTTGCTCATACAACTCCCGTTGTACGTCGGCTGTTCTAATCGCGCGTACTAACGATCGATTTCGTATATAACGGTCGTTTGTACGACCTGTTGTATACGATCGTCGTCCCGTGTGTACGAGGCTTTACGGTTACACTGCTTAGATCTTACTGCTTCTCCTAAGGCCCCTTTCACACCAGACGACTGATCGGGTCCGCCTGTCTGTTTTTAAGGCGGACCTGATTGGACCACCCATTGTTCTCTATGGAGGGGATGTCCGCTGACCGCACAAAAAAAGATGGTTGGGGATTCGTTCCTCATCCGTCTAGCAGATCACATTGGATGACAGATGAAAATGGAAAAGCAGTTCTTTTCCATCCGACCGGCCCATAGAGAACTGCTGCGCCGCTTTAACTGACAATTGCGCGGTCGTGTGATATTGTACCCAAACTAAATTTGCGTCCTTTTTTTTCCCACAAACAGAGCTTTCTTTTGGTGGTATTTGATCATCACTGTGTCATTTCTGATCACCGCTATAAACAAAAGAAGAGCGACAATTTTGCAAAAAAAACCAAATTTCTTACTTTTTGCTAAAATACAAATACAAAAAAACTTTTTTTTTCACCGTTTTTGGCCGATTTATATTCTTAATCATATTTGCGATAAAAAAAATCACAATCGGCGTTTATTGATTGGTTTGCTCAAAAGTGGCCACGTTTACGGATGATGAGAATTCATTTCTGGGGTTTTTATTTATTTTCTATTAGTAATGGCGGCGATCTGCGATTTTTAGCGGTACTGCGATATTGGGGCGGACATGTCGGACCATTTTGACACTTTTTTGGGACCATTGGCATTTATACAGGGATCAGTGCTATAAAAATGCACTGATTACTGTGTAAATGCCATTGGCAGTGAAGGGGTTAACTTACAGGGGGAGCTCTAAGGGTTAACTATGTTCCCTGGGCGTTTTCTTACTGTGGGGGGACTGCCCTAGCAGGGTAAGGGAAGTGATAACAGCTTCCGCGTAGAGGAAGGCTGTGATCACAGCCCTTCCCCCTTCACAGAACGGAGGTCCGTGTTTACATACACAGACCTTCGTTCTTTCACTCCGGGGGGGGGGCATCGTGGGTAGCTGGCGGCGAACGAGGCCGCCGCACCCGCTCCCTGGCCCTCCCTGAACACAGTGAGCGTGCGGGCACGCCTCCGGCGGCGCGCGAGCGCTCACAGTGTGCGATCTCGCAGCAGGCCGTCAGATGACGGCGATTTGCGATATCGCACCACTTTGTCGCCATCAACCTGTTGTTGGCGGTCGGCAAGTGGTTAAAGAGTAACTCCACTTTTGTGGGGAAAAAAATAGCAAATAAAGAAAAAATAATATAGCGTGTACAATTGCGATACAAGTCATATTGTAATTGAATGTTATTAAAAATAACCTTTCCTTTTCAATCTGCAGTGCTGGCATTTTCTGAAAATGCAATTTAATATGGCTACCTGGAGTTGTTCTGTACACAGAATGTGTATAAATCTCCCCCAGTAACATAATTTCCTGTTTGTGTGATTGGCTCACCAATTTTCCCAGAAATCTGCCTACAAGTCAGATTTCAGGCATCCCCTGCAACAAAAATGTCATTTTTGGTGAGATACTCCCAATAGGAACACGTCTAAAGGGATGCAGGTCCAGCAGCTTTCCTCAATAGTGCTCTGCAGCTGCTCAGCTGATAGATAATTAGGAAACCACTCCCATTAGACCCACTGAGCACAGAGGCAGAGGAACAAACAGGGATTTCTTCTGAATAACAAAAGGTAGGAATCTGCAACAAAGTTTGTTATAATCCTTGCAATGTACATAGATCACCCAGAGGGGAATGTTTTTTTCTCAACAAAAGTGGAGTTACGCTTTAAAGCGGAGTTCCTCCCTTTCCTTATGTTTATTAAAAGTCAGCAGCTACAAAAAGTGTAGCTGCTGACTTTTAATAAACAGACACTCACCTGTCTCCCGGCCCAGCGATGGAGCTGCACGAAGCCTCACTCCTCTCCCCCTCCACGGAGCCGGCATTGCTACTGTGGGCACCCGGCCACGGCTTCACGGCTGGGCGCACACTGCGCATGCATGAGCGGCGCTGTGTTTTATGATTGGTCCTGAAGTCTTCTAGGACCTGTCCTGTGTCCCAGAAGACTTCGGGAGGGAGGGGAAGGAGACCTTCCACTTCCGATCACCTAAGGCGACCGGGGCTGAAGTGCCTGAAAAAAATTGGGTATCCTCCCCAAAAGCTCAGTTTCAGCATCCGGAGCTGGGGAGGAGGACTTAAAGCGGAAGTTCCACTTTTGGGTAGAAAGTAAAAAACTAGACTCACAGTTGTGCATTGCTCAATTGCTCTCTTAGACTGTTTACAGCAGGGCCATTTACACTCTTTTGAAGAATGTATTATTCAGTGTTTTTGATATCTTTTCATTTTTTCATAGCTTGCCTGTGTTATGTCAGACATGCCATAAACTGGTTTAGGCCTGGCTGCTAAAGCACAGAGAAAGCTAGGGTGGCCTGGAGTTCAATATGACAACCCTATTCTCTCCTCACAGTTTTGTATTTGTTGACCTCCTTTTCTTCACAGGCAGCTTTTCTGAATGAAAGAAAGAAAAATAGAAAGAAACAAAGAAAAATTGATTAAAAGTCCCCTTTTCAAAAACTATAAATAAAAAAGTAAAAATCCAGTTGACAAAAAAAATATATAGTTTTCTTTTAATAAATGAGCTAATACTGCATATGACCACTTGATGGCAGTATATAAACTTATTATTCAGTCTGCATATTATGAAATCTTATAAAACACTCCCATAGCAATAAAAATGAATTGTAATTACCTAATGAAGTGTGACCATGGCCTCAGTTCACCGAGCTGCTGTTATTTTCATAGTTTTTTTCATTCTATATGTCCTTATCAAAACGTTTCACGTTTTCACCTACTTAACCATTTGTCTACCAGAGAAATGTCTTCATTTTTCACACACATTAAAGCGGTAGTAAACCCTAAAATCTATTTTTACCTACAGGTAAGCCTATAATAAGGCTTACCTGTAGGTAAAAAGAATATCTCCTAAACCTGCATGGTTCAGGAGATATTCGCCCTGCATGCAGCCGCTGACATTAGCGGCGCATGCGCTCTGACGATCCGGCCGAGGCGGCCGGCATCTCAGAGCTGGCTGCCGGAGCGAAGAGCTCCCGCGCGCATGCGCGGGAGTGACGTCACGCGGCTCCGGCCACTCACAGCGCCGGAGCCGCGTACCCGGAAGACAGAAGAGGACAAAGATGTCAGCGTCCTCAGCGCTGACCGACTCGGGCATTGGGGGCCTCGTTCTAAGGTAAGTATTTCATAATATGTTAGTATGCAATGCATACTAACATATTATGCGATTTTCTTGCAGGCTTTTTTTTTATTTTTATTTCTGTCAGCGGGTTTACTACCGCTTTAAGTGCTGCATTTTTCACTACAAATTACTTAAAACCCCCAAACAGTTATATATTTTTTGAAAGCAGGGACCCTGGAGAATAAAATAGTAACAGTTGCAATTTCTTATGTCACATGACAGCTGCTATTTATCAAATGCATATTTTCAGGAAAAATATGCTAACATGAATTTATGGCACACAAACAAATTATTGTACCCACATTTTTGGTAAAATATAAAAGATGGTTTGCGGTGAGTAAATAGATATCCAAACATGTCAATCCTTAACCGGTTCCCGACCGACTCGCGTACATTTACTGCTGCAGAGTGGCAGTGTCCCGTGAATCGCCATGTATAAATGGTGGCGCGCACTCATGCCCGCTGCACTTTGCAGGAGTGTGGCCACGGCTCGGGCGGACACAATCTAAGCCAGCAAGCCGCGATTGCCTGCCAGAGAGGAAGAACGGGGAATCGCCGAAGTAAACATGGCTGTTCCCCGCTCTGTCTGTGGCCATTTAAAAGATCTACTGATCCCTGTCACTGGGATCAGTTAGATTTCTTATGCCCCTGGCAGCCCAGCCCCCTCACAGTACGAACACGCCTAGGGAACACATCCATTGCTACCGCCTGTTGGGATCTCAGCAAATTGGCACATTGCTTTGCCTGATGGTGAGTATGGGGCCTTTTACCCCAGACCCCTCTGATAATTTACCATAACAACCTTCATTATGTTATTCATGTTTTCTTATTTAATATAGACATCACATCACGCATCCACTTGAGGAAGCGAGCTATGTCTCACAAAACGCGTCAGTTTTACTAGATGCCTGTGCATACTGTATGTTTTTATATGTATCATTGCAAAATTGTACTATGATGTATTTTATTGGCTCAGCAATTATCATGCTATCCATGTATGTAAGATCATGTAAGATCATTTTTCAATAAATCTTCAAACTGTGTATACTCCTGTTACTTTGTTATTAGTGGCAAATGGTGCTCACCTCATATAAAGTCCCAGGGCGCTCTTCTGTGTATTTGTTGTATATAAGGATGGAGATGTGTCTCTGGTGACACCAGACCTTCCTCCCTTTTTTTTTGCAATTAACCTGGGTGGAAGACACCCAGAGGCGTAACTAGAACCTTCAGGGCCCCGGTGCAAGAAATTATGAAGGGCCCCCTAACCCCTGGCCAGGGCCCTTCCCTCTTCCCACTGATCCTGGGGCCCTTTACTCCTATCGTGGGTCCCTTTATTACGTTACTGCAGTGGGGCCCTTTCACAAGTTCTGCAGCAGGCCCCAGGGGGACCAGGGAAGCACACAGGGGCCCTGGGAACAGCAGAAGACAAGTAAACTGGATAGAGGAAAATGGAGGAGATTGGGTCCTCTAAATGCCACCCCCGCCAACCCTCCTATTCAGGTGTACAAGGGAGACACATGGGCCCCCTGGACCATAGGGCCCGGTTGCAATTGCAACCCCTGCAACCCCTATCGTTACGCCCCTGAAGACACCCATAGATAGCCCAACCAGGTCTGTTGCCACCCCAAGCCACATTTATCAACACATATATATCCATATGCATGCTATAGCCCTATACAATTTATATTAGGACCAATTCATTTTGTCTTTTTGATCTACACTTTAGCCGGTTATGCTGTCCCCCCAGGTGGCGGCTCTGTTTTGTGTGGCTCAGGAGCTGTGATATGTAACCAGGGAGATTTTCATGTCTCCTGCTGTCCCCCCTGCCCCTCAGGGACGGGTGGGGCCACCTGCATACCGGTGTCATGTGTTTACACCCTCCACTTGACTTCCGAGGCAGCGGCGTCATGACGTTTGGGTGTAGTGGATCAGCATGGATGGTCGGGGTCTGCATTGCCTATGCGCACCCCCAATCTGAGTTTGTCGCTTCCAGCACCACCATGCCTTACCATAGTTTGATGGCGTTGGGGGCGAGGCCCGACGGACCCCGCCGGGGATACAATTTGGAGGGCTGACATGGCTGGGATTCCCTCTTTCACTGCTTTCATCACACATGCGGAAGCACATCATGTCATGGCCAATTTTTCTTTCACAGGTACACATGCCCTGCACACCATAGTTCATGGGTAGTACACTTTTTTATTTCATCTTTATTTCATTTATTTCATTTTACACACATTTTCACTATTGCCCCTTTTGTTTCCAGAGATCATCTCCATAGACATCCATCTGCATTGTTTTACTCCCTTCACATCCACCTTTTGGTTTCCATGTCCATTGAAATATTGGACCAGAGTGGTTCATATATGCAACTATACTGTATATACAATCTTATATACTTTTAAACCTTACCATGCCATATGTCATTGATTACCATTCCCTGAACAGGTGTCCAGCATCGCCCTCATTATGGTGTGATTGGCTCCCTCCAAAGGAAGATTCCCTATATATTCACACAAGAGATCACAGCCTGTCTTCCACACACAGCTGATTCCTGTGACTGATGCATGCTGTTTCACACTGCTTACAGGTAGCTTTTGCTGACATATTGGTCAAATTGGATGCTCTAGTAGCGTTCCTGTTTGCTCCATATGCAATACCTTTTGTATATGTATACTCTGCTACCATAGCAATCATTATTATTACTTTATATATTTTTGCTCCAGCTGACATCTATCTGGACAAGATCAGTGTTGCCAACCTCCAGCAGCGTTTTTTACTGGCAAAACATAGACAATTTACTGGCGGAGCACATTTTTTACTGGCAATTTGAAAAATAATAGAACTCCTATTAAAAACTAAGACACTTGATATTTAAACACAACATGGAAACACTGACAATACCGATATCAAGTAATTTGCCTGATTTACACTTAAAAAGTCAGCACAGGATGACAAATTATCAGACCCTGTTATTTATAGACAGTTGTAAAAATCACTGATTTTTACAAACTGTCAGTAAATTTACTGCTGGTTGGCAACCCTGGTTTGGGAATCCCAGAGCGGGGTCTGGAGCTTGGAGACTTTGAAGAGATTTGGGTGGGAAGAAGTCTCCATTCCCATGTCCAGGTCTTACTGGAGACTGGCGGGTTGTGTGAGTGTGCAGGTGTGCATGCTCGTTAGAAGTAAGACCAGGGCATAGCAATGGGTATCCCCCCTCCTGGGCAGAGTGTGCCCATAGCAGGTATCACCCCACTGGGAAAAATGTGCCCATGCCAGGTACCCCCTCTCATGGGAAGAGTGTGCCCATGCCAGGTACCCCCCCCCCCCTCCTTGGAAGAGTGTGCCAACAGCAGTTATCACCCACCCAGAAGAATGTGTCCATGCCAGGTATCCCCTCTCCTGGGAAGGGTGTGCCCATAGCAGGTATCACCCCCTTGGGAAGAGTGTGCCCATACCAGGAAGTTCTCTCCTGCACGGAGTCCGATCTTGCTCAGTAGTAGACAGATGGCAGGCTGGGTGAACCTGTCAGTGTAGAGGTGGGTGTGTAGGTAGAAGGTGAGATCACCTACCTGAGGAGATGGAGGATCCGGACAGGCTGGAGTTGCTGGACACTGCCATGCCGGTGCCGAGAGCGGAGTAGAGAGCGGTATATGGAGCGGCTCTAGCCC
Source organism: Glandirana rugosa (assembly GCA_018402905.1). Lineage (NCBI taxonomy): Eukaryota > Metazoa > Chordata > Amphibia > Anura > Ranidae > Glandirana > Glandirana rugosa. The sequence continues at coordinate 1,057,412 of BLSH010399117.1, forward strand.
ATATCAGAGCGGAGCCGCACGGTGCAGTCCCCAGCCTCCTCCACTTTGTCTGCACTTCCTGCTCTGTCAGATGACGTGCACGCTCGGCTTTATTCAGCTCCCCGTCCTTCCAGGTGTCACCGGTCCCGCAGCCTTGTCACCCCGATGTCCCGGCTCCGCTGGACTGTAGGATGAGCGGTGACAGCAGAGAGAGGGGCCCGGTGGAGCCTCCCCTCCTCGTTGCAGGCTGCAGTGTGGGCTCATCGCTGTAGTGTGTGGGTGATGGTGGGGATCGTCCCTGCAGCTCGGCACTCGGCAGGCTTCGGAATGGCGGCGGGCGCGGCGCATGCGCAATTGCACTGTCGGCCCGCAGCCATCCTTTTTACGGGCACCGCTGTCCGTAACGGACATTCGCGGACAGCCAGAAAATAGACTGGGATTTGCTGGCTGTCCGCGAATTAACGGACGGTTGGCAACACTGGACAAGATGCAACTTCCAGGGTCACATAATCCCAATCATCACTTCCCCTTCCATTCCTCTCACACACACCTATTGGTCTCCATGTCCATCTCATTTTTTGACCAGGTCGGTACATATATGTAACCATATATATATATATATATATATATATATATATATATATACACTCTTCAATGTTTACTCTGCTATTATAGCAATCATACAATACCATTTAATAGTCTCCCCAGATCCCCATTTTCCGGGGTATGAGTGGTAGTCCGTTTCGTTACACGGTTAAACGAGTCTAGGGTTACCCGCCATCGTTACCTACACACCGTGCCCTCGACTCCCCTCCTTCGGTTGGTCTTGGTTGTGGTCCCCGGTTGGTCTCCCGTCTATACCGTACCCACCCTAACACACTTGGATCTTCAAGGTGGAACAGATTTATCCACAGTCGACATTGTATATATATATATATATATATATATATATATATATACATCATCATTACTAACGATATTATCGTCTCATTTGTAACTTCTCACATATATATATATATATATATAT
>BLSH010399117.1:1064239-1078575 GCA_018402905.1 Glandirana rugosa
CCCCCTGGAAAACTGGTTGGCGGGCTAGGTTTGACCCCCCCCCAGCCTACCAAACAAACGGCGTGGGGGTGGTTTTTTATTCTCGCGGTCGGCGGTGACAAATCACCGTTAAATAGGGACCCATAACTAAACTCTTGAAAACTACGTCCCAAATCAACCATCAACTCGACTAATAAAAATAATAATAGAAAGTAAAAGACTCATCCGTAAAGAGTTATACCAAATAAAAGAAATTAATATTGTGTCCTAGTATCCACACGCGTCGGATAACGTAATCCCACACGTGGTGTTTCGCGTTTGTGTGTACTCACACACACATACAAAACCATCCGACCCCCCCCCAGTTTGGATCGGGCGGTTGGTCAAAAGGTCCCCCTCCCCCTGATCGCTCAGTGGATCTGCTTGGTGCATCGGCGAAATCCCCCCCCATCACTCAGCCATCAGTCCCGCACTTACCCCATCCTGCAGCATCGGCGGCTTCCCCCATGTGTCTCCTCCTCTGTGCCTCCCCCTGCTCCCGGCCATTCCTCCTCTTGGCCAATGGGGTCTTAAGACCCACTTCCTGATTGGCAGGGTGGAGGAACAGGCATATTAATTCGCTATTGTCACACAACTGGGTGGGGTGGACCCTTTTTTGAAGCCAATTAGAGCCTCAGGCTCTAATCACGTGCTTCAGAAAAAAAAAAAACATGGTAATCCATGCATCCAGCATCCTGCATGTAGATTATGGGCCGGGCGCACGGATTAGGGAGGCAGCACCCCTGCACCCCTAATGGAGCAGTCGCCACTGCCGCTAACACTGTCCCGGTGTGTTCACTAAAACCACCACATAAGTCTACTAAAAAATATATATAAAATAAGCGCAGTACAACAGGTATTTAGGTATATTACAAAAACTAAATAAAAATGAGTGCGACAAAACTTCCACTAGACCCCTGATCATAAACACCATATAATAATGTGAACAAAATTCACGGGCTTTGGCTCCTCCGTGACGTTACGTAGTAGTTACCAGTGTCAGCATGGTGAGCTGATGATTTATACGCTTGATATCTAGATCTTCTTGTGAGTATTTTTTTTTTGTGGAAACAGAGAGCACTATGTTTTTTCGCTTTATTTTATGGTCTATTATGCTGATGGCTGAGGAGTGAAGAGGGAAAGGTAACAGCCATAACCCTGGATGGGAAAAAAAGGAGTTCTTGCTGCACCTCCTAGAGGAGAAATCAAAGGCATATTTGACTCTCTAGTGGGGTCAGATACCTGAAGGTGGTGGGTCACCAGAAGCACTGAGAAGAGATATGAACTGTCACTACATTTCACTATATATATGGGACTTTTTAGATATACAGTGGTACCTTGGATTGCAAAAAGCACAGTTAACAAGCGTTTTGGGATACGAGCAGTTTTTTTTAAAAAAAATCTCCATTTGCGATCGCTGTCTCACAAAACGAGCAGGATTAAGCCTCTATGCATGCAATACCGCACGTGGCTAGAGGTGCGGGATCACTGGTGAGGCTCTGAGACACTCGGGAGCATTCAGAAATACTCGGACATACCGAAAGTGTAAACAGCTCCTGATCCTTTCCGAATGTTTCTGAGAGTCTCCGAGCCTCACCAGCACCACCACACCTCTGGCCACATACGGTATTGCATACACCAGCGCCCCCGAACCTCTGGCCACATACAGTACTGCATTGACAAGCAGTCACTGTGGAACAAATTATTTGAGTTTCCATTGTCTCCTATGGGGAAACTTGCTTTGATATACGAGTGATTTGGATTACAAGCATTCTCCTGGAACGGATTATGCTCATAATCCAAGGTACCACTGTATGCTGAATTTTGTTCACATTATTATATGGTGTTTATGATCAGGGGTCTAGTGGAAGTTTTGTCTGATCAACGAGTACACTTCACATGCATGTTATAATATGATACACTTTATTGTAGCGCTAATTTTTATTTTGTTTTTGTAATATATCTATATACCTATTGTGCAGCACTTTGTTTATATATATTTTTTAGAAAATGAAAGATGCAATGTAATATAGAAACCATTCAAAGTGTAATAGGAGCAGTCCCTTTTAAAGCGGTATTAAACATAAAACCAAAATGTAATATATTGCAGCTTACCAATCATTAGATGTGGTGTCTGCATTCGTTTTCTTTTTTAGGCTTTTTCCCTCTATTTTCACCTGGTTATCTAGCTCATAGCACAACTCCTGTATTAGAGGGCCCCACCCTGGATGAATGAGCACAGGGGGCACAGCAGCATTGTCAACCAGGGAGGAGGGGAGTGGGAGTGAGTACTAGCAGATTTAAATAGACTAGCAAATTAAAGCCAAACTTCAGCTAATTCATTACTGTATAAGCAGTTATAGCAAGCCATTGTTCCTTTTAGGATAAAGGTTTTACGTGAATAAAAGCTTATCATTGTAAGCACACCTGGCAGTGTTAAATTGTGTCTCTCATTCCTCTAACTACAAAATAGCTTGTTCTATTGAAAAACTACAGACGAAAACCTGGTACTCACTATGAGATTTTTGGGTTGAACAAAAAAAACTTGTCAGTTAGTAGTTGTAGCTAGTACAGCGATCTCCCCCTCAAAGCTGTTGTGTTCTGACAGGGGGATGCCCCTACCCCCTCAGAATGTTAGCCGTTTTTTATTGAAAGGCCGATGTCATCTGGCATTCGGCCCATGTAAAAATAAAGAAAACAAAGCCTAAAAAAGAAAACAAATGCAGCCATCACACCTAGGAATTGGTAGGCTGCAATATAATACATGTTTGCTTTTGGGTTTAATAATGTTTTAGGCGCACTAAAACTTACAGTGTGCATTGGTCAGTATATAACAGTGTCCCTTACATTGCGGGTCATCAAAAAAATACCAATTACTGTAATTAAATAATATAGTCATGTAATATCATCAAATGTAAGTTTGAATGCCACCAGTATTAATACCTTTATTGGTTTTCATATTAGACTCCTGTGATTTCTTATACAGCTTTACCCAGAAGTGATGGCAGAAGTAGCCAATCAAATGCATTTTTGCACTTGTAACACCCTTTAGCTGTGCTAGGTGGTAGCTAGCCTGGTTAATTTGTAGTCTATTGATCAAATGGGTTTCTCCTAAGCCTGGTGTTAGCTGTGATTTCTCCCTTTTGTCAATAGGTGGCACTGTTACCTTTGGCATCAGTGTAATGAATTACAGTGGATTCAGGTTATTAGTTTATATACTTCTTTCAGCCAATCAGCAGAAATTTCTTTGCCACTGTGGATGATGGGAGAGGGTATTTATTCGGAGAAGGTCAGGTGATCTGGGTTCTTTCCACCTGGGCTGCGGCCTGAGTGGGTGTGTGTGGAGCAGCAGTAAAGGTGTAGGCCTGAAACCTGAGTCCTTGCCATGTGTGTCAGGGGCTCTATCGGAGAGAGCCTGGTCATTGCCAGGAGGCATGGGAGAGGATTCAGGTTATTCGTTTATATAATTCTCTCAGCCAATCAGCAGGAGTTTCTTTGCCACCGAGGATGATGGGAGAGGGCATTTATTCGGAGAAGGTCAGGTGATCTGGGTTCTTTCCACCTGGGCTGCGGCCTGAGTGGGTGTGGAGCAGCAGTAGAGGTGTAGGCCTGAAGCCTGGGTCCTTGCCACATGAGTAAGGGGCCCTGTCGGAAAGTGCCTGGTCATTGCCGGGAGGCATGGGAGAGGAAGTTTCCGGAGGTCAACCACTCTTGTTGCCGGATGCATGTGTAGAGTGATGGAGTTTTGAAGGAGTACCAGAGGAGACTCTTCATCAGCTGGGGACTTTGAAGTGGCTGGGAAAGCTTCAAAGGAGAACTCATCCAAGCAATCCAGCAGGTAGCTGTAAGTTAGGCTTGAGGAATCCAGTGGGTAGCTGTTAGTTAAACTTGAGGAATCCAGCGGGTAGCTGTGAGCTGAGCTTGTTGCTATAGGAGACAGCAGTTGCTATGAAATACAGATGGCTGAATTAAGCTTAAAGGACCTTTTTCTGTATAGCTGTCTGCCTAATTCTGTTTTTGTCTAAGGAGTCTACCAGTTTGCTATTGCATTTGCCTAAGGCTGTCTTGTGCCCTACCCCTCTCTCCCACCATTCCTGTTAAGAGAAATAAAAATCTATTTTGTTAATTTTTAAAAGTGACTGGCACTCATCTTTTCATCTTGCACAACACCCACCATGCTTAGGAACCTGCACCCTGAGGAAGAATATCAGCCCTCCCTATCTCTGGGGGTCACCACCATGCCTCTGGAGGTCGGGGGGAGCACTACACACATGTACTGGCATGGTGGACGCTTATAGAAAGAGAAGGGATCATCATCATTCTGCTACTGCTCCTTCACTATCCAATCATGGTGGCAGGGAGGTGACCAAGATGTATTGCTTATCTTTATCAGGAAATAGCCAGGTCATCATGCTAGCTGCTCACTCTGGCAAGGCTACATTTAGTGCAAAAAATGACAAATCCTTTGTCATGGATGCATAGAATTACACATCCGTTCAGTTCCCATAAATGTATTTCACTGGTTGTCTGCAGTTCAGCCTTAAATGTTTTTCATCCTTCCTTACTTCTAAAATCTTGTATGTGCATTGTACATGTTAAGATATCTCTTTTTTATAATAAAAGATTGCCAAAATAATAACATGAAATAGAAATACCGGCTGCAGTTTAGAAAGTTGTGGCATGCTCAATGTATATTTGTTAATGCACATGAGTTTGTCACTTCCCACACTCTGCAATGTGGGTGATAGAAACTGCTGAGAAATAACCATTTAAGGATCTGTGTGCCTTTACTCTTTACACATATTTAACAGTAACTCAGACTCACTCAGAAAGCAGCATAAAAAAGGCAATTCTACAGGGACAGTTAAATATTAAATGATAACTACATTCCATACAAAACATGTCATTAGATGTGGTAGCTGCATTTTATATTTCAGGCTAAAAACACTTTCCAGTAAGTAGAGGAAATACCTGTTGATCTTGCCAGGAACACAGTGTCCTTCTCACCTTCTGTGGGTGCAACAGACAGCCAACCAATATTATCTTTCCTGCAAAACCCTACCAATCCCATATAACAGAGAAAAACTAAGGCAGACATGTTTAAAATGCAGTCTGGGTGGGAACTATGGCTCCCTCCAAAGATACAGTGGAGAACTGAGCATAGCCGCCCTAGGACAAGAAGTGTGTTATTTGCAGGATTACATAGTAAAAATAAGGGTGGGAAATGATGAAAAAAACAAATGCAGGCTCTCATCTATGTATTGGTAAAATGCAATATAGTCATTTTTTTTGTTTTTGGGTTTAGACATGCATTAAACATGAAAATGAACACCTGACTATCGTCAAAAGGCAATTTTTCTAAATTTTTTTAAAATAATGACAAAAATTTTGTTCGCCTAGCCAGTTGTTTGTGGTATCCTTTGCAGTGATGAGGAGAGAAACATGCATCTTCCAGGAGGGAATAAAGTCAAAAGAACAGGTTCTCTATCCTGACCGAAAATTGTTTCCCCCAATTGCCGACAGCCAGTAGTAGCTTCAGGCACCACATAATGTAGTAACTACACATACTGTACTTACAATGCTGCAGTCTAGTTACTGGAGGAGAGCAGACTGTAGAAATGCTTCCCTTGCCAGCAGCATAGTGATGACATTAGCTAAGCCTATGCAAGGCTCTTGCCTTGACCATAAATAATCTTTTTAAATGATAAAAGACAGATCCTTTTTTTGTATTAATTATATCCACCCCCTCTCCACCTATCAAAGTCCTTCTTTTAATGAAAACATAAACATTATTTTTTTTTTTTTATTAGGTGGGGAACCTACACATCAAAGGTAGTTGGAGTACAGAGTGGTGGATTTGTTTTAGAACCTGGGACCAAATTGTTAAAATTTAATGACCAATCTAAACTCCCTGGTGCCAGCTTTAAGATAATTGTTTATGAGCAAATTCTGCCTAAGCCAAGAGGGCAAGACCGACACCTAGAAGGTAGAGGTCAGAGGGTCCTGTTCGTGGTCTACCTGTCACCTGCCCGCGGTCAACAGGTAGACCGCGATTGACGCGTTGCCTACCCCGCTCTAGCAGATATACCCTTTATACAATTATCATAGCTACATCTATATTCCTATATGACAAGGTTTTACAATCCGAAAATCAACATATTATTTTGCAGAATGAAATTATGACTGTTAGATACAGAATATGATTCAAATGCTATGTATATTTCTCTTAGAAGGTGTAATGTGCCTTTTTAGCCTTCTAGGCCTTGTAATATAGGCTTGTTTGGTGTCTGATTAGCATCTTCTTATACATTAGTGTAACCACATTTTATAAAGGTAACTTCTCAACTGTAGGAGTTATGAATATGAATTAGAGTTGAGAGCTTGAGATGTAAGAATGTTCAGTTTTAAATTTAAAAAACCCCAGGCTCACAAATGTGTGTTACTGGGCCATGTACCAAAGTACTTGTAACAGGGCCTCATGAGCAGTCATTTGAAGGCCCTGCTATGTAAGGTTTACATGCTTTCTAACTTTGATTTTTGTCTGTCAAATGTGTCCTAAGTGAGACTATGCTTTGTTATCAACTTACAAATTCTGGAGGAAATGAGGCTGGCACAGTGTTTAGTATTATCCCCCTTATTTCCCAGTTTGTGGTTTGTCAGACCTCACTATCAACACGAGAAATGTTAGATTCCTGGAAAGAAGTTAAGACCAGGATACTAATGTTCAAAATAATAAATTCTGGCCCATCAGGAACTTTGGACTGAAAGGAGAGAGTGCATCAGTTCTGGGGTTGGCATTCCCAAGCTGATTGAGGAGAATGAGGATATTTCTAGAAGATATCACCACTCTACAGCCAATGTGGTATGTTTTTTAGAGAATTTAGGGGATTTTTTTCATATAAAGAGAAATACCATTCTGATAATCCGATATGTACAAAAAGCAGCTAGCACCACAAAGGACAAATGTGTGTTTAAAAGCACTAAAAATATGTGCAGCGCTAATCAAGTGGATATAAATATAAATATCCCTAACTAAATAGTACCCTATCTAAAGGGTCAACTAGAACTCCAGTAGTTATAATCTCAAAACATTCACATATTATTAAAACTAAAACTAAGACTTTCTAGCAAATAATGCAATTCAGTGCAGAAGTGCAAAAACTTTACAAATGGTGTCAAGAAGATCCATGTATCAATATTGAATAGTAGAAACACGCATATATTACTTGATGGTTGTGAAACTCATATAGATAATATATAGCATTATAATAGGTAAATCATCCAGCTAAAATAAAGATGTAATTGAAGTATCAATCATCCTAAAATTATAGTAAATATCCTTTATCAACAATATATAAATTGTGCCAAAGAGATGTGCAGTCCAATTGAAAAACAAGAGGGATTGTGAAAAAAGCCCAGACAAGTGTGATGAAGCAAATTGTCAAGATGGTGATTCAAGAATAATTGATGAGTCCCAAAGCCACATAAAGGGTTCAACTACCGTCAAGATCTGAGGAGGCTTATGGGAAGATATGGACCCAATTGGTGTATACCTAATAGGTCTAGAGAGGCGGGGGTGTATAAAAACCTGGGTCTTCCACAACACTCTCCACAACACTCTCCTTAAGTGATTTGGGGGGACAATCAACTTCCACCGTCAAGACCACAGCTTAATAAAGAGTGACTATGCGGGACCATCAACTTCAAATTCAGAAATTAACAGTTTCTTCTCTATATCACTCGATAGATGTATATATCCAGAAAAGAGAGACAAAATGCCTCCACATAAAACCATAAGGTAAGGAAATGTATTAAAAGTTCAGAACACTCACATTTCAGCAGACATAAAAGCTCTTTTCAAGTAGTCTTTCTTGTATACAGCATACAGGACACAATGGCATAGACATGACTCGAACCAACGTGTTTTGTCTAAATAGACATCATCTGGGGTCATTTAGGGGAATTTTTTTAGAGAAGAAGGTGCATGGGGGACTAAAAAAAGGATAGCTCTTATTCCTAGGGATGAAGCTTCAACCTCTATGCAGAAGAGTTTTGTGATGTCCAGCCTCATTAGAGAGGGACTTGAAAGGAAGTCTTACACCAAGGCATGGAAGGCTTCCACTGTGTTGGAAGGCCATTGCTTGGGAAGTAACAAGAGCAGAGTATTTGTTGAGGAACCGGGGGGGCTAATAGTTTGTGAATCCTAGAAGAAGTTGTATAGCTCTGAGACCAATAGGCAGAGGCCATTTGGAGATAGAAACAGCTATCTCAGGGTCCACATGGAACCATCTGCCTTTTGCAGATTTAGCATATAGTCAATTTTCACAAGGCACTGCAAGATTGAACACATCTCTGTGTGGGTGGGTGTAAATTAGTATACCATCCATGGAGATGACAACACATTCATAGAGAACTCTGTTTTGTTGACAAAGTGCTGGAAGACAGCAGGTGCGTTACAGAAGCCAAAAGGCATTACTAGGGTCTTGCAGGTGCGTTACAGAAGCCAAAAGGCATTACTAGGGTCTTGTAGTGACCACCACTGGTATGAAATGCAGTCTTCAATTCACCTTCTTCTCTAATGTAACCTAAGTTGTAAGTGCTTCAAGGATCTAGTTTAGAGGGCTTCATGGAGCCATCTATCTTCATTTGGATGCCCAAATATCCTTGTGAATTGTCTTTGTTACTGTTTAGGACATCTGTGGATGGATGGCTTAAGTATGTTCAGCCTTTCAGTATTAAAATACAAGCCATAAAGTAACAGCATGAAATAAATATACATGGGATAATCCTGGCTCTAGCTTTCATTGTTCCGTCTGTCATTGTTTTAACAGAGTGCTGAATAACAACATGTAATTTTGTTCCCATTTTAAAGTTGAATTTCTGTATTCATGGACATATGTTTCTGCCCCCCCCCCCCCCATATTTTACATGTAAGAGGTTTTAATAAAACAATTAAAATAATAAGCATCACTTAATTAAATTTATTTGATAACGCAGTGCAAAGAGGAATTATAACACATAAATTGCCGTAATCCTTGTCCACTAGCAAGAAAGATGCATCTCAGTTCAGGTTTAATATCCACCCAAAGGATGGGAAACGTCTTGCAGTTTTGTTGTTTACCAACCCACCTCCTGCTCCAGTTAGGTCTAGAATGAAGCTTAAAGCTAAGGTGGGGGTACAGGAGGTGGTTCTAAAACTGGATGGGGGTTCTTCGATGTAGGGTAATCATACCACCCAGCATCCCTGTTTGTAAAGCTGGCTATACACTATACAACTTTTATACAATTTTCTTGTACAACTTTCCTTTACATTTACCAAAACCATATAATATGAGGTCAAACCTCAACACATGCACTACATAGTTGAAGAAAAATCTCATGGAAGCTGAAAAACAAAAGTTGTATAATGTGTAGTCATAACTCATCAGAAGATCAAACCAATCTTCAGTCCATCTAGGCCTAAGTAAGGGAGAGCTAGACCCTGCCAGGCTGTCATGATTGTCTGTAATCCCACAGTTTTTGTCCCATTGACTACAAATAAGGAGAAACTTTTTAAGGAGACAGGTGTCGATAAAAACCAGAGCTTCAGACTCTTTCTGTTTGATTTGAAATATTAAAATTTAGAAATGTCTGCATTTTTTGCCTTTTGAAAGAAGAATAATATAAACAAACTATTACATTTGGGGTTGCCAGGCCTAGTGGTGTGAGCATTTGCAAGGCACTGGGGGAATGGCTGATGTGGAGGCAATTTTTGGGGATTATGGAGATATTACATGCCTGGTAAGTCCTACAATACTAGATCAAAATTGCTGTACTTACGCAGCCAATAGATGGTGCAAATTTCTTTCCTGCAAGAAATACATTTTCACAATTCCCCCATCAACACAGACAATGTTGGCAGGGAAATCTCTCCTACTGAGCAATTGTCTTCTCCTGGCGGGGGCAAGCAGGGGAAGCCGTACCCATCAGGAAAAGACAGTGATTATTACTGCGATAATCTGAAGCGAACCCAGCAGGCTGGTTATCCCCAAGTTGATCGATCCATCAATTTGGTACATTTAGTCTGCCCATTAATGGTTCCAATCTCAACCAGTTCCTACTGAAATCCTGATTTGAACCGTGTGTGGTCGGCCTTAGCCAATAAAACAGTGCAAGGAACAATGAGAAATATGCAAGTAGATAAATCTTACTGTATAATGGACAATGACACACTGATTTGTTTCTATAGATTACTGCACGCTTCACATCAGCATTGCCCCGTGCACTGCTTTAATAAATAACTCTCTACATTGGTGCACAGAACATGCAGATACTGTATTAAAATTGGCTAATGTCTTTTTAGAACTCCATAAATAATAAAAAATAAGTGTCCTTGGTGGCATTCTGCATTTAATCAGGCCCTGCGGGAAAACCAGATATATACAATAAGAATTGTACTGTAGATGAAAATGTCAAAGAACACTCATTATTTTTGGAGTATTCTCTGGCCTCAAGCAATGGAATTTGTCTTTTCTTAATTAATGAATTCTGTGGAAAATATCACAATATAATGTTACTGTGCTTTTGTCGAAAAGTGTTCCAATATGTGATATTTATTTTGGGAAAGTTATAAGTCAAGAGACTGGAGAAAGCTTGATAAAACATAACTTTTGAAATTTAGCTGACTATATATTTGGATCTGCTGATTCTTTTGACAGGTGGTTTTCTGAAGGTAACCACTGCTTATAGATTTATCATCATCATCATATCTCAACATACTTTTAAAAAAAAGTATCGCAAACCTGGGCTTTGAATGTAAAACAGTTTTTGGTGGCCCGTCCATTAGGGGCGCACGGGTGCTGTCCCCCCATCCATGCGTCCGGCCCCCTGATCTACATGCGCCGGACGCAAATATTCCAAAGGCAAGGGCGCGTTTTTTTGAAGCACGTGATTAGAGCCGGAGGCTCTAATAGGCTTCAAAAAAGGGTGGGCTTGGGCGCAGAGCACTGTGCCCAAAGCCCACCCAGTTGTGTGACAATAGCGAATGAATATTCACTATTTTCACACTGATCCACCTCCCGGTCAATCAGAAAGTGGGTCATGAGACTCATCACCCGATTGGCCGAAAGGAGATCTGATCTGATTGGCGCCAGGTGGAGGAGGGAGGAGACGTTGCGGAACCGAGACCCTCCCGCAGCCAGGAGAGAAGCCACCACCACCTGGAGCGCTGCCTGCCTACAAGATGGAGCAAGTGCGGGCCCTGACTGACTGACTGACTGACCGACAGTGGGGTGTCGCCCATGACCCCCCCCAAAAAAAATAAGCACCAGCCGCCACTGGTTTTTGGTGTCAAACTGTAGCCATCATCCTGAGAATTACCCAAATGAATACCCTCCAAACATAATTTAGGAGCCCTGCTGCTATCATTGACATGTGACTGTGTGCTAAACTTATGTGCTATGTTTCATACTCTAGCCGCATATGTTTTTTATATTTTTGTATAATAAAAATATATTTGTTATGCAAACTCGTTTTGTGTATCCCAAGGTAGCCCATAAAAGTTATTATGTTTATAGGATATTCATTTTGGCAAACCTGGGTTTTAAACAACTCCTAAATATCAGGGACTCTCATCTTTACATTTTTACTAAACCCACAATAGTAAAATCAGTCTAAATACCAGAAAAAAACAGTCACTTCCAGCTCTAAAAAAGGTCATTCATGATTAAACAGCAACAAGAGCATCAGTGTTCCAAAACCAGAAGGATGCTGCCCTCCTCAGATGGGGTAATCCGGGGAACACTAAAAAACAAAGCAGAAAGTAGGTGCATACATCTAGTGCATTGCCAAACACATTTAATAGCTATTAAAAGGTTAAAAGTGGATACTCACAAAAGTGGCGACCCGCAATGGGCCATACAACTGCACAATGTTACATGGTACGGACTAGGCAGGGGTATAGGCTGACGCAAGCTTGACTCTGAGGAAGGGGGCGTGCCCCCGAAACGCGTCAGCCTATACCCCTGCCTAGGCCATAACATGCAACATTGTGCAGTTGTATGGCTCATTGTGGGTCGCCACTTTTGTGAGTGTCCACTTTTAACCTTTTAATATATATTATATATATTATCTTTCTGCTCCATTTTTTTTAGTAAACTCAGTCTATATATGCAGTAAAGCATGCTTGTTATACTCACTGTGAAACCTAAGGGGTTAATCTTCCTCATTGTGTAAAAAGGCTGTTTGATCCTGTCTTCTCTGATTCTCCCTTCTTGCATTGTCTCCAAAACATGTTCGGATAAGACAGAGTTACTGGAGTCCGGCTGCACATGCTCAGTTCGGTGTTTATTGCTAGAGAGTTTTTTTTTCTTGGGAGAGTGCATGTGATCATCACAGGGTCAATCAACACTGTCCAGACAGAGGGTCAGGGGTCCTGTATCCTAATAGGACAGCCAGTGCAGTATGAAAACTCCTCCTACAAGCTTTAACTAGGCACTAACAGAAGTCACAAGACTGCTATATACTGCTGATGAGGAAAGGTATTTAGCAGTTTATATTTACTAAAACTTTTGCATTTCCATGTTCTGTGTACTGTGGAAGACCAGATATAGTGAATGCAGACTCCTGGGTTTAGTAACACTTTAACAAGTAGATTTTTTTCTTTAAAGCGTAATTCCACTTTTGTTGAGAAAAAAACACCCCCCCCTGGGTAATCTATGTACAGTGCAAGGAATATAGCAACCTTTGTTGCAGATTCCTACCGTTTCTTATTCTGAAGAACTCACTTTGTTCCTCTGTGACTCTCTGCTGAGTTGTCTAGAACAAATAGTGTCACCAGCACACCAGGATCTTCAAATGAGTCCAATCTTTAATGAGATGATCACGCAATAAACCTATTTCTTATTTGCAGTGAGATCAAAAATGGATTGCAAAGCCGGGGGCCAGTATGCACCAGTACATGGCCAAAAAATATGAATGAAATCTGTGTTCAAACTGGAACACTGCCAGCATGCAGTAGAATGGTCAGCAGAAAAGGTCCCCAGCCTTGCTAGCGTAAAGTAATAACAATAGACAATTGTAACCACTTGAAGACCACAATACGTATATTTATGGTGTGGCTTTCAAGTGGTATACCAGGATGATGCCTGCAGCTACATCAACCCAGTTTCATTTTTTCTGTTGGCGGCTGGTTTTTATGTAAAAGCCATCCTAACAGCTAATTAGCCCTTCCCACTGGAGAACCCGGAACTGAAGCTGGCCCTTCCATCTGCTTACCATAGAGCATTTGTAAAATAGGAACGCATCTGATCACACTGATCTTGGTGCGATAAAATGCTTTTAAGGACAGAAGAGAATTCTTTCCCTGCCTTATGACAGCAATAAATGTGATATTTTTTTGTTATTTAAAGAAACAGGGTAAAAATAGGAATAATAAAATTAATAATAATAATAAAAAACTTCTAAGGCACCCTGTTCCCTCGCGTTCGTGCACAAAGGCAAACACGCGCGTTGGTCCCGCATGCATAGGTAAACGGCGATCGCACCACACATGTAAGGCATTGCCCTGAACATCAAAGTGAGAGCAAGATTTCTAGCACCTCCTCTGTAACTCTCCACTGTAAAGACCTTTAAAGCGTGACGTATGGAGATTTTAAAATACTGGACTGTTAGGCGCTATTCTGAGAGTTTGTGTGGCACTATTCCGCACGATTATGTGTAATTTTAAAGCATGATATGTTAGGTATCTATTTAATCAGCATAACACCATCTTTATAATTCACAAAAAAATGGGTATTATAGTGTGTTTTTTGTGCATTAAAATTCATAACAGTATATTTTTTTCCAAAATTATTTGCATTTGCTTTAGGGAAAAAAAACAGATTTTTAGCAAAAAAAAAAGAAAGAAGAAAAGGCCTGGTCTTTAGGTGGAAGTATATCTCTGGTTGAAATCAGTTGATCAAATAGGTAGTCCCAGATATCATCCCAGTCATCACTTTCTAGGGTTGGCACGTCTAAGGACCATGCATCTCTGCATGACTAAGGCATACCAGAGGTAGTGCTAGACGTGCTTCTGTAGACCTCCACAGCCCAGTGAACCCCACTTTCCACTTTTTACTAAAATGATACGGCTGACACACTTTTGGAGTAAAATGGGCCGTAGCGGCCATTTTTTTTTTTTTATAATTCTTTTTATTAAATTTCCAAAAATAATGAAAACAGAGCCATATGGGGCATACCCCGGCTAACACAAAAATAAACATGATAACCTTCATAGTGAGAAAGGGGGGGGGGGAGGAGAAAAAAAAAAACAGCCCCAAAAAACGGGGGGGGGGGGGGGG
>BLSH010399117.1:1089290-1111714 GCA_018402905.1 Glandirana rugosa
GCCCCCCCCCCCCCCCCCTCTATATTGTAAAGCACTGTGCAAACTGTTGGCGCTATATAAACCCTGTATAATAATAATAATAATAATAATAGTAATATAAGCCTTTTGAAATGTACTCTCCATTTCCAACCGTTTCCACAAAAATTTGCCTTCCGAAGCAGAACCGGTGCAACAGGTCCGGAGTCAGCCAGACAGCATCACCATTCTTCAATTGAGTTTCGCCCGAGGTTCTCCTTTAAGCGAAATCTCCTACACCCATTCCACCGAGACTTTGCTAAGCGTACTGTCTGCTCCTCGTGTCCTTATTATACTTTTACCAGCAGATGGAGCTGCCATATTAAGGTGTTGCATGTGATTTTATATATTTATTTATTCTGCAGTTTCATGCATTACGGAGCACAGAGAGAAAAGGGAGCGAGAGCACCAGTATCAGGGATGGAGAACATTAAGGAGACCTGGCTGTTCTGCTTGTCAAGCAGCAGGAAAAGAATATAGCAAGGCTGGTGCCTCAGAGCTGACAGCTTGGCTTTGGGAAGAGCACTGGGAGCTGAGCCCCTGGCTGTCATTACCCTGTGCTAGAATATCTCAGTTCCCCCTCATCAGGTAAGATCACTGTGGCTTTTCTGCTGCTGTCGCCTCCTCCAACACATGGTCTGAAAATCATTGCAATTGTCATTTTGAATGATCTGATTTGCACAGCTTCCTCGCCCATAATCCGCTTTTGTATTTCTCAGCTATCTGTTGCAAGTTAGCCAAATGCATTGCTTGTTTGTTTTTTGTTTGTTTGTTTGTTTTTTCCTTTTTTATTTTTTATATTTTTTATTATGCTTGTAGCAATCATCATATCCTTATTTAATACTTCATCTGCTGCCACCCATAAGAAGAGAAGCCTGCTTCCCCCGATACAACAGGCTTATCACACATCCAGACCTCTTATTGGAAGCCTCTGTTTATTAGATCTGTTGCTATTTTGCTGAAAAAAAAGACACATCCTATAGGCCTCTGGGATTTTTTTTCCTTGTTACCGGCTGTAGAAAAGGCCTTTTCAGACAACACATTGTGTGTTTTCTACAGAAAAATCTGAAATATGTCCCCGTCGCTCCATCTTCCAAGTTAAGTTGGAGCGATCGGCTCTGAATATTTAATCTAAAGACAATCATTTGATTATATAGCAGGATTTCCTTTTTGATTTACAGCTTTGTATCGTGCTGTTTCCATCCTGATTTCCTGAACAATGAATGCAAAAGAGGTCACTCGACTAAAACTGGGGTTGTCTAGAGTCCAGTTTGGTTGGGCGTTGCCATCTGTTAATGTTCTAATTGTGTTCAGCACGTTTCTTTGTTGAGGGATCTCGGCAGAAAAAGGTTAATTGCAGGGAAATCATGCAAAGCGATGGTAATGTATGCAGATTGGGAGGTATTCTTTAACTAAGGTAAAGGTTGGGTGATTGCAAGTAACCTAATCAAGAAAGAGAAGTCTCCCTACTATATTTTTAATGTCTTCATGACGGAGGGTGTGGCATGGCAAGCTTTGCGCTTAATTTAAAATTGCCAGCCCGTGATATTTGGCGCTGGATATTATAGCTGTAAATGTGCAAAAGAAGAAATACAAAACAAACATGTCTATTAAAGTGTACGTAAATTTATTTTAAACTCGTATTTATTTTATTTGCTTCCTTTTGTCTGTGAAATATACCATTAGAAGCCTTTTGTTATATGTCGTTGACAAGTGCAAAATGCAGCCAGAGTTCTGCCTCTGGACTGTTATCAGTTCCCTGCTAGCTTTGCACTATAGCTTTGTTCCCTGCTAGCTTTGAACTACAGCTTTGTTCCCTGCTAGACTATAGCTTTCTTAGCTTTGGACTATAGCTTTGTTCCCTGCTAGCTTTGGACTACAGCTTTGTTCCCTGCTAGACTACAGCTTTGTTCCCGGATAGTTTGGACTACAAAACACCACCCCCTGTTACGGATAAGAGATATGACACTACAGTGTCATGTAGTCCTAACACACTCTCTGTTCAAGGGTGACAATGATGCTTAGTATGGTTGTCACCCTAAGTGTGTTAATTGCAGGATTACTAGGTGAAACATGCAATAGTCCTCACATCTAAAGGCTGGTAAGTTGCAATTCTTTTAATACTGTTATTTGTTTTTTGGGTTTATATGTGCTATAAGGCAGTGTAAAGAGCAATGGTGGTGTGCAAAATGCAAAAAAAAATATTGGGCAACCAGATTTTACTATATTGTAGTTAGATAAGTTAAAACAGGCTTTCTTTTACTGGATAAGTATATGCTGTATATATCCACAGAACTTACATTCAAAGTGTATGCGTTACCAAGTATTTTTAATTTAGTTTTGGACAGGGTAGAGAGGGGTTAAAACCCCATTGGAGTTATTTCCCTTTAAACCGGCCATACATTGTAGTTTTCTTATTCAATTTTATTTAGATTTACCTTCAACTATGTACTGCAAGGGCCTGTCTGATTGCATAAAAATTTAAAGTGTTTAGGTTTGACCTCTTTATATGGTTTTGGTAAATCTAAAGGAAAATTGTATAATATATGGCCAGCCTTCGACTTTTGTCACCAGAACAAGGGTCCCCATTGGAAGATTTTCCCTCACTTCCAGTGCTGGTGACAACTGTAAAATTTCATTGCCCTGGACCTTTGGTTTTTAAAGTGGTTGTCAACTTGTGGCAACCACTTTAACCTACAGGTAAGCCTATGATAAGGCTTACCTGTAGGTGCACTGCATATCTCCTAAACCTGTATGGCTCAGGAGATATGCAGTGTTGAAGCTGTGCCGACGTCATGTTGGCATATGCGCAGTGAAGGAACGGCCTGCGTGCCATTCCTCCACTGCGATCGTGCCGTGACTGGCGGCTCCCGCGCGCATGCGGAGTCACAGCCCTGGAAGGAAGAGGGGCAGAAGATGGTCACTGCCAGCACAGGAAACAACGCTGGACATTGCAGGCTTCATTTGCAGGTAAGTGGCACATAATGGGCTACTATGCGATGCATAGTAGCCCATTATGTTTCTACTTTACAGGGGGACATAGAGGAAGTAAACCCCATCTGAGTTTACTTCTTCTTTAAATGCTCAAGTGCATGGCCATACCTGTCTTTATAGTGTACATTCCGGAATATTTCCCCACCAGGGAGCCCACAGTTCCTGTGTACAGTCACATATAAAAGTTAATGGCTGTATTCAGATATACGTGCGTATACACATGTACTTGCATAAACACACATTTGCTTTTGGGAATACAACTCTGGATTGAAATGCCTGCGTCCAGAGTTGTACACAGATCCATATATGTGTACTTATGCAAGTACTTGTGTATGCACATGCATGGCTGCTTCCAGCCATTGACTCTTATGCAGTGGTGTATTTAGGTTTGTGCTGCCCTAGGCCTAACTAAAATCCTGCACCCCCTAATTTAAATATGGAACACCCTTCCTGTCAAGGCCACACCCCTACCTGTTTAAGCCCCACCCTGCCATCTGTAAACCACACCTCTTCCTCTTTAGGCTCTACCAATGCAGCAGCTGGTGTGAATAGACCCTAAGTTCCAGTGTTGAGAGACTTTTTCTTGCTTCAAGTAGGAATTCCATACCTATGCAAGTCTATTGGAATGCAAAATCTACATGAAGCACAGGTCAATGCAGGTCAGAAGGTGGTCAAATGCACCTGTCAATGAATTCTGAATGATCACTGAAACATTTCAACTGATGTCAGAACAAATGCCAGTGCTAAGTGATAACAAAGGCACTTCCAGTTGGTCGAAGTGCTTATATTCACCTGCTAAAAACCCCTAAATGACATCACATTGGGCCAGCAGATAGGGTTGGGCTAAACCCATATTTGTGGATGATTGGACATGCAATGCTGATCCGACCACACAGGTACCACTCTTGGCTGTTGGTGCCACTTATCCCAGGAGGAACACCGGGGATGGGGACCTGCCCAACTAATGTTCCATTTGATGGTGGTCATGTGACATTCACAAACCAGTTTCATAGTCAAAGAATTAGGACTCAGTCAGGCCAAAAATGACCCCAAAATATGTCAACACAGAGACTGAAAGATCCACAACCTTTGTATGTTTAATTACAATACATTTTGCTAAATAAAACAGGATTAACTTGCATAAAGATGTTCCTAGAGAGAAAAACCTACGACAAATTAGCAGGTTGCAAAAACCATGAGCAAAAAAACTATACGTTCTAGCTTTACTTCTCATCCAGAAGACTACAAAAGCCTGGTGTTTTCATTGCATCAACACTCAGGATTTAACCCTATCAATTCCAGGACAACAAGTAAGATTCATTAGCACTCAAAGTATGACTCCCGAGGAAATAATCCCATAATCACTTTATATATCTCTTCAAAGTTATCAAGCAGGAAGGGAACCATCTAAATGCCCTCTTCAGAGTTGTCAGTGAGCATGCAAAGAAACAAAACCCTCTGCTGCCATACCGGGGCACTTCCCTCCTCTCTCCTCTGTGCTATTGATACAGAGAGCCCTGGGAGGAATTTACATTACATATTGTAACTTCCTCCCAAGGAGGCTGCAGGTAGGCAGAGCATTAGGCTGCTAAGACCTGCTGCCAATGCCACACTTACTAGTATTGGCGGCCGCCAGTCGTATTAAGAGTGGCCACCGGTCTGTCAGAATGTCAGGCCAGTCACCGGACACCGACCGGCCGGTATTATCATACCATCAGCAGTGTGGCCCCTTTATGGGGGCGCCAGATGGATTTGCCTCCTGGACCCGGCCCAGTCCACCCCATAAGACTGGCGCTATACTAAAAGTGTAGCACAAGCCGGCAAGGACTCTTTTCGCATGGGACCTGAGAGAAGGCTGTTATTTTTGTGTGTGGGGGGGTGGGGGGCAACTTTTTTGCTTATAGGCGGCTGTATACAGAATCTATGGGCTCCCAGAACTGACTCTATGGGGCTGGTTTACTAAACCTGAAGAGTGCAAACTCTGGTGCAGCTGTGCATAGAAACCAGTTTTTTTTGTCAAAGCCTAATTGAAGCACTGAAGGCCCCTTTCACACGGGCTATCCGATCAGGTCAGCCTATCAGTTTTTCAGGTGGACCTGATTGGACCCTTCAGTCTCTTCTATGGAGCGGTAGAAGTCAGCGGACACATGTCCACTGACACCCGCCGTTATATGATCCGACCCTGTCCAGCAGAAACAGACAGATGGTGGTCCTATTCCCCATCCATCCAGGGGATCAGATCAGATGGCATCAGAGGGAAATGGAAAGGCGGTTTGATTACATGCGATTGCCCCATAGAGGAGAGCGGGACTGTGTCCGTGTCCACTCTGCATAGCAGAGACAGACCTCTCATCCGCCTGCTGAGTGGGGATCAATGGAGAGATCTCCCGCTGAGCAAGTGGATTGCGCTTAGCAGAGGCACCTGTGTGAAAGGGGCATACGTTAGAAGCGGATTGGTTTCTATGCACAGCTGCACCAGATTTTGCACTATCCAGTTTTAGTAAATCAACCCCTCTGCATCCAGATATGGCCAATGTGCATGGGCCCTAAGGTGTAATTGCTAAAGAAGTTGAGAATCTTTACTCAATATATTGTAGCTGTACCCAGTTGTGCAAACGTAATTAATAAACAGGATCTGTGTTTAAGATGATTGGATGATTGAAGAGAATGGAAGATCCTCGGCTCATTTAGTAAATCAGCCCTATAATGTCCTGGTCACCAGAGAGGGTAACAGCATTAACCTGTTCTTGCCCGTCCAGGCATCCCTTTAAAAAGGTTCTATACGCGTGTTCATGTGACCACTGTGATTGGCTGTCACAGTGGTCACATGATCGGGGACTGGTCCCACCGGCTACTGATCCTTAGAGGGGATTGAGAGCTGTCTATAACTGCTCAGTATCTATGCTCAGAGTGCACAGTGCGCACGCTCTCAGCACAGAAACATTGGCTGCCTGGTGAAGCATATGTGCGGTGTGTGGACATTAAAGCCCATCTTTTGTCACTGCCGCATACACTATATTACCAAATGTATTGGGACGCCTGCCTTTACACACACATGAACTTTAATGACATCCCAGTCTTAGTCCATAGGGTTCAATATTGAGTTGACCTACCCTTTGCAGCTATAACAGCTTCAACTCTTCTGAGAAGGCTGTCTACAAGGTTTAGGAGTGTGCCTATGGGAATGTTTGACCATTCTTCCAAAAGTGCCTTTGTGAAGTCAGGCACTGATGTTGAACAGTCTCCACTCTAATTAACCCAAAGATGTTCTATCAGGTTGTTAGGTGCAGGCCAATCAAATTCCTCCACCCCAAACTTGCTCATCCATGTCTTTATGGACCTTGCTTTGTGCACTGGTCCAAATCATTTGGTGTAGAGGGGATTATGGTGTGGGGTTGTTTTTTAGGGGTTGGACTTGGCCCCTTAGTTCCAGCGAAGGGAACACATAAGGTGTCAGCATACCAAGATATGTTGGGCAATTTCATGCTTCCAACTTTGTGGGAACAGTTTAGGAAAGACCCCTTCCTGTTCCAACATGACTGCGCACCAGTGCACAAAGCAAGATCCATAAAGACATGGATGAGCCAATTTGGGGTGGAGGAACTTGACTGGTCTGCACAGAGTCCTTACTTCAACCCGATAGAACACCTTTGTGATGAATTAGAGCAGAGACTGCTAGCCAGGCCTTCTTGTCCAACATCAGTGCCTGACCTCCAAAATGCGCTTCTGGAAGAATGGTCAAACATTCCCATAGACACACTCCTAAACCTTGTGGACAGCCTTCCCAGAAGAGTTGAAGCTGTTATAGCTGCAAAGGGTGGACCAACTCAATATTGAACCCTACAGACTAAGACGCCATTAAAATGAATTTGCGTGTAAAGGCAGGCGTCGCTATACTTTTGGTAATATAGTGTATGTATTATGCGGGCGGTAACAGGTAATAGCTTGATACGGGGTCCTAACTCTTCCTCACGCTATCCAAAACTAGAAGAGAAAAAGGTTTGGCTTTACAGTATATTATGTGTTAAAGAAATACTAAACCCTACAAAAAAGTTAACTCATAGGAAAAAACTGCTAACAGCATTCATGACTAAGTATATAATATTGTTATAGTAATAAATAAATGCGATATTCGTCATTTTTGTGACCTTTCTGTATGACATATCGCTCTGTGTTAGTTGGAGTGTTTGGCAAAAGGTGGTGCCAGTTTGACAATGGGTTGTTTACTTATGTGGGCATAAGCAAGACAAGTCTGAAAATGTTGCTGTCCATTGTATCAACATAATTCTAAATATTGTCTGAGCTGCTAACTTACCAAAACATTCATTCGATCGTTTTTTTTTTGTTTTTGTTTTTTTGCTTTGACTGCATGTGTTTTCTGTTCGTCTAGTGCTGTCAAACCTTTGGATAGTCGTCTCATGGTGACTATCTGTTCGGTTTTTTTTTGGCAAGCTAGAGAAGCAGATTTCCATGGTTTTCTTCCAGGCTGGAAGCTCATGCTAGGGCCAGTGTAGACAACAGTTAAAACTATTTCTTTAAGGTTTGGCTAGAATGGGAAAGGATTAAAAGCTTTGTTAAAGCCAAACTCCAGCCTTTCCTTGCCCTCATTTCCTGGCTGGAGGACATCCAACATCATCTAACTCCTGTGTTGCTGTCTCTGGTCTGCCCCTCTCAATCACTGGATTTCAGTTTTATTTGATGGAGACTCAACATCACGTGTGGGAATTACCTAGGGTGGTCTGTATGCGGATATACAGTTGTGCTCATAAGTTTACATACCCTGGCAGAATTTATGATTTCTTGGTCATTTCTCAGAGAATATGAAAGATGACACAAAAACATTTCTTTCACTCATGGTTAGTGTGTGGTTGAAGCCATTTATTATCAATCAACTGTGTTTACTTTTTTTCAATCATAATGACAACAGAAACTACCCAAATGACCCTCATCAAAAGTTTACACACCCTGGTGATTTTGGCCTGATAACATGCACACAAGTTAACACAAAGGGGTTTGAATGGCTCTTAACCACTTACGAACGGAGCCTGTTTTTTGGGTTCGGTGGTTACAAGTTAAAAACATGTTTTTTTGGGTTCGGTGGTTACAAGTTAAAAACATGTTTTTTTGCTGTAAAATTACTTAGAACCCCCAAACCTTATATATTGTTTTTTTTTCTAACACCCTAGAGAATAAAATGGCGGTCATTGCAAAATTTTATGTCACACCATATTTGCGCAGCGGTCTTCCAAGCGTGCTTTTTTTAAAATAAATTCAGTTTTTTTAGTAAAAAAAATAAGATAACAGTAAAGTTAGGCCATTTTTTTCTCCACATTGTGAAAGACAATGTTACGCTGAGTAAAATGATACCCAACATGTCATGCTTCAAAATTGCGTCCGCTCGCGGAATGGCGACAAACTTTGCAACTTAAAACTCTCCATGGCGATGTTTAAAAAATTCTACAGGTTAGCAGTTTTGCGTTACAGAGGAGGTCTAGTGTGATTGCTAGAATGATTGCTCTCGCTCTAACGATCGTGGCGATACCTCACATGTGTGGTTTGAACACCATTTTCATATGTGGGCGGGACTTACGTATGCGTTTGCTTCTGCACGCGAGCTCACGGGGACGGGGCACTTTAAATTTTTTTTTTTTTTTTAATTATTTATTTTGCTTTTTACTTTTTATTTTTACACTGTTCTTTTTAAAAAAAAAATCGATCGCTTTTATTCCTATTACAAGAAATGTAAACATTCCTTGTAATAGAAAAAAGCATGACAAGACCTCTTAAATATGAGATCTGGGGTCAAAAAGACCTCACATCTCATATTTACACTTAAATGCAAAGAAAAAAAAAAAAAATTTGAAAAAAAATGACAGCCCAAAAAAAACAAAACGGGCCCTTTAAGACCGTTGGGCGGACATGACTTCTGACGTCATTTTCGCCCGCCATGTTATGGAGCCGAGTGAGCTCAGTCGGCTCACGGACACTGGGGGTAACGGACGCGATCATCTCCGCCGCTCCTGGCGGGTCCGGTAAGCGGCGGGTCCGGTAAGCGGCAGAGATGACGGGAAAGCGGCGGGAGGGGGGGCACCTCTCCCGCCGCTGATAAAAGTGATCTTGCGGTGAATCCGCCACTAAGACCACTTTTATCTTCTTCAGAATCGCCAGCTGAAAAAAATGGTATCTGAATGGTGCCTGCAGCTGCACCCACCATTCAGATATCACCACTCAAACCCAAGGACGTATATGTACGCCCTTGGTCGTCAAGTGGTTAAAGGTAACCATCCTTACCTGTGTTCTGCAAGAAAAAATCGTGACTGCACAGTTGCGGACATGTAGTCCGTGGAACGCGTCAACCTTGTGTTTGTGCCTGTGGTCTTGTCCCTTTTGTCTGCTGTTATGATGGAATTTGATGGAAATACTTTCATTCTTCAATAAATCCCACGTTCATTCACTGCAACTGTGTGCGGTCACGCTTTTTGCTTGCTTACACTTCTGGATGACGGACCAGACCTGCACCGTTTGCCGTGATTTTTACCATCTACACCTGGAGCAGTTCCACCATTCTCTCTTTGCAATACTTACCTGTTATCTGTTTGCTTGTAATTAGTGTGTTTGTATGAAAGGTCAATGAGTTTCTGGAATCCTGACAGACCCTTGCATCTTTCATCCAGTACTGCACTGACGTTTCTGGATTTTGAGTCATGGGAAAAGCAAAAGATCTGCGGGTAAAAGGTAGTTGAACTGTATAAAACAGGAAAAGGGATATTAAAATATCCAAGGAATTGAGAATGACAATCAGCAGTGTTCAAACTCTAATCAAGATATGGAAAATGAGGGGTTCTGTTGAATCCAAACCACAGTCAGGTAGACCACCAGCCACAACTGGGCTTTTTGCCAAGAGGAATGGGCAGCTTTGCCATCTGAGAAGATAAAGAGCCTCATCCACAAATACCACAAAATACTTCAAGCTGTCATTGATGTTAAAGGGGGGAATACACTATTAAGTCAAACTTTGGTCTCATCACTCCAAATGACTTTGTGCCAGAAGGTTTGAGGCTTGTCTCTGTGCTGTTTGGCGTATTGTAAGCGGGATACTTTGTGGCATTTGTGTAGTAATGGCTTTCTTATGGCGACCACGCCCATCTTTCTTCAAGTGCCTCCTTATTGTGCATATTGAAACAGCCACACCACATGTTTTCAGAGAGTCCTGTATTTCACCTGAAGTTATTTGTGGGTTTTAGTTTGCATCCCGAACAATTTTCCTGGCAGTTGTGGCTGAAATTGTAGTTGGTCTACCTGACCGTGGTTTGGTTTCAACAGAACCCCTCATTTTCCATATCTTGATAAGAGTTCGAACACTGCTGATTGGCATTCTCAATTCCTTGGATATTTTTGTATATCCCTTTCCCATTGTATACAGTTCAACTATCTTTTCCCGCAGATCCTTTGACAATTCTTTTGCTTTCCCCATGGCTCAGAATCCAGAAACGTCAGTGCAGCACTGGATGAAAGATGCAAGGGTCTGTCCGGAGTCGCCTTAAGGGCCCTTTCACACAGGGTTTCCGTTTCCACTGATCCACTGATCCCCGCTGAGCCAACGGATGACAGTTCCGTCTCTGCTCACTGAGTGGAGATGGAACTATGAGAGCCCCGCTCTGCTCTATGGAGATTTTCCATTTTCATCTGATCTACTCTGATTCGATTCTACAGACAGATCTCCATCCATCTGTATTTCATGGAGAAGATCGGATCGAAGAGCGGCGGATGTCAGCGAACATGTCTCTGCTGACATCCACCGCTCCATAGGGCTGCATGGATTGTCCGTTCAGGTCCGCCTGAAAAATGGATAGGTGGACCAGAATGGACAAAAGACACGGATGAGCCAGTTTGGGGTGGAGGGACTTGACTGGCCTGCACAGAGTCCTGACCTCAACCCAATAGAACACCTTTGGAATGAATTAGGGTGGAGACTGCAAGCCAGGCCTTCTCACCCATCATCAGTGCCTGACCTCACATATGTGCTTTTGGAAGAATGGTCAAACATTCCCATAGACACACTCCTAAACCTTGTGGACAGCCTTCCAAGAAGAGTTGAAGCTGTTATAGCTGCAAAGGGTGGACCAATTAAATATTGATATATTCAAGGGGTATTAATACTTTTTCAAGGTACTGTATATACAGCCTCTGTCATCAGCCATGATCTGCCTGCATTGCAAAGAGAAACACAGAGACCCAGTAAAAATATCACTAGGTCTAAAATAATTGTATTTAAAAAATAATGTGTGGGTTCATGATCACCTCTGCGGTTTTTATTTTTTGCGCTATAAACAAAAAAAGAGCGGCAATTTTGAAAAAAAAAAAAAATTTTTTTTGCTTTCTGCTATAAAACACATCCAATAAAAAAATGAAAAAGAAAAAAAAATGAATTTCTTCATGAATTTAGGCCAATACGTATTTTGCTAAATATGTTTGGTAAAATAAAGTCCCAATTAGCGTATATTGATTGATTTGCACAAAAGTTATCACGTCTACAAACTATGGGATATTTTTATGGTATTTTTATTTATTTTATTTTTTCACTAGTAATGTCAGCGATCAGCAATTTTTAGTGGGACTGCGGCATTGCGGTGGACAAATCGGACACCTAACTGACACTTTTGACACTTTTTTGGGAACCAGTGACATTATTACAGTGATCAGTGCTAAAAATATGCACAGTATGCTACTCTACTAATGACACTGGCAGGGATGGGGTTAACATCAGGGGCGATCAGATGGTTAACTGTGTGCCTAGCTGGGGCTTGCTAACTGTGTGGGGGTTGCTCTGACTGTGTGAAGACAGAGATCGGTGTTCCTGCTTAGCGCTTAATGGCGATCGCCATTCTGCCTCTGCCGAGAACGATCGCGGGTGGCCGACGAGCATCAGGTACGCTGACCTGCTGATTGGCTTCCCTTGTGTCCAATCAGTTAATGCAATATTCCCAACGCGCACGTTCTTGCACAGATGGCTTTATTCAAATGCAGTGCTGAAGCGACCAACAGCTGGAACCACATATCATCAGAGCAATGATGTCACCAGCACACGAGGATCTCCAAAAACGAGTCCAAAGCTTTAATTAATGATCACATAATTACAGCAAAGAGTGACATTTCGGGGGCACACAAGACCCCTTCATCAGCAATATGATGCCATTTGCTCTGTGTCCAATCAGCGCCTCCGGCAGCGTGCACGCGCCCCCCCCAGTGTCTATTGCACAAAATGATGTACAGGTACATAGTTTTGCGCGATAGAGCCGACCAGCCACAGTACAAGTGCGGTAGGCGGTCGGCAAGTGGTTAAAGAAACACCAACTTTTATTTCATTTTTTAGTTTTGGGTAGAGTAGGGAAGGGTTAAGAACCCTGTCAGAAATGATCCTTTTCTTTCTTTTGCTGTCTATGTCCCATCAGGAAAGATTTCCCGTTCATATGCTCATTGGCCTGGTAAAAGTAGGGGAATACAAAGTTTTAATTCCACTTGCTTCTTGCTTGTTTGCTGTCACCAAATGGTTCAGACGCCAATGGCCCATACACACGATAGGAAATTGCACGAATAATACTGCTTTCGGAGCGATCGTACGATAATCTGCCCGTTAGAGCCGATCACAACAATTCATTCAAAATTATCTGATGGGGCAAGCACAAAAATATTTCTCGTACGATACCAGATGGCCCGATTATCGATTAATCAGTGCAGTTGTCATTCGAAAATACAATACAAATACACATTATATCACTTTCAAATCTTTATTCTGCCGTACAAGAGTTTTCGTAACTTTAGTAAACCCTTCATTTTCGATACAAGATTAGCATGCGAAAAAAAAATGGAAGATCATTCGTCTGATAATCTCATTGTGTGTACCAGGCATTAAAGAGCAGTTCCACCCAAAAGTGGAACTTCCGCTTTAAGAGAAGGTGACCCCCTGACATGCCACAATTGGCATTTCATTGTATTCCCTGGTCCCACTTCCTCCTCTGCTGCTGCAGAGCCAAAAAGAAATTCATCTTCCTCCCCTCCCACCCGGCGAACTTCTGGGACACGTCACAGGTTCCAGAAGATACACCGGCCATTCACAGCACGCAGCACGATTCGCGCATACACAGTGCGCACCCGGCTTTGAAGGCAAAGCCGGGCGCCCACACTGGTGATGCCGCGCCGCCGAGGGGAGAGGGAGAAGAGCAAGCCCTTGGCGACTGCATCGCTGGAGCGTGGGACAGGTGGGCGTCCGATTGTAAAAAGTCAGCAGCTACACTTTTTGTAGCTGCTGACTTTTACCTGGGTGGAACTCCGCTTTAAGCTAAGGGGTCAACAGTGGCAGCCTACGTATTTCTTTAGCAGTAAATACAACTGCATTCATTTACACAGTATAAAAATTAAGTTACACCCATTTGTTTTATGGCTACAATTAGGTTTTCGACTAAAACACATAAAGTGTTTTATTGCTTTTTATAACTTAATAAAGGTTCATTATTTTATCGGATGCCTGCTAGTGAGATCTAACATTTCTCAGTATCTATTTAGCTACTTTATGGGGACCAGGGTTTATTGTTCAAACGTAAGCTTTTAGACACAGGGACATGTGATTCTAGAGGAGAAAAGGGACACTTAGTTACTAATTACAATACAGCATTAGAATACAAGGATTTAAATACTACCTGTTGGGTTAAGTCAGGAATTTGAGCCTGACGCTGCTGTTGGAACATCAAGGCCTGATGCTGCCTCAAATGTGCCAGGTCAGGTAGTTGAAAAGCCAGCAGCTGTCAGACGTCAAGTAACCTCTGACCCTCTGGTTGTCTCAGATAAGGCAGTTTCCAAAACTGTTAAACATTCTAGTAATAGCAAAGTAGGGAATGGGTCTTGTTCAAGATTTGGTGGCTGATTCATTAAAACTGGTTAAACTACAAAGGGGAAAGGGGGGACCCCTGACTGTGCACAGGGAGAGTGGGGCTCAAGTGCCTTGTTGAGGGAGAGAGGAGCACTAATGCTCTGTGGATGGAGAAGGGGCACTGGTACTCTGAAGGGGGCACTGATGTTCTGAGAAGGGCGAGGAGTCCAATGGTGCTTGATAAGATTAGGGTTGGAGACATCAGACCTACTGTCCTGTGCCCATAATGTGTGCATCGTGTTCTGTGCCCATACACCCCTCAACCCTGTCCTTTACCTATACATCTCTATACTGTCCTGTACCCATATACTGTACCTTCATACAGTATTGTGCCCATACACCCAGGGCTGGGACAAAGGGTGAGCATAAGGAGCGGCAGCCCTGGGCGCAATGGTTTATTGCAGGGATGTGGGTGCCCTGATCCTAACTCTAAGGGAAGGAAGGGGCGCAGTTTGGCATCTTTGCCCTGGGCCCTGGTTAGCCTTGTACCAGCACTACATACACCTCTATGGTATTCCGTTATCCAGTTACATTGTTTTAACCTATCTCTGAGGACTACAGAGATTCCATGTTCTAGAAAAGATAAAAGGGGTGGAGTTCTACAGTCTTCTTCTGTTTTTGTTGTCCTGATATAGTATGGTTAGTAAGCATTGTCACTCTAGGACCGTAAGGGTGTCAGAATCCTTCAGGTTTGCATAATACAATTAACCTCTTCAGTTCCGGAAGGTTTAACGCCCCCCCTTGACCAGGCCATTTTTTGTGATACAGCACTGCGTTACTTTAACTGAGTGGGTCACCGGCAGTGCATGTGTGTGCCCCAGACTCGAAAGTGCAGAATCACGTACCTGTACGCGATTCTGCGTACAGGAGACGCTGCCCTGCAGTAAATGTACGTGGGACGGTCAGCAAGGGGTTGAATAAGATGTGCACACAGACGTTTATAATACATTTTATTAGATATAAAACTCAACTTACTGTTATTCTGTGTTTTAATAAAATATCAGGTAAAGTGATATGGATCTGCACTATGGCAATATAATTGGCTGCTTGTAACAGTAGTCTGAAATGCCCAAACCAAAACAAAAATGAATATATAATAATGCAGCACCAGTAAAACAACCAATATAAAGTAATATGTAAGTAAACAGTTGTAGCGCCCCCATAGTGATAGACAGCGGCGGCTCCTCCATAGAGAGCGCTAGTACTGGCTGACTGCAATACCTGTGTACTGGCTGGCTGGAATACCTGTGTACTGGCTGTGGTTGTAATACCTGTATACTGGTGGCTGCAATACCTGTGTACTGGGCTGGCTGCAATACCTGTGTACTGGCTGGCTGCAATACCTGTGTACTGGGCTGGCTGCAATACCTGTGTACTGGGCTGTAATACCTGTGTACTGGCTGGCTGTAATACCTGTGTGCTGGGCTGGCTGCAATAACTGTGTACTGGCTGTGGCTGCAATACCTGTGTACTGGCTGTGGCTGCAATGCCTATCCTAAAACTTCACCAGCCGCCACTGGTGATAGGTGCTTTTTGTAGTAGATTTTATTGCTAGGAGAGGCATATTTAGTCAGGCCTGACAAAAAGTGCAGGCCTGAATGTTTTGATCTAGGCAGGGGAGTCCATCGGGACCTGGCTAGCACAGTTGTACTTAGCTACAATACGAGGGCCCGTAGACTTACAATTCGAGGGCCTGTGGCCCTTGCCTGTAACAGGCAGTCTGGAGGTGCTGCTGATACAGTGCAAGCCTCCCCATGTGCTAGCTAGGGTGGAGGAAAAGGAAATTGAGGGCTGATAAATTTCCTGTTAGGCCTAACGGTGAAGAAACAAGGGTTGTGCAGGAGAGAAGTGAAGGAGTGTAACGATCAGCAAGTGTCAGTGCTGGAGAAAGAGGAGTGTATATACTGCAGTGTATATAGATTGGTCCTATAGCTCTACTCTTTGGGCATCCTACAGTCATCCCTACCCTATCCAAGTTTATTCCCTCAATAAACAACAAAACAAAGTACCAGCCTGTTCCGTGACTCCGGATGCATGGAAAACTGTGTGATTAAGGGCAGAGTGACAGGTGAACCACATCTACCAGCCACCCCTAAGGGGGCCATTGGCTACACAATCAATAGAGAATATAGCAGCCAAAGTGCATTCAGAAAAGAAGGAAATCTTCCACCATCCAGCAGTTTTCCTCCGAATATAGATATTATAACTGGGCTCTGTGCAGAGTAAACAGGGGGGAACAATCTTTGTTTTTTTCTCCCTGTAGAGCAGGGAATAGGAACAACTAGATTTTTAGTAAAAAGCAGCACATAATACACACACTAACAGCAGCAATGTGCCGTTGTTTTCTCCCTGCAAAGCAGGGAGTAAAAACTGGCACATTGCTTAGTAAAAACAGTACACACAGTATACATTGTTAGGCACACACTGAACCCCCTGATTACCCCGTGATGTTAACCCCTTCCCAGCCAGTGTCATTAGTACAGTGACAGTGTATAGTAGAAGATGATCCGCTACTCCATACATGCTCTTAAATATCTCCTAATTGATTAATGCCCTATAAAAGACAGATAGGTACAGCAGATGTTAACGCGTTTCAGTTGTGAACAAGGCTGTCATGGCTGAAATGCGTTAACATCTGATGTACCTATCTGTCTTTTATAGAGCATTAATATATTTGGAGATATTTAAGAGCATGTATGGAGTTGCAGATCATCTTCTACTAATTATTGTGTTGGCAGCGGAGCGACTGCCTATCCTGCACCTGACAGCTCAGGAGGACTCTTGGACAATTTGGGGTAGTAGCACCTTTTTCTCTCCCTCTCAGTGACAGTGTATAGTATTATCAGTAATCACTGTATTAGTGTCACTGGTGATGCCAGTGTCAGTCAGTTCCTACCCAGTGCCAGTTAGTGTCAGATTGCCTGGTCATCAAGGGGATAAAACATTTTCAGAGCTCAAGTGGTTAAATGGAAGCTCTTTTTTTAAATAACTCCAGAAAAATATATCAGGATATCAGTTTATTGTTCCGCATAGAGTATATCTATCCCACCTTATTGTAGTAGCTACAAATTTCTTTGTAATGCACAGTTCAACATCCTCCCCTAAATCTATTGGGATTGGTAGCCACCTAATTAATGGATGATGCAGAAAAAAGGTCTGCAACTGTGTTCCCTCCATGATCAGCTTCTTAATCCCTGGACAACAGAGCCGCAGCAACAACTAAATCATTTCTGCGCCCCTCCCTCTTGTAAGGAAGTTACCTAAAATTCACAGCACTTTACAATGCAATACGGACTTAATTGGCTCAAACTGCTGGCTGTCCCTAAATTTGAGTCATGGTGTATAAGGGATTATAGAAATATAACATAAAGCCAGATTTTTGATATTTAGACCCCTTTCACACTGAGGCACTTTCCTAGCGGTTTTGTGCTAAAATAGCGCTTCCAAAACGCTTCTAAAACGCTGCTCATTAATTCCAATGTACCTATTCACACTGGGGCGTCACGCTGGCTCCGTGTTTAAAAAAGTCCTGCAAGCATGATTTTTTGTGCTTATCCTGAGCTTTAAAAATAGCGCATTAAAAATGACCATACATTGAAATGAATGTAAAACGCTTTAAAACCGCGTTAAAAGCGCCAGTAAAACATCCAGAGGTTGTGGAAATGTCAAAATACCAGGAAGTAAACAGGATGTAATGTAGGGGGGATGTGCTATTTATTTAATGCTAGCATTTCAAAATGCTTGAAAAGCACTTGAAAAATGCCTGGGCGTTAGCGCTAATTATAGCTCTAACGCGGGAAAAACGTGGTAATAACGCTTTCTGTTTTGCACACATTTTTCAAACACCTCAGTGTGAGAGGGGTCTTAGGCTAGGTACTATTTCTTTTTTTTTTAATCCAAAGTCTTTATTAATATCAAACAGTAGAAAAAAGAGGTGCATTTGTACAAATTGAACAGCATTTACAAAATAACTCAGATAAAGTAGAACCATTCCAGGAACTCCAATAGCTAGTTACTTTTTCAAATAAATATATTTATTGTATTCATTATGTATATGTAAACCAAATGACACTAAACATTAACATGTTAATGTTATTTCAAAAGTAATTTCCAATATTTTTATTGGGGCTCTTTTTGAAAAGTGATCCACATTTGGACTACTCTTTAGAGAGCATTTGACAGGGAGCAAGGAGGCGTTGAATCACCTCCTCACCACCTGTTTGAACCCAATAAAAGCCAGGCTACCCATTCATTTGAATGGGTCGTGCGCGGCGGGCGCTATGCCCCTGAAAGAAACAGACAATATCATTTATGCCGCAGCAGTGAAGCACATCATCACAGCCACGGCATGTGTACACCCCTGGCTGCTGCCTCTGAGGTAAAAGTGCAGCTCAGCTGTGGGATTTTAATGCGTCTCAACCACAAGTGTGAACAAGCCCTTACTCAGTTCACACTGCCACGACCTGCAGTGCAACTTTGCTAGGCGACTCAATGTGACTTGCAGCGACTTTGAAGCAACTTCGAAAAAACTTTGAAGCGACTCCAGGGAATGCCTGGTTAATCTTCCTGTAATGTCGGATCCAAATCGCATCAATTAAGATGAGGGTCTGAACTAAAGGGACTAAAGTCTATGGGCACAAGTCAGATAGAAGTCGCCTTGAAGTGGTACAGGAATCTTTTCTAAAGTGGGAGCGACTTCAGTAGTGCTAATGAAGACAGCTCTCATTGACTAACATGGGATTTCACTTCTCATGCAACTTGGAGTCTCACATGTTGGATCCCAAGTCGCGGCAGTGTGAACCGAGCCTCACTGCATTGACTTATAGCACCCTATAAGTGCTGGTTTACACAGGGGCGAGTTCAGCGCAAGTTACAATGCGACTTAAAGCGACCTGCATGTCAGGGGACTTCTAAAATCATTCCTTTTCCTGGTTTCCTGTCCCCTGTGTCCTCTGACCCCTCCTTTTTTCAAAATGTTCTCTTTGCGCTATCTAATGACAGCTGATACAAAGAGATGACACAAACCTCCCTATATAAGTCTTACATGTATATCTTCTGTCTTCATCTTGATATACTGTTAGAAGTTGCACATTCTTCTTCCTTCCTATGTAGGAGGAGATGATCCCTGGACACTGTGAGAGACTGTGAGAAAGCTGATTGGAGGAAAGGCACACACCCCCTTCCCACACATGCAGAGGTTGCCTGTAAATTGTTTAGCTGTGTGCTAATCTATTTTTAGCAACCTCCTCCGACTCTAAATTCTCTGCCCATCTCCTAGAACGTGTGAGAACTTATCGGGCTGATAACAGAGCTATGGAGGAAGAGACAGCTAAGGGACATAGCTATTTGAGGAGAGAGAAGAAAGCACTACAGACAGATGTGTTCAGCTCAAATTTCATGAATTGGGTTTGCATCCACCTCAACCACTTGCTGCCAGCCCACCGTCAAATGACGGAGGAGCGGTGCAGCTCTCATCCTGGGATGATGTCATATGACGGCGCCCCAGAACGGCCGCTCTTGGGTGCCCACATGGGCGTTCGGTGCTGTGATTGTGGCAGCACCGTGCTCCTAGGACCCCGATCTCTGTAAAGAGCCAATGAAGCTGACAGAGTGTGTGGCGAGGAGCCAATCAGCGGCATTTCCTCGCAGGGGAGACCAGGGCAGGTAATCAGGGCACTGATCATCAGTGTCCTGATTACAGTAAAGCCCCAGCAGTGCCCATTAATGCCACCAATTAGTGCCCATCAGTGACACCAATCAGTGCCCATTAGTGATTTGTATACTGATATACTTGTGCATTGTACTTTTATACTTGTATATTTCCATAGTTTTTAACATATTCTAAGGACTCTTTGTATATTTTTTATTGTCTAGCTTTTAGCCCTGATGAAGGGGGAGTGTTGAGCCCCCGAAGCGCGTTGGCTGTTCCATAATAAAAATGTTTTAAAAGTCTGTGCAAGCTGGTGTGGTGCTCCCATCCTTTCAAAACCCCATTAGTGATGCCAGTCAGTTATGTTCATCAGAGCCTGCTCATCAGTGCTGCCCATCAATGCCCATCTGTTCCCCTCAGTGCCATTAATCAGTGCCCATTAGTGCTGCCTATCTGTGCCCCCTATCAGTGCCCACCAGTGCCGCCCATCAGTGCCTCCTATCAGTTCCCACCACTACCACCCATCAGTGCCCATCAGTGCTGCCTATCAGTCCCACCTATAAGTGCCAATCAGTGCGTCCTCATCAGCGTACATCAGTGAAGGAGAAAAATGACTTATTTACAACATTTACTGACAGAAACTAAGAAAAACTTTATTTTATTTTAAAATTTTCTGTCTTTTTTTTTTTTTTTTTTAGTAAAAATTAAAAACCCAAGCAGTGATTAAAAAGAAAGCTCTATTTGTGTGAAGAAAATTATTAAAAATTCATCTGGGTACAGCGTTGTATGACCGCTAAATTGTCAATCAAAGCATGGCAACGCTGAAAGCTGAAAAATGGCCTGGGCAGGAAGAGGGTGAAAGTGCCCGGTATTGAAGTAGTTAAAGGTAAATTATTCAGTATAATGAGCAGCCATTTATATTTCACTTTTATGAATAAGCTTCTAGGAGGGTTTGGTGGAGGGGGTACAAATGTGGATGTAAACCAGCAACATTCCCCAATATTGTCCCACCTCCCACGGCTCTGTTTTCTCTGAAGTCCTATGGGCATTGTGTTGATGTTGGATAGCTCTCTGGAAATTGGAAGCAGCCAAAGCTTTAAACACATGCTGTAGTTTCCACGATACTGACAAATGGAACAGGGAAAAGGTTGTGTGAGTAATTTGTTTTAGTGGACAGGCTATCACAAGATGGCAGCCCACCATCTGGGAGAGTAGGTGGAAAATTGCAGATTTGGATTGGTCCATTACAGCTTTTTTTTTTTTTTTTTTTTCCAGCAGTACATTTACACTGAAAATAAGAGAGAGAGAAAAAAATGTTCAGTGGCTTATCTAATGTTCAGAACACAGCTGCACACATTTCTGTCCTCAGGGGCTTGCTTGGGTGAAGACCGTCTGAGAAACATCTGACGGCTTTGCCTCCAGAGCTGGTGTCTGTCATTGCCCTGAATTTTTATTCTCATGCACCTGGCTACTCTCTGTGTATTGCAATGAGACTCCAGGGATTTGCTTTCTCCCACTACATGGAGTCATAGCAGATTGCAACAGGGAACCTAATATAGCTTGGCAGTCATTTGAAGACTAGAATCTGAGCATGTCTAATATTAGTCTGCAGGAACAAATTGCTGGTTGTGAGCATTCTAAAGATATGATACACCTGATCTGTAAGCAGGTAATGTTTTATGTGTTTCCAATTTGTTTTATGTCATTGCTTGGGGGGATAGGAATGAGAATCTGCTCCATGTATGTTTAGATTTGGTGACTGAATGCAATATGATTGCATAGTAAAAATATATATAAAGAGTACTGCTGTGATATACCTGTGTGTGCAATGAAAAATACTATATACGCATCCAAAAAGTGAGAAGACATAAACGATTTCAATAAAGTACTAGATAAGCGATCTCTCCCCAGCAAAAATCATGTCCTTTCCTGTCTCAAAATAATGGGAAATGATGACTCGCATCTCCCATGAGCCCAGGCGAGGCAGGAAGTGAAGCAGAGCGCCGTGGATCAGGAAGTGGAAGATAACAGGGACCACATAGCAACAAGGCACTTATGGTGAGCATATTTTTTTTTCTGTGATTCATAATGATTAAGACCCCTTTCACACTGAGGCGCTTTACAGGCGCTATTTAGCTAAAAATAGTGCCTGTAAAGCGCCTCAAAAATCACTCCCCACCCACCCCAATGTGAAAGCCGGAGTGCTTTCACACTGGGGCGGTGCGCTTGCAAGACGTTACAAAAAGTCCTGCAAGCAGCATCTTTGGGGCGGTGCGGTGAGCGGTGATGCACCGCTCCTCCACCGCCCCTGCCCATTGAAAACAATGGGCAGCGCTTCTGAAGCGGCTGCACACCGCCTCGGTAGCGCGCCGCTCCGGCACTTTTAACCCCGTTTTAACCCCTTGTGGGGGGTTAAAAGTGCCGCGACACACAGACTTTAAAAAATTGTGCAGAAGAGATGTGCACTGATTCCCGGTTTCATTTAAAGTGACACACACATTTTGCAGAACAGTGATATGGGGACTCCCGGCTTATTTATTTTGCCCCAATTTTCACGGCCTCGCCGCGCGATGGCTCCGCCACACGTCGGCGAAGTCTTCGCGACGGGTAACAAAAGTTACCCGTCCCCGCCACCTCCTCGCCACGTAGTGGCGAGTGGCGTGGCGGGGTTTCTACGACGAACGTCCTGAAAAACATTGCAGAACGTTCGCGTGGCGGGGTCACACTTTCGTGAGGCCGAAAGTGTAACCCCACCCACCCCTCACTAAAAACTCCGCGAAATGTCCGTGATAAAAATCGATTTATCGCGGACATTTCGCGGAGTCACACTTTCCCCAG
>BLSH010399117.1:1120334-1136001 GCA_018402905.1 Glandirana rugosa
CCCCCCCCCCCCCCCCAGATGAATTATTTTCATATTACTGGGTTTAGTACCACTTTAAATAAAAAAATAATGTTATCTTATATTAAGTATACTTTTAAGCAAACAACTATGCAGTATAATCAGGTGTGGTGCACTTATATCACTCCATTATATTACATAACAGCAACAAGGAACAAAACAATCATAGTAACCACAAAGACTAAAAGGAATCTGTCTAAAAACTTTGCCATTTCAAAAGACAGAGTATATAGAGTAAGGTAAAATGTAATGCTCCCATAAGGGAAATTCATAAGGCTAAAAACTTAACTTCAAATTCTACTCCATTCTTAAGAAACACAGTAATTTACTATGAACAGGGTTACCTGCTTAAAATACATGAGAGAATTAGCTGAACATTTTGTTCTAGTTAAAGTTCACAGCCGAATGCCATTAATTTGTAATGTTTGATTCAAATCGTATCACCAAATATCCTGCTATCTTGAAAATGTTCACATTTTAGAAACAAAATTGCACAGAAGTATATGGTGCTTCCTTAATCACTATACTAGGCTTTACCTGGGCTTTTCTTTCACAGGAATTGGTAAAGTGAAATACTGGCATTCGCAGCAAGACAAGAATTTAAAGTGGATCTTAAGGAAAAGCTGTTCTATTTTTATATGTTAGACAGACAGAGTAGGAAAGAAAAGTCTATGTCAGCCTTTTAGTACTGTTTCCCCACTGGGAAAATTTCACCTCGCTTCCTGTAGTGTTAGCGGAGACAAGATAGGAATAATGGCAAATCTCCCCAACGAGTATACAGAGAGATTTTAAATGATTTTTTTTTTTTTAGTAGAGCAGAAACGTTTTAAAACCTGACAGTAGTAAGAAAGTACATGAATAAAAGTGTATATGCAGCGAAAATTGTTATTATTATTTTTTTAATTCTAAGTTTTATTAATTTTTAATTTTTCAAAGTCAGGAAGCATAAGAACCTTTGTCGGGTTTCTCCTATTTGGGACCCTCTAGGGCAGGGGTTTCAAACTGGAGGCCCTCCAGCTGTTGCAAAACTACAAGTCCCATGAGGCATTGTAAGGCTGACAGTTACAAGCATGACTCCCACAGGCAGAGCAACAGCTGGAGGGCTGCCAGTTTGAGATCCCTACAGGGCTTGTGTCAGTGACACCGATTTGACAGTTTAAGATGCTTCTACCTTAATTCAGAGTTTCAGTATTAATCACCCAGAACTGGAAGCAGTTGACAATTATTAATGCAACTCAGCCCCAGATACAAAGACTGTTGTGTATCCCGCAGAGTCTGAATTCTGGTTATACATGCTACTACACACTACGCCAGTGGTTGTCCACTTCCGAGGTATAGGGGGCCTCATCTGCACTCTCTGCAAGCACCAAAGGGCTGCATATAATAGTCAGTATCTGTATTGCTACAGAAAACTGCTAGAAACTCCAGACATACTACAGGAAATGATCAGAGACGGCAGACCTACTACAGTATATGATTAGGGACTGCAGAAATACTACAGGACATGATCAGAGACTGCAGACCTACTACAGTATATGATCAGAGACTGCAGACATGCCTGCTTTTCATGCACATCTTTTCTCAATACTGGTATGCCTAGATTGCTGGTATCTCCACCCTTCAACTGAACCATTGCCTGTTTTTCATGCACATCTTTCTCAATACTGGTAATCTGCATCTATATTCCTACAATTGCCTTCTACCTCAAAATGAATTGACTGACTACTCAGATGCATATTTGCTAATTGTGTGTTTGTCACCGTTATTTCACCTACATCTATAGGGATGTTCACACTATTTTTGATGTTTATTTAAGCTTGGGTCTTACCTAATTTATGGCTCCCTTATCTGCACATATTCTGCCCTTTTTGGCTCCCTTGATCATAGAGTGGAAAGGTCTGCTGTGATGTCTGTGTGCTTAATATTACCGGTAATTGATTAATTGCCCCATTCCACCCACACCCATCACAGTGTAAAACAAAGCTTTGCTTGCGGGGGAAGCATTGCAGGGGGTTCTTCCAACAAAGTGGGGTTCTTTAAATAAATGGGCACTACTGTTATTGCACTTCAGCGATTTAACACCATAACACCAGACTACAGGTAACCTCTTTTCCAAATCCTCACACTTTCCTCTCTGAAACATGCTTTCCTTACCTCTCCTTTTCACAATAGCAGCCTCTCTCCTCAAACTATCTTTTCTTCACCCCTCTTCCCCACCTCACAATCTGTACATATCCTCACTTCTCCCCTCTCCCTATTACTGCACTCACCACCTCTTTCTAATGCTAAGCCCACATGCTAGCAAAACCAGGATGCTCAAGCACATCCCCTCATATAAATCATATTCCCATGTTGCCTCCCTTTCTCTTCTGCTTCTCCTAGCCTCTGGAGATATTTCCCCAAACCCTGGGCCTCCCTCATTTAACAACATCCAACATGCCCATCACCACCCCACACCCTCTGGCAGTAGTCGAGATCTACGCAATTTAATCTCCATTCCCCTTCCTCCCAAAACCAGCCTCCCCTTCTCCTGTGCCCTCTGGAACGCCCGCCCTGTCTGCAACAAGCTCACCACTGTTCATGACCTATTTGTCACTAATTCCTTCAATCTTCTTGCTATCACCGAAACCTGGCTCCATGAATGCGATTCTTCTTCTCCTGCTTCCCTCTCGCATGGTGGCCTTCTCTGGACTCCCTCCCCTAGGCCTACTGGACGCAAGGGAGGTGGAGTGGGAATCCTCCTATCCCCACAGAGCACCTTTCACCTTTCAGGTTCTTCACTCTCCTCCCTCTCTTTCACTCTCATCATGTGAAGCCCACTGTATACGTCTATTCTCTCCAACCTCCCTAAGAATTGCGGTGATCTATCGGCCTCCTGGACCACTGACAGCTTTCCTTGATGAATTTTCTGCCTGTCTACCCTACTTTCTCTCTTCTGAAATTCCACAATCCTTCTTGGGGACTTCAACATCCCAGTTAACATAAACACTACTGCTACTTCTAAACTTCTTAGTCTAACTTCCTCATTTGACCTGAAGCAATGGGTACAGGCTTCTACTCACTCTGATGGAAACACCCTCGACTCAGCCTCCTCATAATATTTCCTCCCCCACGTGCCATTTCCCCTGACTTCTCTGTCAAGAGCAATGGTACAACCATCCACCCATCCACACATGTTAGGGTGCTTGGTGTTATCCTGGATTCTGAACTCTCCTTTTGTCCCCACATCCAATCACTTTCTAAGGCTTTCCGCCTTAACCTCCGCAACATTTCCAAAATCCGTCCTTTTCTGACCAATGAAACCACAAAGCTCCTGATCCACTCCCTGGTCATCTCTCGCCTCGACTACTGCAACTTCCTCCTCATTGGCCTACCTTTAAATAGACTATCCCCCATCCAGTCCATCATGAATGCAGCTGCCAGACTCATCCACCTTACAAACCATTCAGTGTCTGCCACCCCTCTCTGCCAATCCCTCCATTAGCTGCCATTCGCCCAACAAATTAAATTCAAAATACTAACAATGAGCTACAAAGCCATACATAACTCTGCTCCCAGCTACATCACCTGCCTAGTCTCAAAATACCAACCTAATCATCCTCTTCGCTCCTCCCAAGACCTCCTGCTCTCCAGCTCCTTCATTGCCACCTCTCATACTCACATCCAAGACTTCTCCCGAGCCTCTCCAGCCCTCTGGAACTCCCTACCCCAATCTATCAGACTGTCCCCAAATCTATTCACCTTCAGGCGATCCCTGAAAACTTTTCTCTTTAGGGAAGCCTATCCTGCCTCCTCCTAACAAACACGCTTCTTATCTTCTCATTCAGCTCATCCCCCACAGTTATTGCCCTTTTTCTATCATTTAACCCTCCCTCCTAGATTGTAAGCTCTAACAAGCAGGGCCCTCTGATTCCTCCTGTATTGAATTGTATTGTATTTGTACTGTCTGCCCTAATATTGTAAAGCGCTGTGCAAACTGTTGGCGCTATATAAATCCTGTATAATAATAATAATAATAATACTACAGGACATGATCAGAGACTGCAGACATACTACAGTATATGATCAGAGACTGCAGACATACTGCAGTATATGATCAGAGACTGCAGATTTACTACAGGACATGATCTGAGACTGCAGACATACTACAGTATATGATCAGAGACTGCAAACATACTATAGTATATGATCAGAGACTGCAGACATACTACAGGACATGATCAGAGACTGCAGACATACTACAGTATATGATCAGAGACTGCAGACATACTACTGTGCATGATCAGAGACTGCAGACATACTACAATATATGATCAGAGACTGCAGACATACTACGTTATGATCAGAGACTGCAGACATATTACAGTATATGATCAGAGACTGCAGACATGCAGACATATTACAGTATATGATCAGAGACTGCAGACATACTACATGACATGATCAGGGACTGCAGACATACTACAGTGTATGATCAGAGACTGCAGACATACTACATGACATGATCAGAGACTGCAGACATACTACATTACTTGATCAGAGACTGCAGACATACTACAGGCAGGGGCGTAACGATAGGGGTTGCAGGGGTTGCAATTGCAACCGGGCCCCATGGTCCAGGGGGCCCATGTGCCTCCCTTGTACACCTGAATAGGAGGGATGGCGGGGGTGGCATTTAGAGGACCCAATCTCCTCCATTTTCCTCTATCCAGTTTACTTGTCTTCTGCTGTTCCCAGGGCCCCTGTGTGCTTCCCTGGTCCCCCTGGGGCCTGCTGCAGAACTTGTGAAAGGGCCCCACTGCAGTATCGTAATAAAGGGACCCACGATAGGCGTAAAGGGCCCCAGGATCAGTGGGAAGGGCCCTGGCCAGGGGGCCCTTCATAATTTCTTGCACCGGGGCCCTGAAGGTTCTAGTTACGCCTCTGACTACAGGACATGATCAGAGACTGCAGACATACTACAGTATATGATCAAAGACTGCAGACATACTACAGGACATGATCTGAGATTGCAGACATACTACGGTATATGATTAGAGACTGCAGACATACTACAGTATATGATTAGAGACTGCAGACATACTACAGTATATGATCAGAGACTGAAGA
Organism: Glandirana rugosa; assembly: GCA_018402905.1. NCBI lineage: Eukaryota > Metazoa > Chordata > Amphibia > Anura > Ranidae > Glandirana > Glandirana rugosa. The sequence goes on from BLSH010399117.1 coordinate 1,125,462, forward strand.
CATACTACATGACATGATCAGAGAATGCAGACATACTACAGTATATGATCAGAGACTACAGACATACTACAGGACATGATCCGAGACTGCAGACATACTACAGTATATGATCAGAAACTGCAGACATATTACAGGACATGATCAGAGACTGCAGGCATACTACAGGACATGATCAGAGACTGCAGACATACTACAGTATATGATCAAAGACTGCAGACATACTACAGGACATGATCTGAGATTGCAGACATACTACGGTATATGATTAGAGACTGCAGACATACTACAGTATATGATTAGAGACTGCAGACATACTACAGTATATGATCAGAGACTGAAGACATACTACATGGCATGATCAGAGAATGCAGACATACTACAGTATATGATCAGAGACTACAGACATACTACAGGACATGATCTGAGATTGCAGACATACTACAGTATATGATTAGAAACTGCAGACATACTACAGTATATGATCAGAGACTGCAGACATACTACAGTATATGATCAGAGACTGCAGACATGCTACAGGTATTGCTGGCATCTATAAACTTGCTCCAGAAGACAGCCTGGGATCATGTTATGTGAGACTGTTAGAGGTCACTGATATTGCAACCCCTTTGCAAATGAATGCCCCAAAGTTTACTACTTGGGTCTACACAGAACCACACAGAAGGACCACACAGAAAGTACCACAGATCCACAGGTTGGACACCATGGCAGCACACTATACCAATGGTCAACAGCAAAAGTTAATGCCATAGATACAGACCTGGTAACACTTGAAAAAGTATGCGTTGGTTCTTAACTTGAAATTTTTTATATCAATGAGTACAAATTCTAGTCTTAATTCTATGTATTAGTTGCATTAGAGGTTAATATATATATACGATAATACTGATAATAACAATGACATTTGCCATAGGATACCAGCAAATGGCAGATGTTTTACCACTAGTCAATTGGCAATGAACACAAATTACAGCACTGTAATACAAAAATATACATACCACAGAGTGCCATTATAATTACACATCAGCCAAATGATATTGTTTAAAATCTATGGCAACATGAAATATATGGTATGTTGAATCCCTTATTTTTTTTGTTATCTGTCCTGGCAACGCTAACTCCCCAACATAATAAATTAGACCTTTTATTCAATTGTTCGGTAATATTCCATACAACATGAAAAATACATGGTTATATTAGACATGGAAAAATATTAGTTATAGTAACAGAAATGTAAATTATTATTGATAAAAAGTATAAATTACAAAAAATGCGCATGGTGTTTAAGAAAAAGTATTCATATACAGTGCATTGTACAATAAATTGCTTAAGCCAACGTAATTATTCTGTTTTGGACATAATCTAGTGGGATGGTCTCTTGAGATGCTCAGAAGTTGTTTACACTTGGGGAAATCGGCAAGAGTTTAACCGCTTTACTTCTGGTGGAGACTAGATACAAAATGACAGAGATGGGAAATATGTGGCTTGATCTCTGCGTGATACATAATTAGATGAATCAAATCTTTCACTGCAGACTTATTGTTTTGGTCACCAAGAATTATTACTGAGAAAATTATGCCAATACGCTTTTTTAAACGGAAGAGGGTCTTCTAGGTGAATGTCTTTTTTTAACACTTGGCAGGCCTTGAGGCTGGATTCACACTTATGCATTGCATTTTGCATTCATCAGTGGTTGAAAACCAGATATGACCTTTTCTGGCCAACACATTCGAATGTGCTGCATATATGTGAATTAAAAACAATGACAAAACTCTGAACATTTGTGAACACGAGCTAACACACTCATAGGTGATATCGGGCCCTTAAAGCCCCATCCTGGACAGCAACAAAGATATTACCCTTGTGGAACCTTGCAACACTGCAAGGGTGAAATACTGTTTAGGCAGGTTTTCGGCAGGTTTCTTTACATGTGAACAATGAGGGCCTGTCCAAATCCTGGAGCATCAGAGAGAAGAGGAACGCTGGCTGGCAGGGGAGTGAAGAATAAAGCCTAGTACACATGGGCCGAATGTTGGCCGGTTCAAAAGAAACCAGCTGCCATTCTGCCCTTTTGTATGGCAGCCAGTCCGACAGAACAGCTTTAGTTGAAGGCTCATGACCGGAAAAGGTCTGCCGAAAAAAAAATCATCAGGAATATGTAAGCTATGGGGAGAAGGGAAAGAAGGAGTTAATTAGAGTTGATTTAGGGTACATTAAAGGTTATTAAGAGGATGAATATAAACATAAATATTTAAGAGATTTTTTTTTTCGTGTCAGGTTGCTTTAATTGACAACATGCAGATTAAATCTAATTGGTTAGATCTGCAGTTAAACTAGAGAAAATATAAAAGTAACAATATTACATTGTGTCTCTCTCTCTCTATACTGGATCTGAACAGTGTTTAAAAAAATGTGTCAGAAGGTCTGTTTTTGGCAGAAGCAGCTGTAATGGCCCTTGTATTTACACAGCAACTCCTGGCTGTCTTGTTGATAGGAATGTCCAGCGGGGCAGAAGGTCAGGGCATACTAGGTGTGCCCAGTGTTCTTTGCTGAAGTTCTATGGGTGTATGAGGCACACAGAATGTCCATAAATGAGTAAAAAATAGGGGGAATAAGTTCAGCAAATATTAATGTTTGTCTAGAGCAGGGGTCTCTAAAGCTTCTAAACAAAGGGCCACATCCAATTCGCATGTCAGGAGATTGTGACCGGCTCTCAATGGAGCCGGTACACACATCTCCGGAGCAGCTTCAGAGTGAATTGCACAGGAGTCCTGTGTGTCTTCTTGTCCATTTTAGGCCTAAATGTTTGGATAGGGACGCATCAGACCCCTGCTGTGGGCCACACCGTACGGCAGTGTAAACCCAGCCTGAAGGGGATGGACTGTGGCCAATGAGAGTAGAAAATGTCCTGGAGTCAGTGGGAGTAAACGATACCCCATCATTGGTATTAGTGGAAGAAATAGTGTCCCATTGTTGATATCAAGGGAAGGAATAGAGCCCCATCATTGGTGTCAGTGGGAAGATTAGTGCCCTGCCATTGGTGTCAGTGGGAGGAGTAGTCAATGAACATATTTGCCTGCACACCAAGGATCATCAAATATCATCTGAAGGTGTTATTTCAGAAAGACCACATCACAAAGGACCAAGTGCAACATTACAGAGTTGTGCACAGGACCCCTTAGTCAGGCATGTGATATCAGGTTGGTATCAGGAGAAGAGAGAGAAAGAGTATTGGGGCTTTAAATGAGCTGTGCCTATGCCAATAGCTAATGAAAGGTTGGTGTGGCAGGTCACTATGGAAATGGGTGTCTTCCACCCCAGTGTTAGGACAATATACAAAAATTGTGACCTGACACAACCAGCAATGGCAGGCCTCCACCTCTATTATATCTGTACAAGAGGAGAGAGAGAAAGCATATTGGGGCTTTAAATGAGGTATACCTATGCAAATAATAATGCATGAACTGTATCTGTATGTATACTTCTAGTATTTAATTACCATGATCACATTGAGCATATCATAATCTCAAGGAGCACATATGATGTAATTGATCAATAATATAATTGTAATCAAAAGAATTCATATCAACATAGTATTAAAGAATGCATGATACAAACAATCAATGAACATAATAGGTATAATACATAGTATATGGTATCAGGGGAAGAAACAGTGCCCCATTATTGAGCCAGCAGAGGCATTGATGTCTTCTCCTTTGCCAGCTGGAGACTGTCAGTTTCAGGACTCATTGCCATGACTAGGTGGCCTTTACAAGGGGAATTTCTCCACGTTTTTGAGTAGTTTTTAACTTTGTTTTTATCAATAAATATACTTGGGATAATGCACTATACTGGTGCGCCCTCTTTTCTTTATTTTTTCTTGGCCCCATCATTGGTGTCAGTGAGAAGGATAGTGCCCCATTGTTGGGGTCATTAGCAGTAATAGTGGCAACAAGACCAAAGCAGGGTCCATAGGATGACACTGGGCATGTTGACGCCGAGGGACAGTCTCAGTGGGAATGGAGGATCTGGTAAGTAAAAGTGTTTTTCTTTTCTTCTCTTCTAGACATAAAGAGCAATTTACCTTTGCAGTGTGGGTGCAGTCCACTGTAAGGGATAATTTTACATTTTCCTAAAGTTGGGCTTTAAATAGCAAAAAGGCTTGTGTAATAATTTATAAATGTTATATAGTTTCTTTTTTAATTTGGGGCAGAAGTTCCCATATAAATCAATATCCATGTTGTGCCAGGCACTGATTACCTCCCCAACCAGCATTCTTAAGCCTGGTACACACTATGAGTTTTTTTTCGTTCAATCCAGCAGGTTGAACGAAAAAAAACTGTCAGCTCCGGTCTGTACTCACTATGCAAAGTTAGTATAGTGTTCTCCCCTGCTGAGCTATTGTTTTCTGACAGGGGGAGATGTCACCCGACATTCGGCCGGTGTGTAGGGGGCTTTAGCTGGGGAAGTTGATTATGGACTTGTGCCAACAGACTTGGGGTTTGAGACAATAAGCAAATGCAGCTTGCTTCCAGGTGCATTCCAATTGCATTTGAAATCAGTTTGAAATTTGAAGTACAAACAATTGACCACTGCCCACACCTATAACTGGCCTTTGCAGCAAGGAGCACATGGAAAGGCAACGCATGTCAAACAAAACCAATGAAAAGTCCCAACTCAATTTACCAATCAGCCTGCAAACAACTGAATTGTCCTGTCTAACAGTATGCGTTAAAAACAGGGGTTTAGTTTGCACACATTTGCAAATACATGCATAAGCTGCAGAGCAATTTCACGGCACACCAGTATTATCTGCAGTCCTAACTAAAGTTTGAGAGTCTCCATAGTAGAAGCACATGCATTATAATGGATAGGCAGAGGGAAGGTGAGCCTGGAGGGAGTCCACCCCTCCCCTACAACGCATGTGTTTCTACTATGGAGGCTCACAAAATGTCAGAACTATTATCTTATACAAGTCAAAGGGCATGCAAATGCTTGAAGAAGGTTGATGCAGTTTAGAAGGAGGTCAAGTGCAGGTCAGAAAAAAATCAACTGCGAGTTCAATGAACTCTGTTGATCTTAGAAGTATGTGAAACAATTCCATTATAATGCATGTGCTTCCAGGGGCGTACCTAGAGCATTTGGCACCCGGGGCGGATCCTATATCTGGCACCCCCCCGGGTGGGCAGGAAGGCAACACACTGCATGTCGATGTCAAGTGACGTTAGGGTAGTATACTGGCAGGTTAGGGTGGCATAGTGCCAGGTTAGGACAATATAGTGCCAGGTTAGGTGATACAGAGCCAGGTTAGGGTGGTATAGTGACAGGTTAGGTGATATAGAGCCAGGTTAGGGTGATATAATGCCAGGTTAGGATAATATAATGCCAGGTTAGGATAATATAGTGACAGGTTATGTGATATAGAGCCAGGTTAGGATAATATAGTGCCAGGTTAGGTGATACAGAGCCAGGTTAGGGTGGTATAGTGACAGGTTAGGTGATATAGAGCCAGGTTAGGGTGATATAATGCCAGGTTAGGATAATGTAATGCCAGGTTAGGATAATATAGTGACAGGTTATGTGATATAGAGCCAGGTTAGGGTGATATAGTGCCAGGTTAGGGTGGCATAGTCCCAGGTTAGGGTTCTATAGAGCCAGGCTAGGGTGATATAGTGCCAGGTTAGGGTGATATAGTGCCAGGTTGGGTGATATATAGAGCCAGGTTAGGTGATATATAGAGCAAGGTTAGGTGATATATATTGTAGAGCCAGGTTAGGTGATATATAGAGCCAGCGTAGGTGGTATATAGAGCCAGGTTAGGGTGATATACAGTATAGAGCCAGGTTAGGTGATATAGAGCCAGGTTAGGTGATATATACAGCCAGGTTAGGTGATATATAGAGCCAGGTTGGGTGGTATATAGAGCCAGGATAGGGTGATATACTGTATAGAGCCAGGTTAGGTGATATAGAGCCAGGTTAGGTGATATATAGAGCCAGCTTAGGTGGTATATAGAGCCAGGTTAGGTGATATATAGAGCCAGATTAGGTGATATAGAGCCAGGTTAAGCGATATATAGAGCCAGGTTAGGTGATATATAGAGCCAGGTTAGATGATATATAGAGCCAGGTTAGGTGATCTATAGAGCCAGGTTAGGTGATATATATAGCCAGGTTAGGTGATATAGAGCCAGGTTTGGTGGTATATAGAGCCAGGTTAGGTGATATATAGAGCCAGGTTAGGTGATATATAGAGCCAGGTTAGGTGATATATAGAGCCAGGTTAAGGTGGTATATAGTGTCAGGTTAGGTGATATATAGAGCCAGGTTAGGTGATATATAGAGCCAGCTTAGGTGATATATAGAGCCATATTAAGTGATATACAGAGCCAGGTTAGGTGATATATAGAGCCAGGTTAGGTGATATATAGAGCCAGGCTAGGTGATGTATTGAACCAGGTTAGGTGATATATAGAGCCAGGTTAGGTGATATATAGAGCCAAGTTAAGTGATATAGAGCCAGGTTAGGTAATATATAGAGCCAGGTTAGGGGATGTATAGAGCCAGGCTAGGTGATGTATTGAACCAGGTTAGGTTATATATAGAGCCATATTAGGTGATATATAGAGCCAGGTTAAGGGGGTATATAGTGTCAGGTTAGGGTGATATATAGAGACAGGTTAGCGTTGTATATAGAGCCAGGTTAGGTGATATAAAGAGACAGGTTAGGGGTGTATATAGATCCAGGTTAGGGTGATATATAGAGCCAGGTTAAAGTGGTATATAGTGTCAGGTTAGGGCGATATATAGAGACAGGTTAGGGTGATATATAGAACCAGGTTAGGGTGATCTATATAGGGGCCAGGTTAGGTGATATATAATGCCAGGCTAGGGTGACATATAGAGCCAGGTTAGGTGATATATAATGCCAGGTTAGGGGTGTATATAGAGCCAGGTTAGGGTGATATAGTGCCAGGTTAGGTTATATATAGAACAAGGTTAGGGTGATATATAAAGCCAGGTTAGGGGTGTTTATAGAGCCAGGTTAGGATGATATAGTGCCAGGTTAGGTTATATATAGAACCAGGTCAGGGTGATATAGAGACTGGCTAGTTCTGCATGTAGTGACAGTGTGCACTGCTCAGTCACTTACAGCATGGCAGGTGATGAAGATTCCCGGGCTGCTGTGGTCTCTCCTCCTCTTTCTTCTTCAGCTACGGGAGTGTCAGCCTGATCGAAGGAGTCTGTAGGAGAAGTTTAGGAGGCAGCCACACCCCGAATCCACCCACCAACTCCGGCTGCCTCGGGAGATAGTGAATATCCCCGAGGGTTAACCTAACTTGCTGAGATGACAGTGAGATGTTACAGACAGCCTCTTCCGCACCACTGGGCTCGGTGCTGATCTGATCAATCTTTTACAAAGATGTGATGACAGGGAAAGTGCAGGAGCCCCACATGCACCCTGGGCAGTGCCTGACACCCCCCAATATGTGGCACCCGGGGCGGACCACCCTGCACCCCCTTGGTATACCCCTATGTGCTTCTACTATGGAGGCTCTCAGAACTTAGAGTTAGGACTGCAGATAATACTGGGATGCCGTGAAGTGGCTTTGCAGCTTATGCAAGTATCTGTATTGTGTGCAAACTAAACCCCTGTTTTTTTAACACACACTGTTAGACAGGATAATTTGGTTGATTGCAGGCTGGTTGGTAAGTTGAGCTGGGAATTTTCATTGGTTTTGTTTGACATACTTCTGAGACCAACAGAGTTCATTGATAGGTACATTGAACTCGCAGTTGCTTTCCTTTTGACCTGCACTTGACCTCCTTCTAAACTGCATCAATCTTCTACAAACTTTTACATGCCCTTTGACTTGAATAACAATAGAACATTTCTTATTTAAACCTTGCCAGGTTGGACCTTTACCATTTAACAGTCATGACATACAGGAAGTAATTGCAAAAATCTACATACAGAACTCCTTTAACTTCCTTAGCGGTATTCCCGAGCGTGATTCGGGGTGGTTTTTACATGCTAGGATCGGTATCCCCGAGTCACGCTCGGGGTAAATGTGCAGAGCCTGCAGCGGGGTTCCTTACCTTCTCCTGGCGATCCAGCGATGATCTCCCATTGCTGTTATCGCCGCCGAGATCCCCGCCGCGCCGTTCGTCGCTCTGGTGACTTCCTGGTTCCGTTCCCTGCAGCAGCAATGGTGCATGGGAGCGGAATTGGGAGGGAAATTCAAATGTTGCACAAACACAAACACATAAAAAGGAGGTGATACAATGTAATCTGAGAGGATTACACTGTATCACCTTAGTATCAGACACAGTGCCTTTTCAGTGCCCCTTGCCATTGTCATTTGTGACAAATAAAAGACTTTGAAAATGGCATCAAAAAAGCGCTGTCCTACAAATGCGCTTTTGGATCAGCTGAGCGACAGCGACATGGAGGTGCTCGCAGAACAGAGCGACAGTGAGTCGTGGGGAGATTTGTCATCTGACTCTGACACCAACACTGATCCAGAAAGTGACAACGCAGATGATCCCGCACCTGACCTAAGCGATGTGTGCACTTGGTGCCCTATAGACAGCGATGCGGACCAGGCAGCGCCCCCGAGATTCCGATTCACTGGATCTCCTGGGATGAAGGTTGATGTGGAGAGTGACAACCCTCTGGCGTACCTGAAATTATTTCTTACTGAGGAGGTAATTCTAAAAATCATCACAGAAACCAACCGCTACCATGAGCAGCAATCCGCTACGCTGCGTGCCAGATTTTCCAGATCCAGAAAATGGGAACCTGTCACTAAAGAGGACATCTGCCAGTTTCTGGGACTCATCATCCTTCAGGGGGTGGTGGGGAAACCGCTCCAGAAATGGTATTGGAGCACCAATAAGATACTGGCCACTCCATTTTTTGGCACCGTGATGTCCGAATACCGTTTTTTCACTCATCATGAAGAATTTACACTTCGCTAACAACGAAGAGTTTGATGAGGCCACGCATCCTGCGCCCAAACTAAAAAAAATCTGGGAGGTGTGCCAAATGATTGTCACCAACTTCCAGCGGACCTACGTGCCAGAAAGGTATGTCAGTGTGGACGAAAGTCTGATGGCCTACAAGGGACGCCTGAGCTGGATACAGTTTATTGCATCCAAAAGAGCGCGGTTTGGCATCAAATTTTATATGCTCTGTGAATCATCCACCGGATATATCTGGAATGCGGTCATTTACACCGGTAAAGGTACCAAGTTCAATCCCAGGTACAGCCGCTATGGGATGGCCACATCATCTGTCCTTTCACTGCTGGACCCATTGCTGAACCAGGGATATTGTGTGACAACGGACAATTTTTACACATCTCCGGAACTTTATGAGGTTTTGCTCATAAACAAAACTGATGGGTATGGTACCGTTAGGCCAAACCGGCGTGACATGCCATCAATGTTTGGCAAGAAAAAACTAAAAAAAGGAGAGATGGTTGCCTTTCAAAAGGGTAAAATGATGGCAATGCGATGGCGAGACAAAAAGGATGTGTGTCTCATGAGCACCGTGCACAGCACCTCCACTGCCATGGTCCGCACAAAACACGGAAAAGGTGTGCTGAAGCCGCAAGTCGTGATCGACTATAATCACACAATGGGAGGTGTCGACCGAGCCGATCAGGCAATGACCTTTTATCCGGCGATGCGGAAACAACAGAAGAAATATTACAAAAAGATTTTCAGGCATCTCCTTGAACAATGCCTTTGGAACGCCTATATCCTTTATAAAGCAAACACTAACATACCTCTTGTTCATTCTGACTTTATCTGGAAGGTGGCTGAGCAGATTTTTGTTAACCACCCAACGCCATCGGTATCTTCTAACAGACCCGGACGACGCGCTGTTGACGTTGGCAATCCAGAATGCCTGACAGGTCGTCATTTTGTAGACTTCGTACCGCCAACCGCAAGAAAGTTAGCGCCTACCAGGATGTGCATCGTTTGCTGTTCCAAGAGAAATGGCAATGGAAAAAAAGTCAGAAAAGAAACAAGGTACTATTGTCCTGATTGCAACGTCGGACTTTGTCTAGTTCCATGCTTCAAACTGTTTCACACTCAGGATGTGTATTGAATTTCTTTGACAAATTTCATTATTTTTCATTGCATTATTGAATAAAATTATATTGATTAGATTATAATTCATGCATTTGTGTTTCAAATTTATCACATCTGGAATGTCTACTAGAGTCTTGATTGTCCTCCTACCCGTCCTCCACTTTTCTAGGGAGATCGAAGACCTCGACATGTTGTTTTGTGGTGAAGATCAAGGAGGAATTGGAGGGACCGCCATACTAAGACAGACCTTAAAACATGGTTTTCGCCATGTTAAAAAACGTACCTTTAAACCACTATACATAATATCCGGACGTTAAGAATCATTAATGAATGAATTTGGACTGGTTTTGTTCTGAGATCATCTGTAAGGTCTACACTATTTAAACTTTGTGTTTACGTACTTAATATTAGATTAGTTA
>BLSH010399117.1:1146262-1159892 GCA_018402905.1 Glandirana rugosa
ATTTTTTCATCTTTCAAATAACTTCTGAATGTATATTTTGGTACCGTCCGAACCCTTCCTCGGCCCTACGAGAGCATCCCGGCTCCTTCCCAAGCCTGCCATGGTTTTATATGTAAGTCTTCAATAAACTTTCTACTTTTTTATAGTAACCCAGGCTGGTCCTGTATTTCACCAATTTCAACATAGACAATATTGCTGTTTTTTACTTTGGTGTTAAAAACTGACAGTGGGCAACACTGCACACAAGCGCCCTTGGGTTCGCATTTCCTTTTATTAGCAGAGAAGGTGACAGACACCGAACAGTTGGTAAGGTGGATGAGTCTGGCAGCAGCATTCACGATAGACTGAAGAGGGATAGCTTGTGGAGAGGTAGGCCAATGAGGAGGGAGTTACAATAGTCAAGGAGACAATAACAAAGGAGTGAATAAGTTGCTTAGTGGTTTCAACAGTTGAAAAAGGGCATATTTTGGAGATGTTACGGAGGTGAAGTCTGCATGATTTGGACAGTGATTGGATTTGGGGCTGAAAGGACAGGTCAGAGTCCAGGATTACACCTAATACCCTGGCATGGCAAGGTTGTATTATTGATATTAATGGAGAAATTAGGGGAGGGGGGCACGGGCTGGAGGAAAATTTATGATCTCCGTTTTAGAAAGATTGAGTTTGAAGAAATAGTGTGATATCCATGCTGATATGTCAGTTAATAAGTTAATAATGCGGGAGGAGACTGAAGGAGTGATGTGAGGAGTAGAGAGATAGATTTGTGTGTTGTCAGCATAAAGATGGTACTCAAGAACAGAACCTTGGGGTACCCCTACAGAAAGCGGAAGTGGAAAGGAGGAAACAGAGTTGTAGGTAACATTGAAGGAGCGATGTGATGGGTAGGGAACCAGGAGAGAGCAGAGTCTTGAACGCCAAGAGAGTCAAGTTTTTTGAGGAGGAGGGAATGGTCCACAGTCTCAAAGGCTGCAGAGAGGTCAAGTAATATGAGTATGGAGTAGTGGCCATTGGTTTTAGCAGTTATTAGATCATTAGTGAGTTTCAGTAGGGCAGTTTCAGTGGAGCGTAGTAAGGTAGTAAGTAAAAACCCGACTGTAAGGGGTCAAGAAAGTTGTTGTCAGTGAGGTAGCTCAGACGGTTGTAGACTAAGCGTTCTAAAAATTTTGATGCAAATGAGAGCAAGCAGATGGGTCTTAATTTGCTCATGCTGGTGGGGTCCAGTGAGGGCAATATAAATATGGGGGTAATCAGTGCATGTTTTAGAGGGGAGGAGAAGGTGTCAGTAGAGAGGAAGAGATTGAAGATGTGAGTGAGGGAGCATAGGATAGAAGAGGGTGACCGTAGTAGTTGTGAGGGAACAGGGTCCAGCGGACAGGTGGTAAGGCGGACTTCTGAGAAAACTTTAGCGACCTCTTGGGTAGTAGCAAGGTCAAAAGAAGAAAGTGTTGAGAGTGGTTTTGTACAGGGTGTGTTAAGTGGTATAGATGTCTGTGCAGTGGAGATGTCCCCATGAATTGCAACAATCTTGTTTTTGAAGTGATTGGCAATCTCTTAAGCAGTGAGTGACTGGGTGGAGATTGTGGTGGAGAAAGTAGAGAGTTAAAAGTAGAGAAAAGACAACGAGGACAAGAGGACAGAGTATTAATGAGTATGACAAAGTAGGCTTGTTAGGCAGCATGGAGAGAGGAATTTTATTTTAAGAAGGTAGATTAATATAGGGTGAATGCTTACGCCACAATCGTTCTAGTGCACGGCTATGTCTCTGACAATTTCTGGTGTCATCAGTCTGCTAAGGTTGTAATGATTGGGGCCTGAAACTTTGTGTAGTTAGAGGAGCAAGAGAATTCAGTGTGGATGAAAGTGAACCGTTGTATTCAGACATGACCAGGTCAGAGCCAGACAGGTGTGAGATTTTGTAATGAAGGTATTCAGTTGTAGAGTAGAAAAGAGAAGGATGGGCATGCTGGACCCATTTTCAAACCACCGATTAGATACAAAACGTTACTGGAACTTAATCCTAACAGATCACCAAATTAAATGTGTTCATTGAACCTCTAAAGTCTAAACCTAATGCCATAACTTCCCCTTATACATACCTATAGATGTTGGACCTCCCACCCCTACCCCAGGGTTGTGTCTGAGAGGCCCTCCCATCAAAAAAGACTACTACTGCTCAAATTATTTTCAGTATATACCCCATCTATTACAGATGCATAATTATAGTAGGCATAACCCAGTCTATCATGGAGACCGGGGAGGAGGCTTCATTCTCCTCCCCACCTTCACACCCTGTTTACTCCTACCATCCCTACTTTTTCCTTTACCTGATACCTTTACCCTTTATCCTTTTATCCACTACCTTGTCCGGGGCTTACCCCTATACATACGGCATATACCTAGAAAGATACTGTACTCTAACCCGTTTGTGCCCTTAGTAACATCTCATAAAACCTAGTAGTATCACATTGAATCTTTGCCAGATGAACGGAAGATACTTATAAGATGGAATACTCCCCCGACCAACCAATTAGCATTATTATTTCTCTTCCCCTCAAGGTCTTCAGTATCACAGAAATGAGGCTCGAGCTTTATGGTCTGTTCCATATCTGTCAACTTACTTATCCATGCTAGAACCCTTTCTATCTCATCCTGATGACTACACTTACAAATGTAGACCGCTAATTGTTTGAGATGTTTCCATGTACAAAAGGTGTACATGATGTGTTAATATGTACCTTTCATTGTAGACCAGTGTACCTATGGTGTGTCGTTATCATGTACTGTTCTTTTATTTCAATAAAATCTTGGTTGGGAAAAAAAAAAAGAGAAGGATTAAATTGGTGGAAGTTTCTGTGGGCAATTTGTTTTCTGCTTGGAGGGACAGGTGGTTGGAGACAAGGACATTGTGAAAGTGATAAGGTTGTGGTCAGAGAGAGGAAAGGGGGTGTTGGTGAGGTTGTACGGGGTGCAAAGATGGGAGAAAACACAGAGCTTACACAGAGCTTTTTACTTAGGGCTCTGGCAGGTGAATAGGATGATTTGGTAGCATGGGGAAGGTAAGTATTAGCAGAAGAGAAAGTGGGCTATCAAGAGAACCTGTCACAGGTTCACTTTAAAGTAATTTTGATATAAGCATATTATTTCACATTTCTGTGTTCTTCTTATTGCATTAACTAGATCAATGTGTTTATTAGCCACAAGAGAAAGCTGTGAGTGGCTTATTGCAATTACTTTGTCTCTTAACTGTTAAGATTAGATATTACTCAGGGAAACCATGTTTTCAATGAGTTAGGTGACTCAGGCTTGCATTAGAGAAGTACAGGTCTTCACAGATGTACGGGTCTATGCACCAATGTGAATGAACCCTTAAAAATTTTGCACAGAAACAAGATTCAAGCTTTATTTCAATCCAACTGACATGTTTCATGTTTATTTATTAAAAGTACTGAAAAGACTATACATCCACTTTAATATTATTACAATTGCTACCTATAAGTGCTTGGAAAAAACAAAATACTGATTTTGCCAAGGATTCTGCATCCTGCAATTCTGCCTTGCGCTTAAAATGAAATTTGTTATCATTGCATTGATTATGTCTATCAGTAAAAAGATAAAGAAAGCTATCATCTACTATGATGTTGTACAAAGAGATAATGCAAATCGATACAACCTTCTACTAGATACCTATAGATTTTTTTTGTGCCATTCACATCTAGGCGTTTTTGGGCTTTTTTTCTGCTCTAAGCCTCAGCTCTAAAAACGCCCAAGAAGAAAAATCCTATTCATTTCAATGGCCCCTGTTCACAACTGAGCATTCTGTGGCCTAAAGCAAAACACCCGTCGCTCAAAAAAGTACACGAGCTTCTTTTTTTGGCAGATTAAAGGCGTTTTAATTCTTTTACATTGGTGACCTTTTGAACTTCAAAACGCCTGTGCAAAAACGCCCGAAAAACGCCTTTTAAAATAGCAACGCCTAGATGTGAACGGAGCCTTCATATTGATCAAATACAGCAATAATGTGATATAACTAAAGCACTGCCTGTACTAGCCTTTAATATACAGATACAATCTCAAGTTATACTTGTGCCAGACACAGTCCATTTAAAAAACGGATGTTATACAATCATGTTCAATGAAAAAAATGCAATCCACCAGCATTTGTAATGAAATGCGTGTGTTTCACTTTTTTCTGTTTCAGACCTTTATAGTATTGAATAAAGGGAAGGCAATCTTCCGCTTCAGTGCCACGTCTGCCTTGTACATTTTAACCCCCTTCAACCCTGTGCGTCAAGCAGCTATAAAAATACTGGTACACTCATATCCTTTATAAAATGCATTTGTATAATAGTTACTTTAAGGTGAAATTTGGAGAAGTGAATTGTCATTGTAACTGGAACCACCTATTTTTATTGCCTACTTGTGCCTTAAAGGAGTACTAAGTAACATTTATAACATTAAGAATTATTGTATTAAAGAGCATAAATCACTGACTTAAATTTCCGTGTTAGTATTGTTTATTATCATTATTTTGAAAATGTGTCCATATACCCAGTTCCGCCCTGTAACTACAACTGCTGTTTCAGCTCTTCTTAACAGAAAGTAAAGGGGTGATACTTCATATTCCTGCTGAAAAACAAAATCTCCCATGGTCTCTTGCAGTGCCTCGAGTCACTATATGGCTGTTCCAGGTGAGCCAGAGTAAAAGAACACATCCCCCGACACCCTTTAGACGTGCATTTTCCAGGGAGGGAACATTTTTAACCTTTTTTCCTTAGGGTCGGTCCACAAATAGGCGGGCTGACTTCAGTCACAACTTTGCTAGGCGATTTGAACGTGACTTCATGGTGACTTCAGCGTGACTTTGGGCGAATTACAACATGACTTAAAGCGACCTCCATGCAAGGTGACTTTGCCTGTGGCCTAACAGAGATGGGAAGGAGGGGGTTGTATGGGTAATTTGTGGGGAGTACCTTGGTAAATTCTTTTCTTTTTCCTGTAAAGTCGCTTCAATATAGACGGGGATCCGACTTGGAGGCAACTTCAATTGAATTCTATGGGCACAAGTCAGATAGAAGTCGCCTTGAAATATTACCGGAAACTTTTCTGAAGTCAGAGCAACTTTAGTGGTGTACATTAAGACAGGCCTTATTCATTTCAATGGGATTTCTGATGTCAAGCATACATAGAGTAATGCCTTGTACACATGGTGCAACGGTCGTACAACCGCACGTTCAACTTTTGTCCAAAATCGGCTGTTGGCGGTTGTGTATTGCATACGGACATGAGTCAAGTAGTTGTACAACAAAGCCGAACGTAGTGACGTGTTACGAGCGTATAATGAGGAAGTTCAGGTGAATGTGATTTGTGAATTAGGAACACATGTTACACGACCGAATACTTCCTGGATTTAGAGCATGTGTTTTTAGCACTTGCAACTTTGTTGGGCCAACTTCTGTATACACGAGCCAACAGCCATACAACAGCTTGTTGTACAACAAAAGTTTTCTAGTCTGCTCAGCCAACTTCTGTTGTACATAGTCAACATTTAAATCCTTTCCTGCGCTTGAAGTAGCAATTTCTCCAGTTTCTATAACCAAAGTGATAGCTTGGCCCCAGATAATGTGCAACCTTGCTGCCCCTGTGGAACTGGGGAGATCCCAACACTGTAGCAAAAACAAAAGAAAACAGTGGTGCACCGGCCTAGCGCATTCATCCTCAGATGTACATTTGATTAAAAAGATAAAAACATACTCACAAGAGAACTTGTATACTTGTAAGGCATAAAAAACATGGCACGATGCTGCACGCCTATAGTAGCTACTGCCGTTGTGATGATGATTCACACCGACTGGCTGACGTGTTTCGGGGTGCGAACCCCTTCCTCAAAGCCGAATGAGTCATGTCTAGACCACAAATATATATATACACCACCAAATGACCAAGGTGGGAAGGGGAGTACCGCTGAGCCACACCCACATTGGGGCGTATACCACACAATAAGATTTATTTGCATACTCCATGCGTAACCCATACGCATGGTATGCATGGAGTATGCAAATAAGTCTTATTGTGTGGTATACGCCCTAATGTGGGTGGGGCTCAGCGGTACTCCCCTCCCCACCTTGGTCATTTGGTGGTATATATATATTTGTGATCTAGACATGACTCATTTGGCTCTGAGGAAAGGATTCACACCCCGAAACGTGTCAGCCAGTCCGTGTGAATCATCACTACAGCGGCAGTAGCTACTATGGGTGTGTAGCATTGTGCCATGTTTTTTATGCCTGGTATACAAGTAATCTTGTGAGTATGTTTTTATCTTTTTAATAAAATGTACATTTGAGGATAATTGCTAGGCCAGTGCGCCACTGTTTTCTTGTGTTTATAATTTCTGTTGTACGACTGTTGAACGTTGGCTGTTGTAATCGCGCGTGCTAAAGGTCGGATTATCATACAACAAGCTGTTGTAAGACCGTTGTTGTACGACCATTGCATCCTGTGTACGGGCCTTTAGTGATTACTTTATTTTCCAAATAAACACACAAAATGCAAGTTATAACCAAATGTGGTCAAGTCCACTGACAGGTCTTAAAGCCTGATATAACAAACAAAACCTCCTTGCTGTGAAGTGATAATTGAATCAACTAATCATGTGTTTTAATTTTCAATTGTTGTCACTGCTTCCACGATGCATAAATAAATCTTCCAAATACTAATATAAAGTGCCATAATTCACTTTAAAAGTAGCACCGTGAAAACAAATAGGAATTAATAATAAAAAAATTATAAAAAATAAACATTTGTGTACAAAAAAAAATATAAATCCGTGAAATTTTATAAGTATCTCAAAATGTAATACAACCTAAAAAGTCCATATAAAAATTACACCCAGTGTGTTTTCCAGTGATAATTACACCAGTGTGATGCTTCTCTTTAGCTTAAATTCAGTGCAGTTCTCCTTTATATAAATCTCCATACAACACCTCCTGTGTGCATTCCGTGATCCCTCTCCCCTTCAGATGAAAAACTCACAAGCTCTAAATGCCTTCCATTCTCATGGTTGGCAAATTAGGCAAAGCACATTAACTCCAGGGCGTGTGTCCAACAATCAATCCACAGAAGCAAGTAAACCACCACGTATCATATAGGAGATAAAAGAGAGAACTTCCAATGGTACACCAAAAAAATGTATTAAAACATTCTCAAGCTGCTCACATTGCTTAAAAACATAACAAGCGTTTCAGATTCAAATCACATTAAAGTGCGGTTTGCACTTTACATCTCACCACTGGCTGATACTAATATTTCCCGTCCTGGTGTCTCATCTAATCGCCGTGTAGCCAACACTGACGCGTTTCGTCACTTCACACGCTTGTTATGTTTTTAAGCATAGTGTGCCTAATTTGCCAGCCATGAGCATGGGAGGCATTTAGAGCTGGTGAGTTTTTCATCTGAAGGGGAGAGGGATCACAGAATGCATATTTATATAAAATTTATATAAAAGAGAACTGCACTGAATTTTAGCTAAAGAGCAGCATCACATGGGTGTAATTATCACTGAAGAACACACTGGATGTCATTTTTATATGGACTTTTAGCTGCTTGCTGTAGGGGCATTCAACAGGAGGGAGGAGCCAGGAGAGCCGAAGAGGGACCCAAGAAGAGGAGGATCTGGGCTGCTCTGTGCAAAACCATTACACAGGGCATGTAAATAAAACATGTTTATTATTTTCAGAGAAAAAAAATTGACTTTTTCAATCACTTTAAGGCTGTATTAGTGCCAAAAGCAAACATTTATTATATTGCACCTTACCTATTCTTAGATGTGGTGGTTGTATTTGTTTCCTTTTTTATGCTTTCTTTCTTCTGTTTTTATCTAATGATCCAGCCAGCATGTCTGTTGTTTTTCAAAAGCACAAGCTCTTCAGCAGAATGGATCAGTTTACATGGATAAGACAAACCAGTTAACAGTAGCAGGGGTGATTAAAATGATCAGCTTTCTTTTATTCATGTAAAACCTTTATAGAAAAAGGAAAAAATGTTTGCTGTAACCGATTATGAACTGTGAACTGGGTTAGTGTATTTAAATCTTCCAAAACATTTGACACTCCCCTCCCCTGACAATGCTGTCTGCTGTGCCTCCTATTGTCATTCATCCAGAGTTTTGTCTCACTAAAGAGGAGGTGTGTTCCTGGCCAGACCACCTGATGAAAAGGGAAAAGGCCTAAGAAAAGAAACCTAATGCAGCCACCACATCCAATGATTGGTAGGCTGCCATATATTACATTTATGGTCTTGGGTTTAATACCGCTTTAAGTGCCAGCTTTGTCCAGAAAAAGGGGAAACCCTTATACTTACCTGAACCTCTGTTCCTCCGGCAAATGACGCTCCCCCACAATCCATTGGTGGACTGTTCCTTGCGTTTTCATGTCCTGAGCAGAGCTATGGATGCTGCTCTGTGTTTGATGATGCATTGACAATGTCATTTATAGTAAGTAATCTCCAACTAATATCTATTTTAAAGTTAGACAGATTCCTGGTCTGTCCTTGTTGACCTGTTTCTGACCATGCAACTTCTCTGCCTCTACAACTAAAGGCAAAACTTTTTTTTCGTTTTGGATATCGATTTCATTGCTGTTTGTGCTCCGATTTGGGAGATTCCCCCTCTCTATTTGTCCTGTTTACCATTTTCATTGAAAGTGAAAGTAAAAGAAAATCACAAATTTTGGGTTGTTCCCAGAAAAGTAATAGAGGAGAAATCTTCCAATTGGGACATTAGTTCAGGTGACCAGGGGTTTCCCCAAGAGATTCCCCTAATTTGCAGGGATTTCCTCTCACTTCCTTTTTAGCTATGGGACAGGAAGTGAAGGTAAATCTCCCCAGTGGGACACAGATGGCAAAAATAAACCTTATAGGAGTTGTAACTTGCTCTATCCAAAATGAAAAAAAAAGTTTCCCTTTAGTTCTACTTTAATGCTTATCCCCCTGCATTTGAAGTTTCTGAGTGACTTACTTGGGACATGTATGACGGTGAAGTCAGGACTCCAGATCTGCATATCTTTAGGATCTATGACTGAAAGGATTAAAGGCACCAGATCAGCATGACCAAGAAGAAGCTAACATTTTCAGAAGAATGCCAGCTATGGTACCCACCATATTTGACATATTTACAGAAGGATTACCTTAAATTAGAAACAAAGGGAAAACATTTTTTTATTCCAATTTTGATAGAGTAAGGGAGGATTATAACCCCTTTTTGCTTTTTGGGGTTTTTTTTATCATCTTTGTCCCATAGAAAAACAGGAAGTGAGAGGAAATCCCTCCAAAAAGTGGGAATCCTTGGTTGTCATCAGGATCTCCAGAACCATTGTCACCATTGGAAGATTTCTTCTCTATTACTGTTCTGGTGACAACCCAAAATTTGTGATTTTCTTTCACTTTTACCTTCAGGGCTAACGGTAACCAGAACAAATAGAACAGGAACATAGGCAGCAATTATAATCTGAGGGATGCCCCAATGGTTCCAATGCCAATTTATTTGAACTCTTAGCATTAATCATAAAGTAGAACTATAGGCAAAACTTTTTTTTTTTTTTGGATTGAGTAAGGCAGGGTTATAACCCCGGTAAGGTTTATTTTTGCCATCCGATTGGGGAGATTTCCCTTCACTTCCTGTCCTATATCTCTGCTAATTAAGGGAATCTGTTGGGGAAAAGACTCAAACTAGTTTCCCCATTGGAAAATTTCCCTTCTAGTACTTTTCTGGGGACAACCCAAAATTCTGGATTTTCTTTTACTTTCACTCTCCATGATAATGGTAAACAGGACAAATAGAGAGGACAAATTTCTTTAATGGGGGCACAGACAGCAATAAATACTAACAGGTGTTCTAATACACCTCCTTCAGTTAGACTTTAAAGAAAGCCTGTGACTATATCCTAGAAAAATAAAGACACCGCAGATATCAGTTCATACCTTATTAATGGTTTTCTGCCAATCATGATCCTATAACTATGCAAAGAATAATAAGCTTCCCCCACGTGGGACTGATCAGTGCTGCTGATGAGCCACTTTTTCCTTTACTTTGTGGGAATGGGACAGGCGCCTTCTCCTCTGTCAGGATCTGGAGATACATGGTCTGAGCAGTGTTGTAAAAAAGGTACAAATAGAAGCACTTGGTTAATCTTACAACATATTGCCAATGGTGTAAAATGGTGGTCTCCAAACTGTTGCCCATAGGCCAAATGCATCCCTTGGCTTGCCTTTATTTGGCCCTTAGGGGACTATTCTTCACATTGATATGGGGCGCTGCTCTTCCCACTGACACCAATGAGGCACCATTCTTTCCAATGACACCAACAGTGGGGCATAATTCCTCCCATTGACCAAACAGTGGGGCATTATTTCTTTCACCAACACCAATGATGAGGGACCATTCCTTCCACTCTTCCAACACCAAAGAGAGGCACTATTCCTTCCATTATTACCAATGATGGAGCACTACTCCTCCCTCTACTGACCACAGGCATTACAATTGTTTTACTTCCACTTACCAACAAGTCTGAGACATTGATTACTCCCAGTGTACAATCAACGCCCCCTTCCCCCCCCCCAAAGTCTAAAGGACAGTAAACTGGCCCATCGTTTGGAAAGTTTGGAGACCACTGGTGCATATTAATTAACTAATGCAATAATGCCCTATAAACCGATACCTACAGCAAATGATAGTTTGGCAGTTCACAACAAAAATGGGATGCTGCTGAGAGCAACATCAAAGGTAGATTAGGTCAGAAGATATGGGTTGGAGCTATGCCGGTTGGCTTTTAAAGGTTAGTACTATTGAAAGTAAGAATTTAATCCTTATTGAACATTTTTACAATGCATACTTTGCACCTTTTACTTGCATGTCTATATAAAGTACTTATGCAGCTGTCATTTTAAAGTCTCCATATTTTTCCTTTTACAGCAGCAATCACATTGTTAGAGTCATGCAATTTAGTCTGCTGGGGTTCCATAACTTTTGTTTTCTTTCTTCCTCTCAATTGCTGCTCCTATTCACTGTTTTGTGAGTCACTATTTGATTTAATGTCTGCCACAAAAGCTGTTCTCTCTCTTTCAATAGGTGGTTTTGTTTCACCTGTATGTATTCTGGAAACGGAAGGGAAAAAAGCATAAGCAAAGCTTATATTTAACTCTGTAGGGTAGCAGCCTTTTGTGCTGTAATGAAGAAATGACATTATATTACAACGGTGCCAGAGCAATTCATTTGTCATATTTATTTTACCTTAATGACTCTTATAACAAACTATATTAATGCTTAGCTTCCTTGACAATGGTATACATTATTCAGCATGCTCATAATGTTCACTATCCTCACCAACTGTGTGTTCATGACCATGAGTAATCCCCCGGAATGGGCCAAGAATGTAGAGTAAGTATCCATATGAGTTTGATATATTTTATGAAATCTAATGTCTTCTGGGATCTTACTTCCTCATATACACTATATTGCCAAATGTATTGGGACACCAACCTTTACATGCGCATGATCTTTAATGGCATCCCGGTCTTAGTCCGTAGGGTTCAATATTGAGTTGGCTCACCCTTTGCAGCTATAACAGCTTTAACTCTTCTGGGAAGGCTGTCCACAAGGTTTAAGAGTGTGTCTATGGGAATGTTTGACCATTCTTCCAGAAGCGCATTTGTGAGGTCAGGCACTGATGTTGAACGAAAAGGCCTGGCTCACATTCTCCACTCTAATTCATCCCAAAGGTGTTCTATTGGGTGGAGGTCCAGACTCTGTGCAGACCAGTCAATTTCCCCCACCCCATACTTGCTCATCCATGTCTTTATGGTCCTTGCTTTGTGCACTGGTGCACAGTCATGTTGTAACAGGAAGGGGCCATCCACAAACTGTTCCCACAAAGTTTGGAACATGAAATTGTCCAAAATGTTTTGGTATGCTGATGCCTTAAGACAGGGGTAGGCAACCTGCGGCCCTCCAGCTGTTGCAAAACTACAAGTCCCATCATGTTTCTGGGAGTAATTGTACCCATCAGCCTTGCAATGCCTCATGGGAAATGTAATTCTACAAGAGCCGGAGGGCCACAGGCTGCCTACCCCTGCCTTAAGAGTTCCCTTCACTGGAACTAAGGAGCCAAGACCAACCCCTGAAAAAACACCCCACCCATAATCCCCCCTCCACCAAATAATTTGGAGGGGTGGTCCAATACTTTTGGCAATATAGTGTGGATGAACGAGTTTGTGGTGGAGGAACTTGACTGGCCTGCACCTCAACCCAATAGAACACCTTTGAATTAGAGTGGAGACTACGAGCCAGGCCTTTTCGTTCAACATCAGTGCCTGACCTCACAAATGCACTTCTGAAAGAATGGTCAAACATTCCCATAGACACTCCTAAACCTTGTGGACAACCTTCCCAGAAAAGCTGTTATAGCTGCAAAGGGCGAGCCAACTCAATATTGAACCCTACGGACTAAGACTGGAATGCCATTAAAGTTCATGTGCGTGTAAAGGCAAGTGTCCCAATACTTTTGGCAATATAGTGTACATTGGCACTGTTTAAAGACATGGTACACTTTCAGATGTGTTGGTTGCCTTAACTAGATATCATTGTAGTTATATTCCCTGTGTCCTTTGTTTGCCTTACCCTGTAATGATGGGCTCACATGTTGTGGGCTGCGGTTTGTAGTGTCATGGCTGATCGATTCCCCTATGTCAATGTATTCATTCACCTAGCTTATCCTTATTCGAAAAGGAGCAGGCAACTTCTTATTCGGGGTCACACAGCATCAAATCCATGCCTCGCCATTTCCTCTGTGTTGCATCACAAATGTTGGAGTGCTAATGTGATGAGACTGCATGGTGAGCTCTGTTAATTGCTCTGCCTGTTTGTGTCTATGTCAGATCTAATAACCTTGAAGTTCTCACCTGCACAGCACTAGACTAAGAGACCCAGGGATTGTGGTATATATAGTTTCTTCATAGGAAGTGTCAGCTCTCAGACTACAGACAGAGATCATGCATTAACTTGTACATTGCCATGGGGCATGCCTCATGTTTGAACATAAACAGAACATTCCGGCACAGGAATGTGAAGATTTACTCTGCTATGCCCTGCTGTGCATACATGTCAACAAATGACACTGTGAAGAAAAATATTTAACCACTTCAGCCCCGGAAGGATTTCCAGCTTTAGGACCGGAGCCCTTTTTGCGATTCGGCGCTGCGTCGCTTTAACTGACAATTGCGCGGTCGTGCGACGTTGTACCCAAACAAAATTTGCGTCCTTTTTTTCCCACAAATAGAGCTTTCTTTTGGTGGTATTTGATCACCGCTGCGTCATTTCTGATCGCCGCTATAAACAAAAGAAGAGCGACAATTTTGCAAAAAAACCCAAATTTCTTACTTTTTCCTAAAATACAAATCCAAAAAAAAAATATAAAAAAACATTTTTTTTCACCGTTTTTGGCCGATTTATATTCTTCCTCATATTTGCGATAAAAAAAATCGCAATCGGCGTTTATTGATTGGTTTGCGCAAAAGTGGTCGCGTTTACGGATGATGAGAATTCATTTTTGGGGTTTTTAATTTTTTTTTATTTTTTACT
>BLSH010399117.1:1159960-1175833 GCA_018402905.1 Glandirana rugosa
ATAATAAGTGAGTAAACGTGTGAATAATACATATACTAAATTATACAAATTGTGTATTCCAACCGCGAATATATATAAAAGATAAACAATAAGTGTCACAAAACGACCAAATATCGTCGGAAGGATCCCCTTTTTATAAGGGAATGAATCCTCACATTTGTGTCAAAACCAGGTGCCGCGTTAGTCAAATTGGTGAACGGCTGGCGGCTAGCCGCTAACTGCCGCTGTTTCACCGAGCAAGGGCGTTTAGCGGCAGTATGCTGCCGCCGACGCCCTTGCACATATCACTCGCGCGCGCGCGGCGGCCTCCGCGCGGGCGCGCGAGTCGCGCTCACTATACACGTTCCCGCAGCCGCCGTCGTATGACGGCGATTTGCGGGAACGAGCCACTTTGTCGCCGTCAATCGCCGATCGGCGGTCGGCAAGTGGTTAAACTGATTGCGCCGTGGACCAAAACTGTGTTTACACTCCTAAGTAAGGGAATATTTTTCCCCTAGGAAGGCTGCTATAAACCAGCAAAACACTGTGAATAACAAATAGAAAATATATATAAGCGCCAACCTTATGTGTTAAACATATTAAATCATATACATAATAAGTGTGCAAATGAGTGAATAATAAACATTTGGTACATGAGACGCAATTTTAAAAGAAGCTTTATACGGGTTACACTATGTTGGTCCCCTTGTTTTCCTGAGTTACCAAAGGTTGGCAACAGAGGGGAAAGAGGCTTATCACCAGTTCCAGTGCTTACTAAGGCCTGCCATTGAAGGGGAAGGAGGCTTATCCTTTGCTGTGGTGTCCAGCCAGGAATCATCGGTTGTTATCACTCTGCGATTTTAGACCTGCTGACTGCAAAGCAGTGGGTCCACTCGCTCTGGTGAGTAGGGACACCAGTGGGATCCTGGCACCTGGCACGTGTGTTGTGGCACTTTATATCGTTTGAAGCACTGAAGAGCACATATATCACTTAAAGTTTTTATTATTAATTTGATGGACATCAATGGACTTTTGTTCAAGATGATTTAGGATCTGGAATTTTGATTTCAGACCATTGGTGGACGCTTATGCAATGTTTATTATTCACTCATTTGCACACTTATTATGTATATGATTTAATATGTTTAACACATAAGGTTGGCGCTTATATATATTTTCTAAATGACACTGTGAAACTACATGATCAATGCACATCTTACGCAGGTGAGAAACAAAAGGTGCTGGTAGGAAGGTATATAATGCCCTTAAAGAAGAATTCTGTGAGGGGTTGTTTATATTTTAACTGTCTAACAAAATCCCTTTTTCTTTGTGAAAACATTCCGTTTTTTACAGGTAGGAGAATTTGTCTGAGCCTGCAGTGCAAATGAATGTCCAAGACATTCCTTCCCCAGTGCAGTCTTGTCTTCCCTCCTCATCCACACTGCGCCTGGTTTTATACTAGGGGTGGGCAGAGCCTGATGGTGGAACTAACAGACTAGTTCCTATCAGGTCTGCTCCACTTTTGGTTGGCAGTGCCTTGCAGTGGGCAGATCTATAGCCACTATTTAGTCCAATAGCAGCTTTTGAATCTGCCCGCTGCTGTGCAATGTCACTCAAAAGTGGAGCAGACCCAATGGTCCACCCACCAAATAATAAGTCATTTCCAATATAAATGAGGCATGACAGCTTCCCAGCACGGCACGGCCCACTCTAGATACTGATATATTTATGTATACCAGATCAGAGTGGGTCTTAATTAGCACTGGTGCAAATGCTTGCTTGAATTAGGCGAAGGTAGTTCTTAACTAGAGTTGAGCGAACACCTGGACGGTCGGGTTCTGTGGGTCTGAACGAACTTTGGGAAAAAGTCCGGGTTCGGCACCGAACGTTGCCCGAATGTTATCCCGGACCCCGAACCCCATTGAAGTCAATGGGGACCCGAACTTTTAGGCACAAAAATGGCTGTAACAAAGTCCTGGCAAGTGCTAGAGGGCTGCAAAAGGAAGTAAAATGGGGGTAAGAGTAGGGCAAGTGCCCTACAAAAAAATGGGGATAGGGAAAATAAATTAAAATCAAATTAACTAGACGAGATGATGTGTCACTTACAGCTGCAGCTAGAACCTCTCCCTTTAGAACTAGGAGATGATTTTTGTACAATAATCTGTCCCTCTAAGCTTAAGCCTCTACCTAGTGCAGTCAGATCACTCAAAGCAGCAGTATGTGAAATCTCAAATTACTCCCACAATCTGATCATTGTGTATGATCGTAACGATTGTTGTGTTAGGCAGGGTTTGATCTGCAATCTGTCACTCAAAGCAGCAGTATGTGAAATCTCAAATTACTCCCACAATCTGATTGTTGCCTACGATCGAATCGATCGTTGTGTTAGGCAGGGTTTGATCTGCAATCTTTCACTCAAAGCAGCAGTATTTGAAATCTCGATTCTCAAATTTCTGCAATCTGTCCCTCAGAGCAACAGCAGTAGTAATCTCAGGATGCAGGATCAGATGTTAAAATGTCTGCAATCCGTCCCTCACAAAAACGCCGGCAGCTTCCTCTCCCTACACTAACCCAAGAGCATATGACATGCAGCACTGTGACTCCAGCCACATATAGAGGCTGGGTCACATGATGCACTGGCCAATCACAGCCATACCATTAGTAGGCATGGCTGTGATGGCTTCTAAGGGCAAACCAGTGAAATGCTTGTTGATTGGCTGCCCTGCAGCTATTCAACATGCGTGATCAACTACCAGAACCCGAACCCGAACATTTTTTTGAAACGTCCGTGTTCGGGTCCGGGTCCCGGACACCCCAAAGTTCGGTACGGACCCAAACGTTACAGTCCGGGTTCGCTCGACACTATTCTTAACCACTTCCGGACCAACGCCATCATATGACAGCGGTCACTTTGAAGTGGAATACCGTTGTTATGGTAGCACATAGCTCCCATAATCCCAACATCTTCTTTTAGTGCAGGCGATTCTGCACAACATAAAAGTGGTCTCAGCGGTGGATACGCCACAAGATCACTTTTATCAGCGGTGTAAGAGGTAATCAAATTTTTTTTAAAAGAACAAAGTAAAAATAAAAATTAAAAAGTAAATTAAATAATTAAAAAAAAAATTAAAGCGCCCCGTCCCCGCGAGCTTGCGCACAGAAGCGAACGCATACGTAAGTCCCGCCCACATATGAAAACGGTGTTCAAACCGCACATGTGAGGTATCGTCACGATCATTAGAGTGAGAGCAATAACTCTAGTACTAGACCTCCTCTGTAACTCAAAAATGCTAACCTGTAGAATTTTTTAAATGTCGCCAATGGAGATTTTTATGTTGCAAAGCTTGTCGCCTTTCCGCGAGCGGACGCAATTTTGAAGCATGACATGTTGGGTATCATTTTACTCGGCATAACATTATCTTTCACAATATGGAAAAAATTGGCCTAACTTTACTGTTGTCTTATTTTTAACTCATAAAACGGATTTCTTTTTTTTTTAAAAAACGCGCTTGTAAGACCGCTGCGCAAATATGGTGTGACATAAAGTTTTGCAACAGCAGCTATTTTATTCTCTAGGGTGTTAGAAAAAAAACAATATATAATGTTTGGGGGTTCTAAGTAATTTTATAGCAAAAAAAATGGTTTTAACTCATGAACACCGAACCCAAAAATCAGGCTTGGTCTACACCAAAAGAATGACGTTATATTCAATCTGAGTTCCCTTGAATGTCCTGGAAATACCTGGGTTGCCAGGCTTCACTTAAGCCAGCCATAGATTGATCGAATCTCGGCCAATTCAGCAGGGATCGGCCGAGATTCAAACTATCCATGAGCAGGCTGGTTGTCAATCCATCCGTGACCATTGTGACCATTGTTGATGGGTGGTTCAAGTGATTAATTTATGGCTTGCCTTAGTCCCCTCCCTTCATCTACTCAGTCATGACGTATGTGCCAAAAACAAATTATTCTGATTGTCTATTTTCAAAGGTAGTCCCTTGCCTACTGAGGTATTGGGCAGATCTTAGTAAGAGGAAAAAAATTACTACAATACACTATATTACCAAAAGTATTGTGACGCCTGTCTTTACACGCACATGAACTTTAATGGCATCCCAGTCTTAGCCTGTAAGGTTCAATATGGAGTTGGCAAACCCTTTGCAGCTATAACAGCTTCAACTCTTCTGGGAAGGCTGTCCGTAAGGTTTAGGTGTGTGTCTATGGGAATATTGGACCATTCTTCCAGCAGCGCATTTGTGAGGTCAGGCACTGTGATGTGGACAAGAAGGCCTAGCTCACAGTCTCCACTCTAATTAATCTCAAAGGTGTTATGTCGGGTTGAGGTCAGGACTCTGTGCAGGCCTGTCAAGTTCCTCCACCCCAAACTCGCTCATCCAAGTCTTTATGGACCTTGTTGGTGCGCAGTCATGTTGTAACAGGAAGGGGCCATCCCTAAACTGTTCCCACAAATTTGGTAGCATGAAATTGTCCAAAAGTATTGCTCTGCTGACACCTTAAGAGTTCCCATCACTAGAACTAAGGGGCCCAGCGCAACCCCGCACTATAATTCTCCCTCCCCCAATTGATTTGGACTAGTGACTGCACACCAACAAGGTCCATAAAGACATGGATGAGCGAGTTTGGAGTGGAGGAACTTGACTGGCCTGCACAAAGACCTGACCTCAACCCGATAGAGTTGGGATGAATTACAGTGGAGACTGCGAGCCTGGCCATCCTATCCACATCAGTGCCTGACCTCACAAATGTGCTTCTGGAAGAATGGTCAAACATTCCCATAGACACACTCCTACACCTTGTGGACAGCCTTCCCAGAAGAGTTGAAGCTGTTATACTTACAAAGGGTGGGCCAACTCAATATTGAACCCTATGGTCTAAGACTGGGATACCATTAAAGTTCATGTGTATGTAAAGGGATTGTCCCATTACTTTTGGTAATATAGTGTATTTGCTTGTATCTTCTGAGTTGTTCAAATATATTGCAGTTTTATTGGTGGACATAGTAACTTTACAGAGTGGACAACTTTACTATGGAAAAACTCATAGGAAATTCTACTCCAAGCTGCCCTCATGTTTTATAGATTATGATCTTTGTCCAAAGCAACACATTATTTGAGCACTTTATAAGTCATCTTTTATAGAAAGGAAGAAAAATGGACTATACTCGCAATTACAACAGCTGAAGATGACAATTGTGGGCTGAATTGTGACTGTGATATATATAGAAATCAGGAACCTGCAGAGTGAGGACTATAGAGGGACTCCCCAAGCCTTTCACAAATATGGGTCACTCTGGCTGGGCTGGCCAGAGATGTTAAAGATTAAAGCTGAACTCTAGACAGAAAAAAAATATTTAGAGCAGTTGTTTATTCCTTCAACAATAACCATTTTTTTTTACATGCCACTAGCATTTAGTACTTGAATCTCTCTATATATCAGCCTTTGTCCTTCCCTGCACAGCAACATTCAACCCGAGAGGAAGGAAGAGAGGCATTAGGAGGTTCAGCTGATAGGAGGAGAGAACATTGTGTTGCTGCTCCTTCACTGTCCAATCAGCAAGCTGTGGGAGGTAACACCACTGTATTCCTTAAAACAGTATTAAACCAAAACCCAAAAATATAATATATAGCGGCTTACCAATCATGGCATGTGGTGGCTGCATGGGTGCCTTTTACCCAGCATGCACCTGTGAAAATTGAACATGCAGGTGCATTTTTGAAGCATTTTTGCTGCATTTTCTATTCATTTCAATGAGGGCCTGCATCAGCATGCAGGGCCTTTCAAAGCGTACTGCGCCCGCAGCGCAATGGTGTGAAGACTCCCATAGGATTTAAAGGGATTGTGTTTTTGTTGCGTTTTCAGCTCGGTAAAAACACAGCAAATACTCAGTGTGTAAGCACCCTTCGTTTTCTGTTTTTAGCCTTTTTTCCCTCTGTTTTCACCTGGTGATCTGGCTAGTGAAACACCTTTTGTAATAAAGTGCCTCCGCTTTGGATGAAGGAGCACAGGGGGCACTTTTGCACAGCAGCATTGTTATTCTGGGGGAGTGGAGTGTTAAAAATACTAGCAGATTTAGGCTCGGCTCACACTGGCCATCTCCAAAGTTGCACAATTTTCAGTGCAACTTTGGAGTCCGATACAGCTTTGAAGTGACTTTGATAAGATTTTACACTCTCTGGAATTGAAGCCAGTTGGAGTTGGATCAAAGTAGTGCAGGAACCTTTTCTGCAGTTGCAGTGACTTCAGTAGTGTCAATTGGAACAGTTCTCATTGAAATACATTGAATTTCACATGTCCTATGACTTGGGTCAAATCCTAAGTTGGACGTGTGAAAGGAGCATAAGACACTAATAAATTGAAGCTGAGCTCCAGCTAACACTTTATAAGCACTTTATAGGCAGTTATAGCAAATAGTTTTTTCCTTGTGAGATAAAGGTTTTACAGTTTTAAAGGCTAAGTTTATCTCTTTTTTTTCTAAATTCCAGCTCCCCTATATACCAATATAGAATTAATCTACTTATTTAAGCTTCCATTTATTCTACACAGGCTTACCTCACTGACTTCATGGCTGTTTAAAAACACTGCTCCATTACTTCTGCCTTACTTCCTGAACAGGCTATAGGTCATGACACAGGAAGGAGTTGACCAGCTGATCTCATTAGCACACACCCTGCATCATCTACCTTTAGCTGGTCAACTCCTTCCTGTGTCATAACGTAAAGTCTGTCCAGGAAGTAAGGCAGAAGTAATGGAAAAGTGTTTTTAAACAGCCATGAAGACAGTGAGAAAGCGTTTGTAGAATAAACGGAAAGCTGTTTTATTTTTGCAAAAGAAGTACATTAATGCTATATTGGTACATAGGGCAGCTGGAATTTAGGGGGAAAAAAGGTGAGCAAAGGTGAACTTAGCCTTTAAAGTGGAAGTAAAGTTGATGTGTAATCAACTGGCTGACAGACAGGGTATTTATGACAGAGGAGACCCTATGCAGCTAAGCGAACCTTTATAGCTCTTATTGGCTCCTGATCCATGCCGTGGTGATGTGACTCCCGTGCGCATGTGGCCGGCGGCATGGAACAGAAGGAAGACTGGGCGAAGATGGAAGCGCCTTGTGCCTGCTGGATCGGTCCCAGCACTGTGCTGGAGGACATCATATGACAGGTAAGTCTGCCATAATGTACTAATATGCTGTGCATATTAGTACATTATGGCATAACCCACCTGGGGGGCCTTAAAAAAGAAGTATAGCAGACTTTACTTCCGCTTTAAGTAAAGCAGTTAGCAGTAGTTGGTTTGTCTCCACCCTGTACGTGCTACATCTGCAGGACAGCATGTTCTGTCAAAGAACAACAGACTTACTGGCTGGATCACCAAGTGAAAATAAAAGAAAGTAAGCCCAAAGGAAGCCTAACTGGTAAGATACAGTATAACAAATGCTTGCTTTTGGGTTTAATACTGCTTTAAAGGAGAAGTCCAGCCAAAGCTTGTTTGGCTGGGCTTCTCCTATGGATCACAGGAGTGCAATTCATTTTACACTCCTGTGACCCGTTTTCAGCAGAGAGTGGACTAAAGTCCACTCTCTGCTGACGTCACGGATGTCCGTCCAGGCATCACGTCATCCCGACAATGGGATTCGGAATCTGCCAGGTTCCTGGGCAGACACCCGTTTCAGCCTGTATGCGAGCCGATGAGAGCCTGAGATGGCCGCTCCCCGCCCCTCCACAGCCCAGTGCTCCAATGAACGCGGAAGGAGATGAGCAGAGAGCTGTGCCTGATAGTGTACAGCTCTCTGCTCACTCTGAAAACCGAGTGATCAGCGGTGTTTGATTGCCCGCTTTTCAGTGCAGAGGCGCCGGGGGACAGATGCTGCATCCACCTAGGTAAGTATTAATGGGGGGAAAAATAAAACCCATACTTCTCTTTTAAAGAATATGTATCCTGTATGGGACAGAGAGAATAGTAATTTGCCCGATGGTTCTAAGTGCCTTCTAACTAAAGTTATAAGATCCGATCTGCCCCCCTTACCCTTCTGCCGTGGCTGATCCAACAACAGCTTTGAAGGAGACAGTTGATTCATGGCAGCAGCTTGTCTCTGCTGTGAGAACATTCCCATGACAAGCAACAGCAAGAGGAATGTAGAGAGAGGGGCAAATGTTAGCCTCTGCATTCCTCTTGCTGTCAGGAAATGCACTATTGGAGTGTCAAAAATTGATGCTTTATTTAACTCTATGGACCACACCACATAGTAGTGGTGTGTAATATAACAGGATGTCAACCTTGCATTGAGCTCAACAGACATGGTATGAATGAGATAGCCATGTGTAAGGCAAGCCATAAATGATTCGATTTTCTTTCATGCTACCGCAGGTTGCAGGAAAGAAAATCGATCGATTCCACCATCAACACCATCAGTGTTTATGGGGGATGCGTCCCGCAGCCATATTGTGTTCTGCATGCAGGGGAGAAGGGGGGGGGTTTGCTTGGGGAGCATTCCCGGCTGAGCACAATGATTACTGCTAGCAGCTATAGCCGCTAGCAGTAATTACATACTGGTTGTACTGAATTCAATCCATGGATTGACTTCAGTACAAATTCAACAACATACTCCTATGCATGAGTGGACTGACTCTAGAGTGTCTGTAATGTCTGATAAAACCATGGATAATTCCTGAGATGCCTTGCTGCCCTCTAGGACTGGGGCCGCCCTGACCGTGCTGAAAAAACAAAAGAAAAAAGAGGGCGCACTGGCCTAGTGCATTATCCAACAGATTTATGAAAAGATTAAGATAAAACCATAAAGATGTCTACTCACAGACATAGACATCAGACTCCCACATGAATAGCTGATCTCTCACACAATGCTTGGACTACCTTGCCAAGGAATGGGGTCCTCGAAGGACAGAGGCACTGAAGAAGAAGGTTGGTCCTTTCTAAATAAATCAGCCCCATTTCTTGACGTCTATGTTTGTGAGTAGACAGCTTTATGGTTTTATCTTAAACTTTTAATAAATCTGTTGGATAATGCACTAGGCCAATGCGCCCTCTTTTTTCTTTTGGCTTCAGTACAACCAGCCTGCCCATAAATGGATTGAATTCGATCCATCTCTGACCACCTAAAAGTGTTACTAAACCCAGTAATATGAAAATAGTTCATCTGCCCCCCCCCCCCCCCACAGTGCCCACAGCTTATAAATCTTCTTTTTACATTAAAATACTACCACTATATACCTTTTTGGGATGTTCTGTATGGCACGGTTTCCTGATAACCTGCACAGTTTGTCCATAGCTGTTCAAGTAGGAGGGGATTTCCATTACAGCCTCTATACACGCCCACATGTGTGATGTCAGTATCATGGTAACCTGAACAGTTCAACTGAAACAGGAAATGTACTCTCCAGCATAAGAGACCAGACTGAGTATGTGCAGCTTTACCACCCTGCTATGCATTATATGAACTTACTTAGATTGACTGTGCAGGAGGGAAGAATCTATGCATACAGGATAAAACAGCATTTTTTTAAACAATGCTGAGGATTAACCCCTTAAAGAGGAAGTAAACCCTGATGGGGTTTACTTCCTCTATATTCCCCTGCAAAATAAAAGCATAATGGGCTACTATGCATTGCATAGTAGCCCATTATGTCTCACATACCAGCAAACGAAGCCTGTGATGACCCGCACTGTCCCCTGTGCAGGCAGCATCCATCTTCTGCCCCTCTGCCTTCTGGGGCCACGACTCTGGCTCTGTGACTGGCCGGAGTCGCATGACGTCACTCCTGCGCTGCGTGGGAGCTACCAGTCAGGGCATGAATGAAGTGAAGAAATGGCACAGCGGGCCGTTTCTTCACTGCGCATGTGCCAAATGACGTCGGCAATGCTAGTACACTGTATATCTCCTAAACCATGCAGGTTTAGGAGATATGCAGGGAACCTACAGGTAAGCCTTCTTATGGGCTTACCTGTAGGTTAACGTGGCTGTCACGGGTTGATAACCACTTTAAGTTCCACAGTGAATATAACAAGCATGCTAAGCTGCATATACAGACTGATTTTACTATTGTGGGTTTAGTAACACTTTAAGGCTGTCCCGAAGCTGCAAATTTTGTGTTACAACAATAAAACTGATCAAGTGGTTATAATAAGGACAGACTTGACCCACCACCAACTTAGCAGCCAGCTTTAGGCCTGATTCAAACTGATGCGGCTCTGTGAGCTGGATTTTGTGCAGGTAGGGCAGCCCATTTATTTGAAGTTCCTTGTTCCATTTTTTTAAATCGCAGCCCGCACGGGAACTGCAAGTGCAGTATGGTTCCTGGGGCAGAAGCATGCAGTGTGCCATTAGGATTAATGATGAGTGATGATCTCATTATGGTATTGATGTTCCATCTCTGTCCAGTCAGCAGAATTGACACAAGTTGCTGCTTAACGGCCATAGGTAAGGGCCTGGCTGTACTCTCTGGCAGGGATTACTAGATTAAAGTGGAGTTCCACCCAAAAGTGGAACTTCCGTTTTAAGCACTCCTCGCCCCCTTACATGCCACATTTGGCATGTCATTTTCTTGGGGGGGGAGTGTGTACCTTGTTTTGACAGTTACTTCCTGTCACATTTCCTCCTTCCGTCGCCTGGTCGCCTAGGCAACTCCTTCTCTCCTCCTAGGCAGCCCCTCCCTCCTGGCAATCTTCTGGGACACATTACAGGTCCCAGAAGATTGCCTGGCCACTAGGAAGTGCAGCACGACTCGCGCATGTGCAGTGCGTGCCCGGCCGTGAAGCACACTAGGAATGGCGGGGCTGTCGGGAGGAGGGGGGAGACGAGCGAGGCTTGGAGCGCAGTCATCGCTGGACTGCGAGACAGGTGAGTGTGTTTATTAAAAGTCAGCAGCTACACTTTTTGTAGCTGCTGACTTTTAATAAACAAAAAAATGTGTGGAACTCCGCTTTAAGAGACTGGTGCACAGAATTTATATACTTTGGCAGGCAAAAAATACATATAAAGTACAGATCTATATGCACTTCAACCATTTAGCAGTTTGCCTTGTATTTAGCTTTAACCACTTGCCGACCGCCTCGGTGGCTAGTTAACGTGAAACGCCGTCACAGGACGGCGGCCGCGATAACTAGCATTGTGAGCGCGTGTGCACCGCCGAAAGAGCGCTCGCGCGCTCACTGTGTTGGAGGGGGCCAGGGAGCGGGTAGAGCGGACTCGATCGCCGCCGGCTACCCGCGATGGCCCCCCCCGCACTGAAAGAACGGAGGTCAATGTAAGTAAACACGGATCTCTGTTCTGTTAGAGGGGGAAGGGCACTGATCACAGGCTTCCTGTATATGAAAGCCGTGATCATCCCCTTCCCCCAGCCAGGGAAGCCCACATAGAGTTAGAACACGCCCAGGGAACACAGTTTACTCTTAGAGTGCCCCTGCAGGTTAACCCCTTCACTACCAATGACATTTATACAGTAATCAGTGCATTTTTATAGCACTGATCGCTGTATAAATGCCAATGGTCCCAAAAAAGTGTCAAAATGGTCCGACATGTCCGCTGCAATATCGCAGTACCGCTAAAAATCGCAGATCGCCGCCATTACTAGTAAAAAATTTAAAAAAATAAAACCCGCAGAAATTAATTCTCATAATCCGTAAACGCAGCAACTTTTGCGCAAACCAATCAATAAACGCCGATTGCTTTTTTTTTTACAAAAAATATGAGGAAGTATATAAATCGGCCGAAACCGATGGAAAAAAATGTTTTTTATATATTTTTTTGGATTTGTATTTTAGCAAAAAGTAAGAAATTTGTTTTTTATTGCAAAATTGACGCTCTTCTTTTGTTTATAGCGGCGATCAGAAATGACGCAGAGGGGATAAAACACCACCAAAAGAAAGCTCTATTTGTGGAAAAAAAAGGACGCAAATTTCATTTGGGTACAATGTCGCACGACCGCGCAATTGTCAGTTAAAGCGACGCAGTGCCGAATCGCAAAAAGTGCTCTGGTCCTAAAGTGGGAAATCCTTCCGGGGCTGAAGTGGTTAAACAAGCTTTATCAAGCTTTAAGCAGTGATAAATAACCAGTTAGAAATCATCATCTCACTGATAAGACTATTGCAGTACCATGTGTTTGAATGGTATGGATCGCCATAGTCGGCACATCATCATTGCACTTAGTTATCTGTTATAGAAGGAGCACAGCTATTTTAAAGCGGCTATCAGATTGAACACTGTTGTATTCAGATGTATTTGTTGCAGTTAATGTTTCTTAGTCTTATAGAGTAAAGTGCATAATAATCTTATTGTTCTGTGTCTGTTGTCCATGAATAATTCATACACCACAAGGTCCCTTTAATTGTGTCTTTCAGATATACCTTCACTGGGATTTACACTTTAGAATCACTGATTAAAATTCTTGCAAGGGGCTTCTGTTTAGAAAAGTTTACTTTTCTGCGTGATCCTTGGAATTGGCTGGATTTTAGTGTCATCTTGCTTGCGTAAGTATTCTTCTTGTGGTCCAGAATTGAACATTTACTTTAATAACTTAGTCTTAGTCATAACCACATCATAAATTTGAGTGGGTCATTTACATTGGAACCAGACTTCTCTCCAGTAGAAGATGCATAAAAAATAATATTCCTGTAGATTCTTGGGCTCCATACCAAGAGGATAGAGGCTGATTTTTCTGCATGTTATAAAAATGCATTTATTTTTTATTCTCTTTAGCTGGATTTTAATGTGCTTAAGATGGTTGGATTTTTGTTGTTTCCAAGGATACCTTGGTCGAAAGTTCACAACCAGGATATTATTCATAGCTGCTCCATTCAAGCGCATAACAATTTATGTAAAAAATAAAATATAGTAACCTACCCTTGCCAGTCTCTCTAAGTGGAACTCAATCAACATGAACTATTTTGAATTCTTACGCTGCTAGCATTAACAATTAGATAGGAAAGTATATCATATTTACTTGTTTTTTTTGTTTATTTTTACATTTCTTCAGTTACTTCCTGGTTTCCAGGCCTACTTAATGGTGCCATACATCCCAGAAGTCTTCAGGAGGGGAGGATGGGTTTTCTCAGCTTAGTATACCATCCTGCCTGCATGCCTGAGCTAAGGGCAGATGGATTCCAGGAAGTAAATGCTACATGAGTCATCTGCCCTCACCCAAGATGACCAAGGTCAGAAATGCTAGGGGGTGTTTTTCAAAGTGATTTCTCACCAAAATAAAGCATGGAGACATGGATGGAAGGGTGAGTTTGCTATGAATACTAAATGCTGAATTAAATATCCTTTTTGGTTTTGTGGTGCTCAGATGCAGTGTAGTTCTGCTTTAATGATAAACGTGTAACCAAAAGAATAAAATACTTACCTTACCATTATCTTCAATTCCTAGGTAACCAGTCATGGGACCAAATACAGTACTCAAGAATTTAGTTATATGATGTCGGGTCAAGGGAAAGATCAGACTGACTGATCCTTCCCTTGCGGTCAAGGCATTGTATAATGCGGTCAGCATGACTGTAATCCAAAAGCAGTATCTTCTTCTGCCAAGTTATGCCTACTGTCACTTTATTGATTGTTTGGGTAGCAGAATAAAACGGGTGTGTGTTGGGGGGATTCTTTTAGACAATAGTCCTGCTTTAGCCTGCATTTCTATTCAGTTTTTTTTTTTTACATTTTTACATATTTTACTACGCTCAAACCACAGCATATAGAATTTTTAAAAAATGCACATGTGTTCAGACACAGTAATGTGTGATTTTAACTGCAAATAAATATGTACAAAGTGCATGTAAAATGCACTGGTGTAAACTGAACTTTTTGAAAAGAATACAAAAGCCATAAAATGCAGGACTGCACAGATATATAGGCATGCGCATGGAGTGTACCAGGTGTGCCTGGGCACACCCTAATCACTACATGCGGTGCCGATTCTCCCTACTGTCCGGACTTCCTCCCGTTTTGAGCCCCCGCAGTGCTGCTGGCTATCTTCCTTTCCTCTCCCCCTGGCTGCTGCGGTGGATGTTTCAGGATGGAAAGCGGGGGAAGGGGCTAGTAAATATGTAATTTACCGGACCCTTCCTTTTACTAAGTGATCACAGTGAATCCACTTACTCACTGTGTTCATTCATAACTGAAGCATAGTAAACTGTGTTTACTATGCTTCCGTTTGTGAATGAAAGGAAAGCCGCTCAGCACAGAGGACTTCCCATTCATTCACTGTCCAGTGCAGCTGAGGCTGCAGAGAAAGGTGTGTATGTTTGAGCTTTGGGATGTACACCCTAATGCTATAGGCTGCGCACACCTATGCCCAGAGAATAACATACATGGCATCACTTTGTACATCTCTTGAATAGGTTTACAAGATAATTGTACTTTATTCCCCCACTAATAGAAATCGCAGGCCCTTTTCCCACCGTTATTGTACTGCAGCAAGAAAAAGGTGTGTGTATATGTGTGTGTATATATATATATATATACATACTGTATATACAGTGGGAATAGAAAAGAATCACCCAGCTTTAAAATAATCACATTTTGTTGCTTTGCAGCCTGACATGAAGATAGGCACAGTTTTTGTTTTATCCAGCATTATTTATTAGTGCAACTTATAACATCTAAGTGAAAGATATAACACCAACATGTCAGAAAACATAAAACAAAATTCAAAAACAGAAACACTGAGTTAGAAAAAGGATCTCCACCCTTATGTCAGTATTTTGTTTGACCACATTTTGCTGTAATTACAGCCTTTAGTTTGTTGGGATTTGTCTCTAATAACTTTGCACATCTAGACTTTGCAATATTTGACCCCTCTTCTTTGCAGAACTACTGAAAGTGGAGCTCCACCCATCCATCCATGTTTTTAGGGTCGTACTATGGAGACGCCCGATTCTGGGTCGGTGCGTTTATAGGAGACCTAGATTTAGGAGTTTTTAACTCTTCATAGCTGGGAGATCTCTTGTAGCCTCTCCTTCTGGTTGAGTGGTTATATGGAGATTTCTCTCAGCCGGGGATGGGGGTGTTTTTGGCACACAATTGATGAGCGACTATGATATACACCTGATATGTTACATATATATACTACTACCTTTACGCTCAGAATCTAGGGTTATGATTAAGCAGGTTTGTCCCTGCGAAACGCGTTAACCTTGTTTTCTTGGCCATGCTATTGTCAGCCTTTTGGATGTCTGTTATTTTACAATAATTTCATCTATCAAATTTTTCACTGCAATACGAGTGCGGTCACCTTTCTTCTTTTGCTCAGTTATCTGGATGACGGACTTCAGACCTGCACCGCTAAACAGTGATTATTCCAATTCTTTACACCTGGAGCTGTTCCACTTTCTTTCTCTTTTGTATGGAGCTCCACCCAACCCACCTTTCGTAGGGAGGGGGGAGTGGGTACCTGTTTTGAGCACTCACCGCAGCAACCTCGGCCTCCTCCTCCTTCCATCGCTGGGGCAGTTAGAAAGTGCAGCGCGTTTCGCATATGCGCAGTAGTGAACCAGCTGTGAAGCCGAAAGGCTTCACTGCCGGTTTCCCTTACTACAAATGGCGGCGGCAGTACCTGAGAGCCGATCAGAAAATCGGCTGGGGTGCTCACATCGTGGGATCTGTGGACAGGTAAGTGTCCTAATATTAAAAGTCAGCAGCTACAGTATTTGTAGATGCTGACTTTTAATTTTTTTGTGGGGGGGCGGGGGGGGCAGAACTCCTCTTTGAGCTCAGTTAAATTTACTGGTGACCATTTGTGGACTGCATTCTTCAAGTCATTCCACAGATTTTCAATGGGGTTTAAGTCTGGGCTCTAACTAGGCCATGCAAGGACATTCACCTTTTTCTCCTTCAACCACTGTGTAGTCATTTTTGCTGTGTGCTTTGGGTCATTG
>BLSH010399117.1:1175843-1216072 GCA_018402905.1 Glandirana rugosa
AGGTTCCCCCCAGAACTCCTCTTTGAGCTCAGTTAAATTTACTGGTGACCATTTGTGGACTGCATTCTTCAAGTCATTCCACAGATTTTCAATGGGGTTTAAGTCTGGGCTCTAACTAGGCCATGCAAGGACATTCACCTTTTTCTCCTTCAACCACTGTGTAGTCATTTTTGCTGTGTGCTTTGGGTCATTGTCATGTTGGAAGGTAAACCTCCTTCCCATTGACAACTTTATGATAGAAGGCAGCAGATTTTCCTCAAGAATGTGATGGAATGTTGACCCATTCATTTTTCCTTCTATCCTGACAAGTGCTCCAGTCCCTGCTGCAGAAAAACACCCCCATAACAGGATATTACCACCTCCATGCTTTACTGTAGGAATGGTGTTATTTGGTTGGATTTCTGCCAGACATATTGTTTGATGTTGAGGCCAAATAATTCAATTTTAGTCTCATCTGACCACCTTAAATGCAACTTGAGAATTCTGTGGCCACATGGAAAAAGGTGTTATGGACAGATGAGACTAAAATTGAATTATTTGGCATTCTTGATTGTTATTGCTGTCTGTATCTCCATTAGTGAGATTCCCTCTAATTGTCCTGATCACCAATGTCACCAGGAATAGAAGTGAAGGTAAATCCAAAATTTTGAGTTGCCATGAGAACAGGAATAGAGAGGAAATCTTCCAATGAGGAGACCAGTACCCATGACAACTAAGTGGAGACTTTCCTCCACATTGGTAAAATATTCTCTCACTGCCTACTGAGTGTACAGGACAGGAAGTGAAGCGAGAAAGAAGGGAAAGAGACATACATTCCAAAATATTGTTTTGAATATAATTTAATGACTGGTGATGTGAATTCTGGTTTACTGGGGCCTCTTCCTGGCAGATTCATGCCCAAGAATATTGTTCTGATGGCAGCATTGCTCTATTGTGCCAACTGCCATACCTTTACCAGCAGATTGACAGGACATGGGCTCGCTCCGACTCTTAAAGCTGAAGTTTAGGGACAGATATTTTTGCATAGCTACATTGATCCAGCTTGGACCAATGTAAGTATGTATGTGTCACACCTGGAAGATCCCTGTGGATCTTGCCTGCTGGAAATCATTGTAGTAGGTACTTTCACTACAGTGATCACCACTAGGAGCAGAGTGGCTCGCTGGAGCAGAGTGGCGCCCCTAGTTGCCAGGGGAGTAACTCTCCAGCGAGGGTGGGGATGAAGCCAGTGGAAAGGAAAGATAGATTGTGGTGGTAAGGGACTCAATTCTTAGAAACACAGAGAGGGAAATCTGTCACAAAGACCTGAAGCACCAAACTGTATGCTGTTTATCGGGCGCTCTGGTTCAGAACATCATGGATCGAGGGGACAGATTGTTGGGAGGGGCTGGGGAAGACCATGTTGGCACCATTGACAAAGTTAGAGGTAGGTGGAGTGTGCTAAAAAAAGATTTCAGGAACCTAGGAGCAAAATTGAGGCTTAGGACCTCCAAGGTAGTATTCTCAGAAATACTACCAGTACCTCAAGCCACACCAGAGAGGC
The DNA here is from genome assembly GCA_018402905.1 of Glandirana rugosa. Lineage (NCBI taxonomy): Eukaryota > Metazoa > Chordata > Amphibia > Anura > Ranidae > Glandirana > Glandirana rugosa. The sequence goes on from BLSH010399117.1 coordinate 1,177,387, forward strand.
AGTGGGAGATTAGGGAAGTCAACAAGGGGCTGAGGAGCTGGTGTAGAAAGGAGGGTTTCGGATTCCTGGAGAACTGGGACGATTTTTCAATCGGTTAGGAGCTCTATAGTAAGGTTGGGCTGCACCTAAATGGGGAAGGTGCAGACCAGCTGGGAATGAGGATGCGCGAAAAGTTAGAGGGGCTTTTAAATTAGGCAATGGGGGGGGGGGGGGCAGACTTAGAAATAGCCAGAGTGGAACAGAGTTCAGGGGGTAGTATTGGTGGTAGGAGTGATAGGCCGAATAAAGAATTTAAATTCGAGGCGAGTAGTGTAACAAGTCCTATATGCAAAAGAGGAATACCCAGCAAGGAAACAGTAGGTGTCCAGACAAAACTATGTGGCTTGTTCACTAATGCCAGGAGTCTGGCAGACAAGATGGGAGAACTAGAGTTGCTACTGTATGAGGAGAAATTAGACTTTGTGGGAATTTTCGGAGATCTGGTTCAACAGCTTTCATGATTGGCTGGCTACCATCCAGGGGTATTCCCTATATCGCAGGGACAGGGTGATCAAAAAAGGGGGAGGGGTATGCCTGTATATAAAAATGACGTACAAATAAATGTGAGAGATGACATTACTAGTGGATCTGGGGAGGAATTTGAAGCCTTATGGGTAGAGCTACAAAGGGAGGATACCAGGGGGAAAGTAATACTGGGAATATGCTATAGGCCCCCTAATCAGAGAGAGGAGGGGGGAGGCGGACCTCCTATCACAATTTGGAATAGCGGCTAGGATGGGAAGTGTCATTATAATGGGGGATTTTAATTATCCAGATATTGACTGGGAGGAAGGTACTGCACATTCAGCTAAGGCTCGCCATTTCCTAAATGTCCTGCAGGACAATTTCATGGGTCAAATGGTAAATGCACCAACAAGAGAAAAAGCATTATTAGACCTTCTGATGACTAACAACACAGACCTGATCACAGACGTGGAAGTAAGGGGCAATCTAGGAAATAGCAATCACAGGACAATTCGTTTCAGTATAAATTACACAAATAAGAAACTTAAGGGGAATACAAGACGCTGAATTTTAAGAGAGCCAACTGCCATAAACCACGCTCCTTGCTGGAAGATGTTAGCTGGGATAAAATTCTAGGAACAATGAACGTGGAGGAAAAATGGGAGTGCTTCAAGAACATACTAAACAAAGGTATTAGCCAGTGTATCCCAATGGGAAGTCAATTTAAAAGAGCTAATCAAAGACTAGGATGGCTTAAATCCGATGTAAAGGCACACATAAAAGCAAAGGAGAAGGCCTTCAAAAAATACAAGGCTGAAGGGTCCCTGTCAGATTTTCATATTTATAAAACACGCAATAAGGAATGCAAAGGTGCAATCAGAGCAGCTAAGATAGAACATGAAAGACATATAGTGGAGGAGAGTAAAAAGAATCCCAAGAAATTCTTTAAGTATATAAACAATAAGAGAGGGAGGTCAGATCATATTGGCCCCATAAAGAATAATGAAGGTAATCTGGTTGCAAAGGATGGAGAAATGGCAAAGGTGTTAAACTCATTTTTCTCCTCAGTATTCATGAAGGAAACAAGGGACTCAATTATTCAGAACTACAATGCTGGTCCTTACGGCACGTTACAGGAAGCACCCTCATGGCTGAGGATAAAATCAGGAATAGGATTGAAAAACTGAACACTAATAAATCACCAGGACCAGATGGCTTACACCTGAGGGTCCTTAAGGAATTTAGCCAAGTTATTGCCAGACCCTTGTACCTAATCTTTAAGAGCAGTTTTCTGACTGGTATGATACCAGATGATTGGAAGAAAGCCAATGTAGTACCAATATATAAAAAAGGACCAAGATATATCCCTGGGAACTACAGACCAGTTAGCTTAACATCAATAATTGGCAAGCTCTTGGAGGGAATAATAAGGGATTATATACAAGATTATTGTAACGAGAATGGTATCATTAGCAGTTCTGTCCTGGGACCAATCCTATTCAATTCTTTCATAAACGACTTGGAGGATGGGGTGAACAGCTCAATCTCAATATTTGCGAATGATACCAAGCTAAGCAGAGCAATAAACTCTCCACAGGATGTGGAAACCTTGCAAGAAGATCTGAATAAATTAATGGGGTGGGCAGACAAGTGGCAAATGAGATTTAACATAGAAAAATGTAAGATAATGCATTTGGGTACCAAGAACAAGAAAGCTAACTAATCACTAGGGGGAGAACCTCTGGGGGTATCTAGGATGGAAAAAGACCTAGGGGTCCTAGTGGAGAACAGGCTCAGCAGTGGCATGCAATGCCAAGCTGCTGCAAGCAAAGCTAATAAAGTGTTGGCATGAATCAGGAAAGGGATAAACTCCAGGGATAAATCAATAATTCTCCCACTATACAAGTCTCTGGTGAGGCCACACCTGGAATATATCATCCAGTTCTGGGCACCAGTCCTCAGGAAGGATGTCCTGGTATTGGAAAGGGTACAGAGAAGGGCCACAAAGCTTATTAAGGGATTGGAGGACCTTAGTTATGAGGAAAGATTACAAGCACTTAACTTATTCTCTCTGGAGAAGAGACGCTTGAGAGCGGATATGATTTCAATGTAAAAATACTGTACTGGTGACCCCACAATAGGTACAAAACTATTCAGTGCAAGGGAGCACATAAAGACAAGTGGCCATTCACTAAAAATAGAAGAAAGGCGGTTTAACCTTACAAAGCGTAGAGGGTTCTTTACGGTAAGAGCAGTGAGGATGTGGAATTCTCTTCCACAAGCAGTAGTTTCTGCTGGGAGTATAGATAATTTAAAAAAACTATTAGATTCACACCTAAGGGACCACAACACTGAGGGGTATACAATTTAATACTGACATTAAAAACACATGTGCCTTTTTTCAACCTCGTTGACTATGTAACTAGCTTCCAGGCCCCATGCCAAGTGGCTGCCCTGCTGCATAAAGCATAACTAAAGGCAAAACTTTTTTTTATCAGTTTTGGACAGAGTGGGGAGAGATTAGAACACCTATTGTGTGAAAAATCAATCAGCGCAATTATCATAGTAAAATAGTGATCTTAAATTGATCAACAGCTACCACCAAACAGTGATTCAACTTAACTTAATATAGCATACATAAAAAAAAAAAACAGGTGCAGCGCTAATCCAGTTTGTGTGTATAAACACACACCTCAAACCTCTTAAATCTAAATTATGTGCAAAATATAGCATAGAGTGTCAAATAATATGTGCAAAATATCACAAGAAAGTGTCCAAACTAGGTGCTTGGCATCAGCTGATGCTTCCTAAAGCACCCAGATTGAGCGATCTGACGTGCAAAAATACAAATATAAAGTGCTATCAAATGATTCAATATAATCAAACATCTCCTCCATCGCCCAAAGGAAGGTATTCCCAATAATATGCAAGCAAAGTCTTTGGAAAAGTGCCAGCATGCTGAGAGATATCTTCCACCAGTCAATCTAACCACTCACCTCATTATGAGTATAAAGAGTGTCTATCCCTACCATGGGATTTAATAGGCAGCTGCTAATGGTTCCCAATGATGCTCCCCTTGAGCACTTCTGCTAGAACTTCCTGGCAATCTCACCGCATGTAAAGACAAAATGCAAGGATCTCGTGCTCTCTGTCTTAAAACGTTATTATTCCAAAGAGGATAAAAGATGCAAACTCACATTCTGTGGCACAATATAGCCATGCTAGCTGAGATCAGCACGTGTACAGAATATGTACTTAGATGGCCGTGGTGTGATGTCGGACGCAGGCTCCTCCCCCTAGACGTGTGTCGTCAGGGCGTGACTTCCTCAGTAGACCCCTGCGGGAGGAGCCTGCATCCGATGTCACACCACGGCTGTACACATGCTGATCTCAGCTAGCACGGCTATAATGAAAATTTTGAAAAAAAAAAACCCAAAACAATTTTTCTTACTTTCTGCTATAAAACAAATCCAATAAAAAGTATATAAAAACTAATTTCTTCATCAGTTTAGGCCAAAATGTATTCTGCTATATATTTTTGTTAAAAGAAATCCCATTAAGTGTATATTGATTGGTTTGCACAAAAGTTATAGCATCTATAAACTAGGTGATAGATTTACAGAATTTGTATTTATTTTTTACTAATAATGGCAGTAATTTGACTTATAGCGGGTCTGCGACATTGCGGACAAAGTGGACACTAAGTGACACTTTTTTGGGGACCAGTGACACAATACAGTGATCAGTGCTAAAAATATGCACTTTCACTGTAATAATAACACTGGCAGGGAAAGGCTTAACTACAGGGGAGATCAAAGGGTTGAATGTATTTCTAGGGAGTGCTCACTAACTGTGGGGGGTGTGCTTTTACTGTAAGGAGGCAGTGATCTGTGTTCCTGCTTAGCAAAAACACAGGATCTCAACCTCCCCTTCTCACAAAACGGTGATCTGCCTTATTTGCATTGGCAGAATGCTCTCGGGAAAGATTGGCGGGTCCAATCATAGCAGGAGCAGGTCACTGGCGGCACGCGTGAGTGCCCCAGGCCCGGGAGTGCAGGATCACATACAGGTACATGATTCTGCACAGGGAAGCCGACTTGCTGTCGTATATATAAAGTATACAGTCAGCAAGTGGTTAATGAATGCAGGAAGTCACTTGTTTGACACAAGCACTATTCAGGTAACAGTTTACATTTTCTCAATGAGTGCAAAGCATTCTCTGATTAGAAGAGGTAGAGATAGTGACATCACCACCCCATCGGTCTGTCCAACTCATCTAATCAGAGAATGCTTTGTTTTCCATGAAAAAATGTAAAGTGTTGTCTGAGTGGTGCCTGTGCAATTTTGATCCATGTGTGGGCAGGATGTTTGCTAGGGTTGCCACCTCATCCCTTTAAACCGAAACACATATGAATTACAAGGCTAATTTAATGCAGATAAGATAAGTGAGTTGAATTACCACCTTAATCAGCCACAGAACCTGTGTTCGGTTTTAAAGGGATGAGGTGGCAACCTAATGGTTGCACGAATGTCGATCTACCGACTGACTTCTGTACAACCGCCCTGTTGGAAAATTTCCACTTGGTCAGCACTACCAGCAACGCTGTATCTTGGCCTAGGCCGACAAGGCCCAGGCCTAGGGCGGCACTTTGCAGGGGAGGCAGCACAAAAAGAGTCCCCGGAGGCTTGCGATACACTTACTGTAGCACCAGTGCTATGGGGCGGACTGGCCCGGGAGGCAAATCGGTCTAGCACCCCCATAAAGCAGCTTGGCAGGACCACCATTGGGGGGGACAGCCTATACATATGTAGGGGACCTGGGTGTCCCAAGGGGCCCATGCGGCGGGCCCCAACTAATGAGTTGTTGTTCTGCCCCATAACCAAACAGGAAGTGTGAGGAAATCTCTGCAAATAAGAGGAATCTATTGCCCCCCCCCCCCCAAGCCCTCAAAACTAGTGTCCCCACTGGAAAATTTCAAGGCGGGTCAGGAAACAGGAAGGGGTGGCTCATATTTAAATTAGGGGGGGTGCACAAGTTTAGTCGGGCCTAGGGCAGCACAAAACCTAAATACACTGCTGACTACCAGCTATAACCTGCATAACTGATCAGGGTATTCTGACGGGGAGGGCTGGGAAGTCTCCTCGCTGTCAGAATACAAAGGCTCAGTGGGGAGGATTCACGCGTCCACACATTTGAGTGTTTTTTTTCTACAACCTGCTGGTTAATTAAAAAAAAAAAAAAAAAAGAATCATCTCTGTGGGTTGCCTTGGAAGAAGTATGCAGATTAGGACTTCCAACTTTACCCTGACTGCTGGTCTGCATTTTTGTTCCAAGGCCAGTGACGTGAAGTATTGAAGCCAGAGGGTTTGTACAATAAACAGGCAGGTAGTATATTCAGAAAGAGAGATCAGCAATAGCAGTCCGCGATTTTCTCCCAACAATGGTCTACTTTAAATATTTTTTTTTTTTTACAATAAATTGTTTAATTTGCACTGACAAACTGGCATTCACAGATCCGAACATTACTTAATCCATGCAGCATAAGTCATATGTGTACAGGATGTCAGATGACAGAAAATGGGAAGCCATGGTAACGTGACTCCCTATTTACTGAACAGACTGTCTTCCTGAGTTCCGCTGTAGCTGCAATCAGCACTGGAGAGGTGATTACTGTAAACTCCGGGAACAGGTGGGAGGAAGGGATTACACTCGCTAGAGAGGCGGCAGCTGTCAAGAATAACTTTTTTTTTTTTTGCCAAGTTGTGATATCAGATGAGATAATAATGAGAGTGTGAAGAAATCAATTGCTTCCCTCATCCACTCTTAACACCATGGATGGATGAGTCTCCACTGTCGGCTATTGTGCTCAGCAAGTGTGACACCCGCGGCCGCCTCAATAGGATGGTGCTGAAAAACAGTGACTGCATATGATAGGAAGCAGTCACTCGAAAGATGGGTATACAAGCTGACATTTTTCGTTCAACCAGTAGGGTGAACGGAAAAAAAAAACCTCTCAGATCCCCGCATCCCACACAAGCAATGTTCACATAGGTATAAAGAAAACTGCAGCGCTAATAAAATCATTAAACCACATGTGTTGTACTGTCCATTGCATAATAAAGTTCACATATAAACAAAAGTGATCCGCTATGCTGAATCCTCCACCGTAGCATCTTTGCTTCCACCAAACGTAAAGAGTGCAAACTCACCAGACCATGTTGCTGTCTAAAATATAGAACAGCAAATCACGGTCCTTACTGATCCTCCTCTTAATGGACAATATACGCCAAAGATGTTCTCCAAAAGTAAACAAGACAAGTGTGTCTTGCCTACAGTCAAGCATGGTGGTGGGAGTGTCATGTTCTGGGGCTGCATGAGTGCTGCCGTCACTGGGGAGCTACAGTTCACTGAGGAAACCATGAATGACAACCCATACTGTGATATACTGAAGCAGAGCATGATCCCTTCCCTTTGGAGACTGGGCCACAGGGCAGCATTCCAACATGATAACGACCCCAAACACACCTCCAAGATAACCGCTGCCTTGCTAAAGAAGCTGAGGGTAAAAGTGATGGACTGGTCAAGCATGTCTCCAGACCTAAACCCTATTTCGCATCTGTGGGGCATCTTCAAATGGAAGGTGGAGGAGCGCAAGGTCTCTAACATTGACCAGCTCAGTGATTTTGTTATGGAGGAGTGGAAGAGGACTCCAGTGCAGTGCTGGAAAATAATGGTGGTCACACAAAATATTGACACTTTGGGCCCAATTGGGACATTTTCACTTAGGGGTGTACTCACTTTTGTTGCCAGCCATTTATACATTAATGACTGTGTGTTGAGTTATTTTGAGGGGACAGCAAATTTACACTGTTATACAAGCTGTACACTCAATACTTTACATTGTAGCAAAGTGTCATTTCTTCAGTGTTGTCACATGAAAAGATATAATAAAATATTTACAAAAATGTGAGGGGTGTACTCACTTTTGTGAGACACTGTGTATGCTGGTAAATAAAACCTATATCTGGTGCCACCAAACTAAGCTAGGTTGCCGACTGGACCTCAGGCATGTAAAGTGTAGCTCAACAGCCGTTTCGCGCCACATATATCATCAGGAGCAATTAATTACCAGCATGTAACAAACCTCTGTATGTAGCCCTCCATAGGATATCAGAAATCCCATTTCCGGAGACAAATGGAAGACACAATGTCATTTTTGGAGTGCGCAACATCACTTTCAGTCCGCACGCCATCTTCCGATGGTCCGATGCATCACCTATATTTGGAGTGGAACATGTAAAATGTTACTATACAGCACCTGCCTGTACCCCCCAATTCAAATCCCTGTTACATACCCTGGCAGAATTAATGATTTCTTGGCCATTTTTCAGAGAATATGAATGATAACACAAAAACATTTCTTTCACTCATGGTTAGTGTTTGGCTGAGGCCATTTATTATCAATCAACTGTGTTTACTCTTTATAAATCATAATGACAACAGAAACTACCCAAATGACCCTGATCAAAAGTTTACATACCCTGGTTATTTTGGCCTGATAACATGCACACAAGTTGACACAAATGGGTTTGAATGGCTATTAAAGGTAACCATCCTCACCTGTTATCTGTTTGCTTGTAATTAGTGTGTGTGTATATAAAAGGTCAATGAGTTTCTGGACTCCTGGCAGACCCTTGCATCTTTCATCCAGTGCTGCACTGACGTCATGGTGAAAGCAAAAGATATGTCAAAGGATCTGTGGGAAAAGGTAGTTGAACTGTATAAAACAGGAAAGGGATATAAAAAGATATCCAAGGAATTGAGAATGCCAATCAGTAGTGTTCAAACTCTAATCAATAAGTGGAAAATGAGGGGTTCTGTTGAAACCAAACCACGGTCAGGTAGACCAACTAATGTTTCAGCCACAACTACCAGGAAAATTGTTTGGTATGCAAATAGAAACCCACAAATGACTTCAGGTGAAATACAGGACTCTCTGAAAACATGTGGTGTGGCTGTTTAAAGATGCACAATAAGGAGGCAATTGAAGAAAGATGGGCTGCATTGTCGAGTCACCAGAAGAAAGCCATTACTACGCAAATGCCACAAAGTATCCCGCCTTACAATATACCAAAACAGCACAGAGACACACCTCAAACCTTCTGGCACAAAGTCATTTGGAGTGATGAGACCAAAATTTAACTTAATACCGTGTATTGCCCCCTTTGACATCAATAACATCTTGAAGTACTTTGTGGTATTTGTGGATGGGATTCTTTATCTTCTCAGATGGTAAAGCTGCCCATTCCTCTTGACAAAAAGCCCAGTTGTGGCTGAAATATTGAGTTGGTCTACCTGACCGTGGCTTGGCTTCAACAAAACCCCTCATTTTTCACTTCTTGGTTAGAGTTTGAACACTGCTGGTTGGCATTCTCAATTCCTTGGATATCTTTTTTATATCCCTTTCCTGTTTTATACAGTTCAACTTTTTCCCACAGATCCTTTGACAATTATTTTGCTTTCCCATTGGCTCAGAATCCAGAAACGTCAGTGCAGCACTGGATGAAAGATGCAAGGGTCTGTCAGGAGTCCAGAAACTCATTGACCTTTTATACACACACACTAATTACAAGCAAACAGATCACAGGTGAGGATGATTACCTTTAATAGCCATTCAAACCCCTTTGTGTCAACTTGTGTGCATGTTATCAGGCCAAAATCACCAGGGTATGTACACTTTTGAACAGGGTCATTTGGGTAGTTTCTGTTGTCATTATGATTTAAAAAGAGTAAACACAGTGGACTGATAATAAATGGCTTCGGCAAAACCATGAGTGAAACAAATGTTTTTGTGTTATCATTCATATTCTCTGAAAAATGGTCAAGGAATCATAAATTCTGCCAGGGTGTGTAAAATTTTGAGCACAACTGTAGTTTTTATTGAAAGACTGAAATAAACAAACATACAACCAGTATATGTTGAATGTTTGTACAAAATATAGATGACCATTGTACAAAGTAACATAAGTGCTAAAATCTAGCTCTACTCGCCAGTGGAGTTAGCAAGGATTGTTGAAACAGGTGACGTTAAATAAATAACCCATCAGGTAGTGAAAATTAACAGAAACACATTAGTCCTAAGGCTTCGGAACAAGAGGAACAGTTATGAAAATATCACAAGAAAGGCTATGGACATTAGCAAACAAAGCTACAGTAAGGCTCAGATCTGATTGGTAATGTACCATTGATTGGGAGATATAAACACTTGCCTGTGGTCACCTTTAGGTAAGTGGGCATAAGAAGAGATAATAATAAAGGACCCCCCCCAACCTAGCAGAGGATATCACTTTTCAATGAAACCATTTTGCCAGAGTTTTCTATAGATATTCTTTGAGACAGGAGGAGTTAAAAATGAAGTAAACCCCAATGGGTTTTACTTCATCTTTATTACCCTGCAATGTAAAAGCATAATGGGCTAGTATGCATTGCATATTATCCCATTATGTGGCACTTACGTGCATTGGAGACCCGCGATGTCCCACGATGTCCTCGCTCCAGACCGCATCCATCTTCTGCCCCTCTTCCTTCCGGGGCCGCAGTCTCCGGCTCTGTAACTGGTCGGAGTCGCGTGACGCAGCTCCCGAGCGCATGCCAATTGCAGCACGATCACAGTGAAGGAACGGCAAGGAGGCCGTTTCTTCACTGCGCGTGTGCCGGATGACGTGGGCACATCGCAGTACAGTGGATATCTCCTAAACTGTGCAGGTTTAGGAGATATGCAGGGCAGCTACAGGTAAGCCTTATTATAGGCTTACCTGTAGGTTAAAGTGGTTGTCACGGGTTGACAACCACTTTAAAGCCAAAGCTATCTAGAGCAGCCTTTTCAACCAGGGTGCCCAGGCACTCTGCGCTGCCTTGGCAAAATGTCTAAAAATTGCCCAAAAATTGTATACAAGCAGGCATGTGAATGAAGGCTGCCTTTCAGTTACACTAAGCCAAAGGTTTTCGGGGGATGTCCGAGATGGCGTCGTGAGCGGCTGCTTTTCCACAGAGCTCCGCTGAGCCTCTGCTTTTTCCCGGACTCCTGCATAAATCCTGCTGAAAAACTCCAAAAAACCTGTGGATGAGACGCCGATCCTCAGGTGCACGTGTCCCGGAAGGGGGGAAAGCTCCACTTCCCGCCGGTTGTGGAGGAATCGCCACCCGGCTTTGTTACCCACGTGGAGGCCATTCCAAGTGGCGCTCACACATGGCGTTGCAGACAGATTGCGGTGAGTCGGGTGTCCCCCCTCCCTCATGGCTGGCTGATGTGATGGCAGCAATAGCCATATGTCAATCCACACTTACGGCTCAAATTGAAGCAGTGCAACTGGATGTGGGCCTTATGCGGCAGGACTTAGACAAACTCCGCTCCAGGGTGACAGAGATGGAGCACAGAGTCAGCCAAGCAGAGGACACTGTTTCTGAACACACTGCAGCCCTCCATACGCTCCACACCAGGGTTAAAGCCCTGGAGTAAAGAGCTGAGGATGCAGAAAACAGGAATAGAAGGAACAACCTCCACATAGTGTGCCTGGCGGAGGGAGCATGACAGGTGTGCACCGCAGGGATGCGAAGCGCACTACTAAGGTTGTGGACCTATAGCTTGCTGCTGCTAATGAGTTCCAGCTGGTACGGGAAGAGGGGCCCCTAGAGCACGGACACTGGAACACAGGGAGCTAGTGCATCGGTTCCCCCAGGGCGCAGAGTCTACGAGCCAGTGGGTATTCATCAGAGGATGGTGAGAACGGATTTGGCTGCAACTGGATCCAGGTCATGGCCCCCAGGGTCCCCTAGCTCATGCTCAGCTAGCTACAGGAGGAAACAGCAGCGCAGGAACAGCAAAGGATAGCAGACAGGAGAAACAGAGAACAAGCCGACAATCAGATTATCAGTCAGGCAGGGATAAACCGAGAACAAGCCGAAGATCGGGATATCAGGCAGGCAGGGATAGCCAGAACAAGCCAAAGATCGGTACCCTAAAATAGACACAGAGCATCCGACAAGAACAACAACACACAAAGCCAAACACACACAACATTGATTGGCATTGCAGACTTATATAATGTTCCTAATTGGGGCCTGGGGTGTAGCTCAGCTGAAGAGGGTACTAAAGCACACAGGTGAGGGAGGCACGGCCTCTAACTGGACACATGCAGCAAGGTAGGCAACACAAGACATGAATGTTACTGTGGTTTCATGATAGAGCAGAGGAAGCACACCCAATGAGCTTTGCAGAGGTTCTGTTCTGGAACTTACTCCCAGATGCCCACTTCTCTCCTCCCTATGCTGTGGAGTGGGCGCATCGTGTGCCGCCTAACTTCGGTCCCACTGGAGCAACCCCCTGGACCTTCATCCTATGCCTGCTAAACTTCCACGACCGAGATGAAGTTACATGGGGGTACAGGGGGATCTACGCTTTCAGCATTTTTTCGCCTACTGATTTTCCCGGATTACTCTGTGGAAACACAGAAGCTTTGGAAATCGTTTGATCAGGTGAAGGCTGCTATGCGGGCCCGCAACATCAAATACAGCGTCATGTTTCCAGCATGACTGAGAGTCCAGGATGGAGAGACCACTCAGTTTTTCACAGCCCCATGGGAGGCCTCGCAGTGGCTTGATTCCCTTCCGCCACACCGCTGAAAAAGGGATGTGTGAGTTTCTACTGCTATTGAAACCAAAAAAACTCTGCGCTATGGAAGTGACTTAATATAAATAAAAATAATAACCCAATATCATATTAAATCATACACAAATGTAAATATGTGATAGCAGAAAAATACCAGTGAAGCCAGGAGGCTGCTGTGCTCAGGTGTACACCTGCCTAATTGATAGTATAACAACAAAAACAGCGCCACCCCTGCAAAATGTGACACTACACCAAAAAATCAGCACCCAATCAAAAAAGCAAACTTAAATGTCCATACAAATCCATAATGCACAAAATACAAAAATACAAATAAGTCCTGGAAATAACTGGTGTGCTATTGCTGGTGGTACCAGCATGCTTGAAAGTGCTATTGAGTGCTCAACACAAGTCCGTGAAAGAAAGTGTGCCAGGTGCCAGAACCCTCTCGTGCCCCCACTCACCAGAGCAAATGGACCATCTGCTTTTCAGTCAGAGGATCAGCAGAGCTGGAGGTTAATGAGGGTGAACGTTGGTCACAGCAACTGTAGGATCAGCCTGGTGACTCACAATCCTCAGGGTACCAGCACTCCAAGTCACTCTCTTTAACTTCCACATGTGTTGAGCACTCAAGAGCACTTTCAAGCACGCTGGTACCACCAGCAATAGCACATCAGTTATTTCCAGGACTTATTTGTATTTTTGTATTTCGTGCATTATAGATTTATATGGACTTTTATTTTAAGTTTCTACTGCTGCCTATCTACTGCTTAACCTTGCAATGTACCGGCTGGTACTAACTATTTACACTGTTCATTTTTTTGTGCTGCCTGACTCATTCAATTGGATATACCGGAGACTCTTGCACCTGTTATGCTTTATCTGGTTATGCTGCAAGCCCAAGTTTGTGCCCCTGACACGGTCAGGAGAACCTAATAAGTGCTGTTTAACTTCTACTATGAGGTGCTAGCCTGTGACATTGTTCTACTTACATTATTATGCCAATCTTTTATTACCAAGATAAAGGAAGAAGATATCTCAGGAGAATTTAAATCCTGTTTATTTCCATCTGAATTGATGGATACAGTGGAGGCCTCATCGGCGGCTGCCTAGTCCGCTCACGTTACACTCCTCCCACAGAGGGGATCAGACTGCCTCTTGCATATAGGCTCCCCATTGCAGTCGGTGTACTGCTTCAATGTTGGGATTGGTTTATGTTACTAGTTGTGATTTTTTGCATGACATTTTTTCCTTTTAATAATGTACAAGATATTCAGCCGCGGTATTGTCTGTGGGTGTGTGGTGTCCAGTGTTCTGCCCCAGTGCCAAACCCGTTTTTTTAAATCATTATAACTTCCTAATTATGACGAATTTCTGTTTGTAGAAAAGTCCGGCAACAGACTACAGTCCGTTACTGGGAGAAATTGCTGTGTTAGGAACACAGCGGCTAAACGGGGACAAAGTTGTCCCCGCCTAGGAGGCCGCCATTTTCTTGGTTGGTATGTGAGCGAAGTATAAATCTCTGCTCATATACCGTGCAGCGGACTGTACTCTGTTGCCGCTGTTTTTGAAAAGAGCTATTGTTGAGCGTAAACAGAAGTTTGTGATAATTAGGAATTTATTGTGTTTTAAAGCAACCGGGAGTGATGCAGGTTTGCTATTCTGTGGAGTTTGGCATTTGGGCAGTACACCAGGTCCAGCAATCTGCTCCAGAGGGGCGCGAAGGTGTAGAAGCTACTTTCTATAAACCATCTATTAACCATGTCCTCACTTAATATACTCTCCTGGAACACTAGGGGTCTGAATTCCCCAGTGAAGAGATCCTTGGTGTTCCAATTAATTAAAAAATATAACCCGCACATTTGTGTTCTTCAGGAGATGCACCTGGTGGGTAGTAAAACCCTTGCCCTTTAAAAAACTTTGAATTGTCACCATTATCACTCCACCTTCTCTAATTTTGCAAGGGGATTTTGGTTCTTAAATCGCTTCCCTTTAAACTCCTGGACCTGACACTGGACCCGGACGGTAGATTTGTTATTATTCATGCTCAGATCCACTGTCAGAAATGGATCATTGTGGGTATATATCTGCCTCCACCTGCCTCTTTAATGTTACTGAACCAGATTACAACCAAGATGGCGGAATATGCCTCTGATAATATTGTCTTGGTGGGGGACTTCAATTTGGTTCCTGACCCTGGGATGGACAGGATGAGTGAGGGCGGATGGCACTCCTCACGCTAGTCTGGAGGCCTGGGCGGATATGTATGGCCTAACAGACGCGTGGAGATGGAAACATCCAATCCGGGGAGTATACCTGTCACTCCGCAACATACAGGTCCTTCTCCCGCATCGACCTGGCATATATTGGGGGATCTGTCCTGCTTAGGGTCAGGAAAATAGAAATTTTGTCAAGAGGGATATCCGATCATGCTCTGCTACTTTTTGGTCTGGACCTCTCTAATGCCCCTGGGGATCAACTGTGGCGGCTGTCAAAATTTTGGATTTCTGATGAGGCGGCGGAGTTGCAATTTAGGGGAGATTTATAGAGTTACTGGGCCACTAGCCCAGATTCCTCTGACATCTTGACAGCGTGAGAGACTTTTAAAGCATACACAAGGGGACAGTACTAGACCATCATTGCTCGGACCCGTAGGTACAGGACTGTGGAATTGACTAGAGCTGAGGCAGAGGCGAGTGCCCAGGAGGCCCTTTATTTTCACACTAGGGATCCCCAGCACTATACTTGGCTGCAGGCCCTGACCAAGTAGGTACTCCGACTTTGCACTTGATGGGCTCACTGGACGCAGAGAAGGCCTTTGACTCTATGGAGTGGGGCTACTTTCGGGCTGTACTCTCTTGATTTGGATTTAGGCCTCTATTGCTAAATTTGATACGTATGGCTCATGTTCGAACCAATGGTAGTCTCTCTGGCCCTTTCTCACTGAAACAGGGAGCACAATAGGGCTGCCCCCTGTCGCCGGGGCTATTCGCCCTGGCGTGGGATCCCCTTGTGGTACTTCTGCGGGTGGATCGTGAGATGAAGGGCATAGTGGTGGGATGGCTTGAAGAAAAGTTATCTCTATACACGCATGACACCTTGCTCTACTTGGCGGATGCATCCGCGTCCCTTAGGGCTGCACTGACCTGATTTGATTAGTTTGGCAGATTCTCAGGCATCCAAAAAACTGGGACAGGTCAGTGTTGTTCCCGCATACATCCCTCAGTTCCCCGCGTAGACACGGGTACCCCTCTTCAATGGGTGGACGGGTTCACGTACCTAGGGGTTAAGATTAGAATATTGAGGATTATATTGGGAGAAACTTAAACCCTGTGATGGCACAACCTATTAGAAAATGTGCAGTATGACTAGTTAAGCTGTCTAGAACCCTAGACAAGTGGAGAAAGGATATCCCTGCACTGGACGAGGAGATCTGGGAGGACTGTGTCTCTACTTAACCCCCCTCCATGATAGCGGCCAAAGATAGGTTTGGGCAACTAAAATTTCTCCACAGGGCGTACTACATCCCACAGAGGCTAGCACGTATATATATTCTCAAACCGCTTCAGAGTGCACAAGATGTGCCCAGGAGACTGGCACTTTCTGGCACATGGTCTGGTCCTGTCCTAAACTTTGTCCCTTTTAGAAGAATGTGGCTGAAATCTTGTGTACGGTTCAGGGTACTGTGGTCACCCTGGACCCTTTGGTTCTGCTAATGTCTAACGGACATTGAGGGGGATAGGTACACCAAATTGTCCATAACCTTCACTCTCTCTTATGCTAGGAGAGAGATACTGCTGAGATGGAAGTCGAGTGACCCTCTGACTTGCACTTCCTGGAAAAATACAGTTAACTCGGTTTTACCTTTGTATAGGCTCACCTATGAAAGCTGGCAGTGCCCCAAGAAATTTGATAAGGTTTGGTCGCGGTGGATTGATGCATGTGGTTCATTTTACTAGGCAATTGGTTGATACCATACAGACCATTTACCAATCTTGCAGCTGCTGCTTGGGGCGTCTTTCCCCTCCCCCCTTTCCTTTCCCCTCCCCCCACCCTTCCTTTCCTCCCCCCCTTCCTCTTCCTATATCGGTTGTCCTTAACCCTTAAAGATGCACAGAATGGGAGTGAATATACTACATCATTTCTTAGTTGCTAAGAATTGTCAGTTATCTGTCTCGTATAAGGATAAAATATCTTGCCTATAGTAAGCCGGGATCTGCCCAATGTAAATTGTTTATTTCTACACTTTTATGTTATCCCGTTTTGTTCAATAAAAAAAATCCTGTTAAAGTCACAGGTTTTCATTGTGCACCATTACAACCTTCTAGCTGCCAGTGTCCTAACGGCCATTGACATCATCAGTTGATAAGGTAGATGTCAGCTGCTTGCATAGCATGCTTGTTTGACCCTTCCCCGCCCCTCTCTATCAGCGCTGGGGTCATATTAGTTGAGTGAGGGACCTGGACTTGTGGATGTTGCTGCATTATGTAAAACAATTAGAATAATTTTCGCATTTTAGAATAGGGTACCTTGAGACTGTCCATAATTTGTAAAGGGTGCCTCAAGATTGTCCATCATTTTTAAAGGGTGCCTTGACTGAAAAAAGGTTGAGAAACACTGATCTAGAGCAGCTATTCTCAATCAGGTTTTTTCCAAAGGGGGCTAAGGGTTCCTTGAGCTGTGGCCGGTTGAACTTGCATTTGATGGTGCTTGTATAGGTCCAGGGCCAACGCCACTTGGCAGAGCCAGCTGCATGACACCAATTATCTTTTTTTTAGCTGTCTATAAGGGTGGGATTACTTCTATAGGCGGTGAGGAAATCTTCCTACTGGCCACCAATGTAAGAAAACATTTTTCCCACTGACCTCCAATACATTTCTGCAGGTGTTCACGGATACCTGAAAATTATTTAAAGGGATTCTCTGGCGTAAAAAAAGTTGAGAAATGCTGTCTTAGAGGCATAGAATCAATATTGCAGACTGATTATATGTTTGGATGCACTGCTTGACATTATTAGACATTCCTCGGGACAAGCCCTTACCTTACTGAGTTTGATTTTTTTTACTTTATTGCTCTGGTTTCCTACGAGAGGCTGCCTCATTTGTGTCAGTGCCTGCTCCCCTTCAGTCATCCATAGCCATGAGCATACATATTGGTCTGTTTAAAACATTTATGAAAAGAACCTTCTTAAATAACATCTTTTGGTGCTCAGATCTTGCCTGTCTACATCTTATCTCTATAAGGAATGTATGGTACGAGCATTGTGCTTTGCCACTAAACAGAAGGCACGCTATACATGTTTAATGAGCATATGTTGCATATGCCTGAGAGTCACATGACCTTGAGTCCTGAGAATTTACTCCACAGGAAGTGCAAAATTCAGCCTGTGCGCCAACACGAAATTGCCTGGCTGATAAGTCTTCAGTATAAAGCAGCTTATTATCTAAAGAAGATGAATGTAATTACCTGTAGAGGGGATAATACGAAAATCATTAATTTTACTGTCAATAATTTTAATATTAATATTACAGGTATGTAACAGAATTTGTAAACCTAGGCAATGTTTCAGCTCTGCGAACTTTCAGGGTATTAAGAGCTCTGAAAACTATTTCTGTAATTCCAGGTAAGGAGTCATTGGTGTTAGGTGTTGGACCCCCTCGTGTGTATATTGTGTCCGTCTTTGTGCTTGTGTGTGAACTTCCTTTCTGCAAATATGTGACAGAGTTTGTTGACCAGTTTTTCAGAATTCCTCAGAGAATTTATTTCTCTTAACGCAAACCCCAAAACAAAGGGTCAGGATGAGAAGGCTGCAATGACAGCTGCATTACTCTGACCAACAGAACATACACTGGTAACAGGACAATGAAGTTGAACATATTCTGATCCATTGTAATTGCAATTACTGCTCTAGAACTAGTATGAATTCCATCAAATGGGGGATGATGGTTTCCATCAGCCTTCTCTTACAAGGTTTTCCATAATGCCAAGGGCTGCAGGAAAGAAATTTGCTCAGTATGGACGGCCTACGTGTAGGGGGTTATGTGAAAGCTAAAATAAAGTAAAATTAAGTTACCTTTTTTTCTAAACAAATACATAAATTAATTAACTACCATTTTTGAAACAGCCTGCAGAAAACTACAGGAGTGGGTGGAGACAAAACCAGTCACCCTGCACAAGATGAGAGAGCAGCGGTCTCTATTGCAAGGAGCTCTGGGTTACTACACAGATCTGGAAGAAATACACACAGCACATCAAGCTTTAAATACAAATACACATGGATCTTGTATTTAGGCAATATTTGTTTATGCTGGTGTTCAGCTTTAAATTACATTAAAATGGGTCCATCCATTAGTTGGTATATGGGTTGAAAATGGGGGGGAAGTGGGGAGATTTTGCTACTGGAGCCCCCAAGAAATAGGACTTTGATGGGTAACTGCCTGGTAAACCTGTAACTGAAATACCACGGACACATTAGTTCTAATCAGTTGCTGGCACTTATATGGCATTATGCATTAATATCTAATATTACACATTTTGTAAACAACTACCTGACGGTCATTCAAACTCTGTCATATACTGTAGCTTTTTGGTGGGCTTAATAGATCTCGGCTTGTAAAATACCGACTTCTCACTGACTGTGGCTACGTGTGAATAGCAAACGTGACTCTAAACAAACATTTTGCTTTGTATGTGGGTAATATAATTATTCATAGTTAGCATTCCTTCTCATAGTAGACCTTGTTATTTTCTAAAAATAAGAACTGACTTTTGCTTAAAGCACAAAAAAAAAAAAAAAGCATCATTAGAGAAAGGGTTGTGAAGGCTGCCATTGCTGAACCATTTCTTGTGAAGATTTGAGTTACCTGGCTGTCATACGGATGGATTGACTTTAGTGTTTTCTAACACACTAATCTGAAATAAGTATAGTGACTAGGAACCCTGACACTTTTCAGGCATTCATTTTAAAGTATTGATGCCAGATACAACCAGTAAACTAGCATTTTTTGGGAGGGGGAGAGCAGTGGCCACCCCCATACTTCTCTAATGACAAGTTCACTTTAAACTATAACTTGGAAGGTTTTTTGTTAAATGACTCTGTGGGGTTGATCAATCAGCTTCCAGGTTTTTTTGTCAAAGCTTTATTGAACAAGCTGAAGTTAGAAGCTGATTGGCTACCATGCACAGCTGCACCAGATTTTGCACTCTCCAGTACTAGTAAATCAACCCCTGTGAGTCAGGGACAGTTCCTATGTAAAACAGTTTTTTAATTGGCAACCATCATCCTGACTTTCTTCTGATAAATTAAAGTGGTAGTAAACCTTCCTATCATTTTCAGCCAAGGAAGCTGCCATCTTGGCCTCTGTTTAATCTACAACTGTCATGATTCTGCACATGTGATCAGCTATGACACCAGCCATTGGATGGTTTGACAGTTTCGTTTGGAGCACAACCAATGTGAGTGTTACATTTCCGGCATGTGCCGGAAATGTAACTGTTTTTTAAACTGTTAAATGGATGGGTTTACTACCGCTTTAAAGAAATGCGACAAGTTTGGAGGAGGACTATGATGTCACCAAACAGAACAGAGAACAGAGAAAGAACGACAGGTGCAGGTCGTGTATTGGTTTTTAAGCAGTTCAGTTCAATGAAGTAAGGGCTCACCTACACCATGTTCATTTTAAATGAAGTGTCATTTTGTAAAGCGTTCAATAAAGAACAAAAAAAAGAGAAAAACGATAACAGTGTGAAACATTGTAATGATGCATTGCACTACCCCTACACAACGTACACCAGTGTGCACAAGCTAGTGTGAATAAGCCCTGAACTGGCCATAGATGGGTAGTTTTCCTTCATTCAGATTCCTCCAGCCATACAAACAAAGACATTGTATTCTGACAGCGGGACACAGCTGTCAGAATACACTGATCAGTGGCTGCAGCTGCTGATTGACAAAAACTTACCAACTTGTTTTTCGATATTTGTCAAACAGGGACGGCCACATGCTGGTCAAAGTTTAGCTTGTCCCTGCTGTACCAGCCCAATTTTGATCCATCTATGGCCACCTTACAACTTCTTATGGCTAGCAGCTTGGGCCTAAAACACACCACGCATTTTGACCTGGTGCATGAAGCTCTAGCATTTTTGTGCAGGTAGAAGGCACAGGTGCATTGTCCAGCCCTGCTGCCCGCAGCCTGTAAGACACTATGAGGGCCTGAAAGCTGCTGTGGTTGGACGATCCACCAAGTGGTACTAACATTTAGGAAGTGACAGCGCAGACTTTCTGCGTTCCAGGTATTCGTCCTTGGGCATGTACTGCCCTAAATGTTAGTACAACTGGGTGTGCTGTTTATTAGCAGCAACTTTCAGCTTCTCATAAAGTTCTACAGGTTGCCAGCGGTGGGGCTGGACTGCATACCTGCTCAAAAGGACCCGGATCTCATGCATTGGGGCTAAACACCCAGTATATATGAGGCCTTGAAGGTTGAAGGTACTCAGCGCAAACAGCCTGCCAGCTAAATAAATCTAATAATTATGACATTCAACTTACATCCGTCTATATTGTTCAATAAACCCCCATGGTTGAGAGCAGGGCTGTATTGCCCAAGGCGCACCCTTTTGTAAAAGCTCCTCACCTCGTATCTTGCAATTGTTTTTGTAAAATGTGATGTTGTAAGCTAAAGATCTGCTTTATATTAAAGTATGTATATATACACATTTTTGTTGGTTTTGGTAGAGTAGGGAATAGTTAAAACCCCTGGTTTTCTGGTGGCAATATTTCCTAACGGTAATTCTTGGGTTTTCTCTGTCCACCTTGCAGTTGTATTACTGCTACTGCTGTGTTTGTCTGTGTACAATCTCATTTATGAAGCTTGAAAGCCTACTTAAACAATATACTGTATATCAATAAGGGAGGACCTTCTCTACATAGTAATTATACAATCAGATTGTAATGGTGCATTCAGCTTAAGGCCTCATGCACACATAGGCTGTTATCAACTGTTTTTAGCAGTGACGTTTTTGAGCTGTAAAAAAATCCCAAGACCAGAGGGTTCTGAGAGACGTTTTTCAGCTGTAAAAATGGTCAAACGCCCAAAAACGTAGCTAAATGCCGATCCCCGGCATATTTGGACATTTTAGATCAATTGAGAAAAAAAAACGCTGGCCCTTTAAAAATGCGAAAAAAAACGTGCAAAAATGCCGATAATATAACGCTAATAACAGCTGAAAAAATCACTGATAACCTACTGACGTTTTTAGGGTGTTTTTTTTTTAACGTCCTGTGTGCATGAAGCCTTAGAGATAAAAAATGCCAATGGGTGATTTAGCACCACAGGATCTACTAAAAACTGAACTATCTCTCCTAGGTGTTCCATTGGATCGAGACTTATTTGAGCTTCCTTTCTAGGCCTGAAGACCATTGTGGGTGCCCTGATTCAGTCGGTTAAGAAGCTTTCAGATGTGATGATTCTCACAGTGTTTTGTCTGAGTGTGTTTGCGCTGATTGGACTGCAGCTATTCATGGGACACCTACGGAATAAATGCGTTCACCTACCATCAGAGTTACCTCCTAATATAAGCCTTGAAGAATATGCAAAAGATGAAAGTAAGTTTGAAACTTGACATTTTAACATAATAAATAAAATATTCATTAGATAATCTAAGAAAGAAGTAAAATTTTACAATCTTCCAGACTCTTCAAGTTGTTAGAAATGGTAAGAGTGCCATAAAGTGCACCCATTTTTACTGCCTAGCTCTGGCTGGCTAAGAAATTATTTAGGAGTCTTATGCTCTATTGCTGTCCTGTATGTGACTTGTAATATTATTATTGTAATATAATATTTACTATATTTATTATATTTATTTATATTATTATGAGAAAGATAGAACAAAAAGTTGTATTTTATGATTTCTGGCCTTCAACGGTGATGCAGAATGTTGTTTTAAAATGAGAAGCTGTTAAAATTCCTTAAAATGTATATAAAGTCAAAACCTTTTTTTAGTTTTTGGTTAAGTAGGAAAGGGCTAAAAACCCTGTCAAAGCGGAGTTTCACCCTAAAGTGGAACTTCTGCTTTAATGGAAGGTGACCCCCGACATGCCACAATTTTTTGGGGGATGACCTGCAGGTCCACTTCCTCCCTTGGCGCCGCGGCTCAGGGAAGGGAGTCCACCTTCCCCCTTCCCTCTCGGCGATCTTCTTGGACACATCACAGGTCCCAGAAGATACTCCGGCAAGTCACGAAGCACAGTGCGACTCAAGCATGCGCAGTGCTCGCCCGGCTTTGAAGCCAAAGCAGGGGGCCCTCAGTTATGATGCCAGCACCGCCGAGGGCAAAGAGTGAGCCCCCGGGAGATCGCATTGCTGGAGCGAGGGACAGTTGAGTGTCCGATTATTAAAAGTCAGCAGCTACACTTTTTGTAGCTGCTGACTTTTACATGGGTGGAACTCCGCTTCAAGTTTTTTCTGCTGTCTCTGTCCCATTGGAGAGAGTTCCAGAGATGCACCTGGAAGTGAGAGAAGTTTCCCTGAGAATGAGGGAAGTTCTCTTCTTATAAAGCTGTCACCAGAAAAGATGTTAGATTTTTTTCTGTAACAGTGGTCACCAGGACAAATAGAGGGGTGTATCTCCCCATTGGCGCATAGAAAGCAATAACATGTAATCCTTCCCCATTTTACCAAAACCAAAAAAGTTGCCCTTACATACACTGTAAAGATTAAGTCTAATAGCATAAGTACTACTTTATAGAAGCCATGCCATGGTTTCCATAGGTTGCTAATTATGAGAGACCCCTGTTTATGCAGTAGTTCTGTATGCGAATGTTTCTACAAGGCCATATCCTGCATTATAAAGACTTCTCTATGAAGGAGTGTGGGGGGGGACCTCATCATTTAAAATAACCATGGCAGTTGTTTGGAACTGGTAGCCTTGTTTGTTGCTGGAGTTCCCAAGAGCTATAAATCTAAATTTACAATGAGCCATTAACTACTGTAAAAATGGGGAAAAACATTTTTGGAGTGGAAAAAGATTATTAAAGTGTATGTCCAGTGGAGAAGGGTGAAGTTACCCTTACTACTTGCTGACAACATTTTGCCAGGAAGTGAGGAAACCCCAGAAAACACAGTTTTTGGAAGAAAAAAAAAGACCACTAAGTATGTCCAGCCAAATATTTTTGGATAGAGTGGGGAAGGGTAGAACCTGTGTAAGGTCTGCATTTCAAGACTCTGTTAGCACATGTGTAAATAGGCTTTCATTACTTAGATGCAGGTCAAATGCCGGTCAGAAGGAGGTTACCTACCAGTCAATGAACTCAGAGGCATCTCAAACTGATGCCATCTACACAGGCTCAAAGCCTCCTGTCCTGCTGACCATGTTTTACCAGACAGGAAATTAAGTTAGTAGAGTACAGGAAGGCTAGAACCTTTCAAAATTGAAAAAAAAAACTTTTTGGCTTTACATTTTAAGTATTAGGGTCCATTCAGAATTATGTGCAGTGATTGGCGTTTTTCTGCATCCGATCAATGCCAGTCACTTCAAGGGCCCATAGAAAACAATTGTTTTTTTATTTGTCTTCTTCACCCTACAATGGACGCTCCATTTTTCCCCAAGAAATTCAAATGGCACTGTAAGTCACAGCACAATGCATTGCAGTGCAGAGGCCTGAATGGAGTTTTACTCTGTGCACTCTCAACAAAGTTAAAACACGGACAGGAAAAATGGACACCAGCCCATTTTAGAGTGAAACTAGTGTTGACAGGCTCATAATCTCCTATAATATTCTGCCTTAGTATTACTGATTTTTTGTTTATCACTCTTTATTTAATAAATGTACATACAGATAGCAATGGCTCAAAATAATCATAGGGGTCAACATAAGCCATTCCAAAGGCAATAAAACATAATAGACAAAACATCCCATCTATTTTTTTTTATATATAGAAAACTTTATTTTAACACAAGTAAAAACATATAAACTTGTACAAACAGTACATAGGAAAAGTACATTAAGACTTGGCTATAAAGCTATCCCACGTAGGGGTAATGACAGTCCCAAAGGGCAACACATACCGTTCAATGCAAGTGAAAATTCTTAAACCGATAAACTGAGGCAGGTTTGACCCTACAGGTATAACCAAAAAGCTATCTTAGCTACCCCTGGACATAGCCAGACCACGCAGGAGAGAGGGGGCCAGTAAGCCCCCATCTGTAT
Source organism: Glandirana rugosa (assembly GCA_018402905.1). Classification (NCBI taxonomy): domain Eukaryota; kingdom Metazoa; phylum Chordata; class Amphibia; order Anura; family Ranidae; genus Glandirana; species Glandirana rugosa. The sequence continues at coordinate 1,201,765 of BLSH010399117.1, forward strand.
TTTTAACAAAAAAAGATAGACAAATGGAGACAAGCAAGGAGGGGTGTGTGTGTGGGGGAGGAGGGGGGGTGAGGAGGGAGAGGGTAAAGTGAAATCTCAATCCCCCTGAGTGCACAATCAATGCATATTCCTGGAGCAGGGGAAGAGGGTCCAATAGACCCATTTACGGCTGAACTTCTCCTCTTTGCCTCAAAGCGAGGCTAGCAAGGCTAAGATGTTTTCCTTTGAGGGGATTTCTGCAATTTTATGAGTAAAAGAATTCAGACCCAAGCAGCATTGCACAGTGGTGCAGTAAGTACCTGGATGGGACTTCCCCTAAGTCGAAATCCATCAGATGTTTAATAGTCTCGCTGACTTGAGACCAATAGTTGGCCAGCTTTCTACAAGACCAGAAAACATGGAGGACAGTGTCTTCCTCCTCTTTGCAGCACCAGCAAATATCCGTTGCTTCTTTTTAGAGCTTCCTCAACTGGGCAGAGACTTTATACCAATGAGTGAGCATTTTATAGCCAAACTCTTGGTATTTGCTTGCAATGGAGGAATAGTGAGCAGGGTGGATAACTCCCTACCCAGATCTCTCTCCCACTAAAGTAGATATGGAGGTACAAAAGATTCATCTGTTCGGCTTAGTGATTTGTAAGTAGCTGAGACCGCATGGGATGTGGGGTCTGGGGCCAGACAGAGATCCTCAAAGGAAGTATTAGAGCAAGCGTTAATCTATTGATGGGACAAGGTAGTAAAATGGATAAACGGTTGTTGCTGCCAGTCCTCTAAGGGTGGTGAAAACAGCCCCTGTATGGCCGATGGAACTTTTATCCAAAAATATCTAGAGGTACAAGTTGTTTAAATCGCACATCTGTTAACCCCAATAGAAAATAAGGGTTACCAATTACTGGACATAATCGAGAGAGGGCAAAGTTTGAACTGCCGGCACCCTTGCACCGTTGCAAAACTCCCAGAGTAGCTTCTATAAGAGGACATATTACTGATCTTGACACATTTTATGTCAGACTGTTGCTGCTATATGATAAGTGGGTCAGTCTTGCTTTTTAGCAAATGGAGACCATCTAGTTAAAAAATAAAAATAGCCAATTTGTAGATCCAGTAATTCCCTTGCAGATACAACATTAAGCCTGTAACAAATAAATTGCACTTTGGTTCCAGATAGATGAGTGATGTTAATCTACGATGTCTTTCAAGCCCGAAGCTGTACTGGTAGCCATTATTAGATTACACTGTACAATGCTGTGCTCTCCATGCTGCTCAGAAACAAATTGTTTCATTGCTGTCCATCTGTAGACTGAGCTAAATGACGTACATTAGTTCATGCTTGTCTCCTCCCAAGACAGGTCATCGATCAGCCCGCGTTGTAGCAGTGCACTCTATGCCAGGACCACCAGACATGCTGCAACTGAGCCATGCTGTGCATTCTGATAAACATTCACACATAAAAAACAAGAGCAAACACACAAGCAAAAATGACATGCACCCAGATAATTATATATGCACAATCACAGCCTTAAGCAGACATATTTGTTAAGGGCATGTTATCTGCTTGTCCTTGGAAAGACATTGACTGCTTTGTATCTTTCAAGCTGTTTTGTAAATGAGACTAAGCACAGCAAAATAAGTAGGCCACCAAGAATTTGATCAACAGGATGCACCAAAAAAGTTATTTGGGGGCATATCATTCAAATTTGGCCTTTGCCTAAGAGCACCCATACACTTTGAGATTTTTAAAGTGACTAACAAATATGCACCTGTTCTACAACTGGGTAATTTTAAACAAAGTGTTACGTGATCCTGTTGCTTTCATCTGTACGAACAAAGGCTAAGTTCACTTAAATACTTATGCAGGAGCTGACATATAAAATATACTTGGGCAGTGACTGGTTGCAATTATGGAGGTATCAGTGGTCTGTTAAAGAGGTCATAACTCTGGAAGCTGTACTCAAACTAAGTCAGGCAGAGGGCAAAGGACTAGTCACCATTATTGCCTGTGGTCTCCCTGCAGTTGATCTTTTCACCACTATTGACTTAAATGCCTTGTTCTGCATGGTCTCTGTTTGGGAGCTCCTGCTTGGTAGAGGAGCAGAGTTTTGCTTCCTCATGTTCGAGCCTCCAGCAAGAAGAACTGTGAGCAGCACAATAGTGACCTCTCCAAACCTTAGGTTTTACACAGCAGATATACTTTACATTTATGAGGTTGTAGGCACATGAGTACTTAGGCTCACTCACATACCAGAAGGTGCTCTTTTATTTTTTTAGGAGGGATTCAAGGAAATATATACATTTTTAAGGAACTATTCAGTCACAATTAAAACAATCTGAAAGCCATTAAGAGAGGTCAGAATGAGCAATCGAGAGCCATAAAGAGGTCAGAATGTAATTTCATGCTACATGTAGAGGAAGAGTCTTACTTTGGCTTATGCATACCTCCTCCTCTTTTTGAGATGGGAATGAGGGACACCTATTACCAAAAATATGTAGGCATTGGACACACGCTGCACATCCCCCTTAAAGGAGAATTATACAAAAAAAATATTTGATAAACCCAAGTGCTTTTTTTTTAGCCACTACTATTCCATTATATTGGCTTTTAAAATGTAAAAATGCCGCAATTTAGAAATTGGATGATAGGTTTAGTACTGTAAAACCCTTTTTAATAGACAAATAGTGCATTTTATTTACGACTATATAGATCAGACCAAAATGAGGCAAAAATAAATGATGGGTAAGGAGGGGCAAGAGGAACTTTGTTCCAAATGAGGGACAGTCCCTCGAAATCAGGGACAGTTGGGAGTTATGGCTTATGGCAGGAGCTGACCTGTAGTAAAGTAGTTAATATATGCTTTCAGTTTCTATGAGGTCTTCAGATTTTGAACACTTTACTTAGATTGTGCTGCCCCCTTTTTCTAAATTTAGTGTGCTCTATTTTTTACATTTCACACATCAATACAGTAAATGTGAATGAAGAATATCTACAGAAACACATTTTGTGTTTGAATTGAATTTCATATGCATTTTTTCTTATCTTACCTGTAAAGTCTCTTAGTGGCATATTAAAAAAGTGGACATGATGAAATGCCATTTAAACACATTGATGTGATAAAGCACACAAGTAGGCACTGTAGATTTGCATTATTAATACAATCACATTTATGAAGTTTGTTCATACAGTATGTTATGATCCACTGCATTTTTGATTGAGAGTGTATATCATAAAATTTTTATCAGCACTCAAAATGCAAAAACCCTCACTATTAAGGAATTGAATGAGTTACTTGAAAATTATTCATCATGGGTACATTTCTCTCCCCTCCTCTTTAAAGTGATGGGGTTTGCATAGTCAAATGACCATGAGAACAATTCTGACAGTATCATTGCTACAATATATGCCAAAAGTTTGTGGATGCCTGATCATCATATCTATATGGACTTGTTACTCACCCCAGCCCCATTCTGAAAATGCTTTCCATAAGATGTTGAAGTGTGTCTTTAAACATTTGTACCCAATAATCTAAAAGAGAAATTTTGAGTCTAGGCACTGATTTTAATTAGAAAACAGCGTTTGGGTTCACTCCTAAAGTGTTCAGTGGGGTAGAGGATGGGGCTGTGGATGTGCTTCTGCACACCAAGCTCATCAAATCATGTTCTTCTGGACATGGATTTGCTCACTGGGGAATAGTCATAATGATCAAAAAGGGCTTTCCATAAAATGTTGCTACGGGGTTGGGAGTACATAATAACCTAAAATGTCTTTGTATGCTGTAGCATTAAGAGTAATGTGTAGGGGTGTCAACATTCTTTAAGCTGTATAGTAACTGCAATGGTTAGATGTCCATGGAATTTTGGAAATTCACTGGTTAATACTCAGGAAGAAAAGAGATGCCTTTGTCCTCAAGGTTGCGGGTTGAAAATGGGGCTATCAATCTTGTCCTGTTAAAAAACATAATTGATGCAAATCTAAAGGAAGTAGCTAGATAAATGGACAAATGTGCTTCTGGTGGCCAAGGTCTCTCATGGGCTGTAGTGTTGTGGAGTAAGTATGCACTAATGTTAAACGGGCCATTATTGTATAATTGCTCACACTGATTACATCTCTCATCAACAACTGCCTGACAGGTTAGAAAATCTGTTCTTTGTTAGTTTATTAGCTGTGTGTAATTTTTTCGTATATGGAAATGACCAATTTGTTACAGAGAACTGCTGGTCATGTCTAGGGGGTCCAGAAGCTCCTGGGGTTAAAGGATCTTATAAGAGAAAATCCTGGGCACAGAAGGAAAGAGATCTGAGCACAGTGCAGAGAAAGAAAACCAGATACAGGGTCAGGGTAGACATACAGGAGTGTGTGCCCAACTCAAAGGAAATGGCAGAGACCAGTATATTGGGACTTAGCCAGAGCCGTAGAAGAATTAGATAAACTTTTACTACAGGAAAACTCCAAGTATGGGACTCCTGGCATTGCCTAGCTGGGCAACTGCAGACATATGGACAGGAACAGAGTGCTACCTAACTACACAGGTTGGATCAGGACAAGACAGACTGCTTAACTCATTAAGAGTTAAATATTCCATGTATTGTCGATGTACCAAAAAATATACCTTATTTAATGAATGAGTTAGACTATGTTTACACTAGCAGCAGAGTATTATGCTCCTCTAAAAGAGATCGTTTTTCAGAGGCATTTGACAGGCAGTGAGGCGGCGATAAGTCACCTCCTCGCTGCCTTGTTTAGCCGTAAATGCCGCACCACCAGGCCCGTGTTTATTGCACATGGTTGTAGGGCATCCCAATTTGCTTGAATGGGTCATGTTCAATGGGCAATATTCAGGGGGGATCATTTTTGCTGTGGCATGTGAACATCCCTATCCACTGCCTTTTGCAGCTTAATGTGGTTCTAAATGTTTGATTTTTTTCCCCTTAAAGTAAAACTATAGACAAACCGTTTTTTTTTTTCAATTTAGGGAGGGCTATAACAACTGTCAGATTTTTTTTCACCATCTGTGTCCCATTACCAAGGTTTTCCTTCAGTTCCTGTCCCATAGCCAAACAGGAAGTGAGAGAAAATCCCTGCAAATTGAGGTAATCCCCTGGGGACCCCCAGGTCACCAAAACTAGTGTCACCATTGGAAGAATTCCCCTTTATTACTTTTCCGGGGACAAATGTTGGATTTTTTTTTTCTTTCACTTTCAATGATAATGGTAAACAGGACAAATTAAGAGGGTGAATCTCCCTAGCTGGGACACAGACGGCTATAAAAGCTGGCAAGTGTTCTAATCCCTCTCCACTCCATCTAAAATTTAAAAAAAAGTTTTGCCTTTAGTTAAAGTACTGTAATAAACACTGCATACTTACCTGCTCTGTGCAATGGTTTTGCACAGAGCAGCCCCAATCCTCCTCTTCTCGGGGTCCCCCACCAGTGTTTCTGGCCCCTCCCCCTTGCCGCGTGACCCCCATAGCAAGCTACTTACTGTAGGGGCACTTGTGCGTGCCCGCTCGCAAGCCGCATTTGTGTGTCTATGGGAGACACAGAGCGTGGCTCTGTCCCGCCCCCACTCCCTCCTCACTGGCTGTGATTGACAGCAGCGGGAGCAAATGGCTGCTGTGTCTCAGCCAAGAGGAGAGAGAGACCTGGGAGAGCCTCACTGGATCGGGCTTGGGTAAGTATTGGGGGAGCGGGGGGGGGGGGGGGGGGCTGCACACTGAAGTTTTTTTACCTCCATGAATAGAATGCAAGAGGGGAAAAAACAATCACCTTTTATTTATTTTTATTTCAGGTACTTATATAGCGCCATCAATTTCCGCAGCGCTTTACATGTACATTGTACATTCACATCAGTCACTACCCTCCAGGAGCTTACAATCTAATGCCCCTAACTCACATTCATGCATATACATACTAGGGCCAATTTAGACAGGATCAAATTAACCTACCAGCATGTCTTTGAAGTGTGGAAGGAAACCGGAGTACCCGGAGGAGACCAACGCAGGCACAGGGAGAACATGCAAACTCCAGGCAGGTAGTGTCGTGGTTGGGATACGAACCAGCGACCCTTTTGCTGCTAGGCTAGGCTAACCACTACACCCTTTAAAAGCACTTTAAGGCAGGTGGGTTGGGGGGGCAGTAAAATGTGGCTCAGCCACACATTTTTACTACCTTACCCCCATACACAAGTGTAAACAAGCCCCTAAAATGTTATATTTTCTAATATTTAGCACTTCATTTATTATTTGTTTTCTTTTTTAAATTTCAGTTTTTTTCACAGGCTGTAACACTGCATCAGAGTGACATCAATGAAGACATACTAAGGCTAGGTTCATGCTGTTGTGGGTGCAGAACAGTGTGTAAATCACACTCTGTCCCGCACCCGGAAGCACCCACAGCTAAAACGCACTGCTCTTATTCAGACCTGCGGGGTTCTATTAATTGTTAATGGCACCCCTATGCATCAGAATATGCAACACGCATTCTGGTGTATGAAATCGCTTAGTACAAAAGCACAATGCGATTCCTGTATGGCTGCATTTTTGAAAAGGTGCAGGACTTTTCCCTGTGTTTTTGGCAGGTACATCAGTCCATTCAAATGAATCGAGAAACCCTGCTCTAATACAATGTTACAAATGATTTACATTCATGAGCTAACAACATTACACAATTTTATTTTCTGCATTACTAAAATATCGAATATCTGTACATTGAGATAAGTAAAAAAAAATGTTTTATTGAATTGGTGTTAACCACTTGCCGCCAAATCACGTATCTGTACGCCATTTGACTTCAAGTGATTGTACCGGAGTGATGCCACCCCAGTACCGTTTTTTTAGAGCTGACGGTCGGCTTTCTTGTAATGACAACCGATGCGACTAAGCAGCTGCCCGGCTGTTATTACAAGCAACGGGTGGGGATGACCCACGCTGCCTTCCGCCGCTCGGCCGAGCTGGCCGGAGACCTGATGAAAGCAGAATTGGCTTTGATTGGGTCTAGGATATGGTAACCCGGAAGCGACGTCATGACAGCCTCCCAGTTTACTGGAACCTTAAAAGTGCCAATTTTAAAGTGTTTGAAAACGCCGACCTTGGCGTTTTGAATGCTTTTAAGTGCAAAGGACTTCTATTATTATTACTGCATAGACCCCAGATCCCTCCATAAAGAGTACCTGTCACAATTCCTTGGGCCAGAAAATAAAAACTATTTAAAGCAACAGTGTAAAAAAAAATATATATATACATGAATAATTAAAAAAATAACGTGCTGTCCTCCTGTGCTAGCGTGCAAATTCAAATGCGTGCATCGGTCCTGAACGCATGCAAACCACGATCGTCCCACACATGTGAAGTATCACCGCAATTGTCAGATCATGGGCAGTAATTCTAGCATTAGAACTCCTCTGTACACCTAAAGTGGTAACCTGTAAAGGCTTTTAAAGTGTTGTGTATGAATAGTAAACTTTACGTCTTTTGTCGCCATTGTGCGGGTGTGCGCAATTCTAAAGCGTGACATGTTTGGTATCTATTTACTCAGTGTGACATCATCTTTTATATGATACAAAAAAATTGGCCTAAGTCTTGTGTTTTTTTGCATAACATTTTAAAAAACTGTGGTTGAAAAACCTCTGTGCTAATATTGTGTGACATAAAAAAATTGAAATACCCACCAATTTATTCTCTAGTGCCTCTGCTGTAAAAAAATATATATAATGTTTGGGGGTTCTAACTAATTTTCTAGCAAAAACAAAACAAAACTGATTTTCACATGTAAACGAATAGTGCCAGAAAATGCCTGGTCTTCAACTGGTTAATGAAGCTTTGCCGATATTTATCCCACATTTAATATTTTTTTTCTTTATTAGGGAATTGCCTCTTAAATTATTGCATGTGATAATTTATGCAAATAGGTCTGGTGACACTAATAACGCATGAGATAAACATTAGCGAGTTGACCCCACAAAAGACAACCCAAACCCAAGAACAGACACAGCTAGGAATCAGCACAAACGAACGCCGACAGATGCACCAGCCCTGGCTGATGAGGGCAGAGCCCCTGAATAGCCTTAAACACAGAACAGATGAGACGCAGTATGAGAGAGCGAGACAGACAAAACCGTGATCGAAAACACAAAGGATTTCAGACGTTAAAGCGCTAAACTCAGCAAGCTCATGATTTCAATTACCATGCAGATTATTAGATCATAGTCATATTAGATTAAATAAACACCCTATGGCTATTCAAAGCCAAACTGTGGAATTTGGGAATCCAGCTGTGAGACAATGACATTTTTTGCGATGGCCTTCTGGGGTGATTAAAAACTACGAGGAGGAATTCTCTTGATCGGATTTTCCAGGAAAAGCCAGCTCATGATTTAACCAGCCCTGAGCCACCACCCATTGTGGAATATCTCTGCTTCACACAACACGATGCTTCTGCCCAGGCTCCTTTTTATTACCTGGACTTTACAATGTATGCTCAAAAATGGCACAACGCATTCGAAAAATCTAAAAACTATTTAGATAATCTTATGCTTAGGCCACTTTTTTCGGATGATTCTCCTGGTCACCTTTTTGTATAGGTCCTTATAACTACAAATCTTCTCTAAACAACGTATTTAATAAAAATATGTCTATTGCACGCATTTTATTATTATTTCCTGCCTGCAGACTTAGAGTAGCATTATTGTTATTTATTCTCAGCATTCACACAGTGCTTTATATATTGTACATTTATATCACTCCCTGCCTTTAAAGCGATATTAAACCCACAACAGTAAAATCAGTCTGTATATGCAGTAAAGCATGCTGTTTATGCTCACTGTGGAATCGAAGGGGTTAATCCTCTGAATATATTTGATCCTGTCTTCTCTGATCCTCCCCTTCATCCACTGTCCCCAATCCATCTCCTGATTAGACAGAGCCTTTGGAGTCACTCTGCACATGCTCAGTTTGGTATGTATTGCTAGTTTTTTTCTATCTTGGGAGGGTACATGTGATCAGCACCGGGCCAATCAGCACTGTCCAGACAGAGGGTCAGGGGTCCTGTAGCCTCATAGGACAGTCAGAGGAGAATGAAAACTCCTCCTACAAGCTTTAACCAGACACTGATAGAAATCATAAGACTGCTATATACTGCTGATGAGAAAAACTAAAATAATTGTATTTCCATGTTCTGTATACTGTGGGAGACCAAATATAGTAAATGCTGGGTTTAGTTACAATTTAAGGTCCTTATCATACATACATACTAGGGCCAATTTATACAGGAGCCAATTATAATACCACACATCTGGTCTCACAAAAACACAGGGATAACTGGCAAATTCCCTTTAGATTGTCCTTTTTTATATATTTATTTTTAAATTTTTAGGATTTATGTGCTGTTTGTGTCCTTTTGAGGATATTTTACTATCAGTTTAGAAAAGCTGTCTGTTCCCCTGTTCAAGAGATGTCCCCTCACTTCCTGTTCTATCTGACACCTGTCTGTCACTTGGACGTGAATGGAGGTTATATCCCCCTAAGGTTTAAATGTTAAGGCTGGGTTCACACTTGTCCGACAAACGGACCGACATTGTGAGCACAAGTTGCATGACGTCACCAAATCAATGTTTCCCTATGAGAGCCGTCTTAACTGGTCCGACACAAGTCGGTACGACTTTCAGGCTGGGTTCACACTAGTCCGATTCTCGGACCGACATGAGGAGCACAAGTCGCATTAGGTCACAAAAACAATGATTCCCTATGAGAGCCGTCTTAACTGCTCCGACTTGTGTTTTTCAAAGTCGGAGCGACTTTGAAAAAGGTTCCTGTACTACTTTTGTCCGACTTTGATTCTACTTAAGCCCATTGAAAGGCATTGAAGTCGGATCAAAGTCATATCAGTGTCTTCACTGATCCGACTTTGGCATGCGACTTGTGCTCTGGGGATCATGAAGGGGAACTCCACACATTTTTAAAGAAAAAACTGGCATGGGGTCCCCCTCCAGGAGCATACCAGGCCCTTTGGTCTGGTACGGATTTTAAGGGGAACCCCATGCCGAAAAAAACAGCGTGGGGTCCCCCCCAAAATCCATACCAGACCCTTATCCGAGCACGCAACCCGGCAGGCCAGGAAAGGGGGTGGGGACGAGCGAGCAGCCCCCTCCCTCCTGGACCATACCAGGCCGCGTGCCCTCAACATGGGGAGTATGGGTGCTTCGGGGCAGGGGGGGCTCTGCGCCCCCCACCCCAAAGCACCTTGTCCCCATGTTGATGAGGACAAGGGCCTCTTCCCGACAACCCTGGCCGGTGGTTGTCGGGGTCTGCGGGCGGGGACTCATCGGAATCTGGAAGCCCCCTTTAACAAGGGGGCCCCCAGACTCCGGCCCCCCACCCTATGTAAATGAGTATGGGGTACATCGTACCCCTACCCATTTACCTGGAAAGAAATATGTACACAAAAAAAACACACAGCTTTTTAAAATATTTTATTAAATCAGCTCCGGCAGTCTTCTCCCCTCTCTCCGGTGTCTTCTTTTCTTCGGCTCTTTTGCGGGGTCTTTCATCTTCTGAGGGGTCTTTTCTTCTCCTCTGCGGCGTCTTCTGCTCTTTTGCCGGTCTTCATATGAGGTCACATCCTGGGGGCAGAGCTGTGACCTCATATGGGACGGGACCTCCAGGTGATGTCATCTGGTGGCCACGCCCCATGCCAATATAAGGCACAGCACAGAGCGGCGAGGGCATTCGTGAAGGAGAACGCGTCGTGTCAACATGGGAAGAAGAAGCAGAAGAAGAAGAGAGGGAAGAGTACGGCGGAGAAGACCAGCAAAAGAGCAGAAGATGCCGCAGAGGAGAAGAAAAGACCCCTCAGAAGATGAAAGACCCCGCAAAAGAGCCGAAGAAAAGAAGACACCGGAGAGGGGAGAAGACTGCTGGAGCTGATTTAATAAAATATTTTAAAAAGCTGTGTGGTTTTTTTGTGTACATATTTCTTTCCAGGTAAATGGGTAGGGGTACGATGTACTCCCTACTCATTTACATAGGGTGGGGGGCCGGAGTCTGGGGGCCCCCTTGTTAAAGGGGGCTTCCAGATTCCGATGAGTCCCCGCCCGCAGACCCCGAGAACCACCGGCCAGGGTTGTCGGGAAGAGGCCCTTGTCCTCATCAACATGGGGACAAGGTGCTTTGGGGTGGGGGGTGCAGAGCCCCCCCTGCCCCAAAGCACCCATACTCCCCATGTTGAGGGCACGTGGCCTGGTATGGTCCAGGAGGGAGGGGGCCGCTCGCTCGTCCCCACCCCCTTCCTGGCCTGCCGGGTTGCGTGCTCGGGTAAGGGTCTGGTATGGATTTTGGGGGGGACCCCACGCTTTTTTTTCGGCATGGGGTTCCCCCTTAAAATCCGTACCAGACCAAAGGGCCTGGTATGCTCCTGGAGGGGGACCCCATGCCATTTTTTTCTTTAAAAATATGGCGTGGAGTTCCCTTTCAAGATCCCCAGAGCACAAAGTGCCTGGCATTGTCGGGATCAAAGTCGGATCCCTGTTCACAGACAAACGGTCCGACTTTGACACCATGTAGGACCGTAAATCGCACAGCAGTGTAGGATCAAAGTAGGACCGTTTTTTTGTCGGATAGTGTGAACCCAGCCTGACAGGTGGTGCAGCCTGAGTAAAAGAATGTTGCAGCAGACACATGTGTACAGTCCTGTCAGACTGTAATGTCAGAATTTTGGTGGGTGGCAAGGGGGAAGCAAAACCACCTGGTTTTTATTGATTTCCCCCTCCCCCCTTCCCAGCCAACTGCATGAAAGAGCCCTGATAGGGACATGGGCAATAATAAAATCCTGGTGTGCTGTGAGGAAATCGCTAGGTATGTGTAGCACCCTCCTAGATAGGTGCTAGGATTAGTTAGTTTTAATGCTGGCTCACTGTGTTCATGCAAACTGTATTTTTGTTAGGTACATTTAGTTTGCCTCACTGTAACCAGTGTGGCTACATTTGTTATGTCAGGTAAATTTAGCTGTGCTCACTATAAAATGTGCAGCTGCCTCTGATAAGTTAGTCTGTTCAGCTGCTGCTAGTCTGATTGCTCCCACTGCCTTCCAGAGTGCTGTAGAATTCTCTGGAACATAGCAGTGGAGCTATGCAGATGGCAGTATGATTATTTATGCAGCCCTGGCCAATCCCCTGGAGGCTGCTGGGAGTCTGCTTAAATACTCTGAGAGACTGAGCTTCTGGGTCTTTTCCTGCAGAAGATCAGTCCAGCCTGGAGGGCTGCTATAGGGTTGCCACATCATCCCTTTAATCCAAGACACATATGACTTACACAGGTTCTGAGGCTAATTTAATGCAGATAAGGCACCAAATGAGTTTAATTACCACCTTAATCAGCCACAGAACCTGTGTAATTAGTATGTGTCCTGGATTAAAGGGATGATGTGGCAACCCTAGGCTGCTACCTTCCAAGGCAATGCTACCACGTGCTTGCTGCTTGTGAGGCCTCAGGTGGGTGATCTAAGAGCCTGGATGCTGAAGCTACCAAGCTGACTGGGGGCCTGTCTACTGAAGATCTATTCTGGTATCACTGGAGAAAAGGTGTCACTTGGAAGTTGTAAGGAGGTAACCAACAGTCCCCGGACATTCTGTGGGTACAGACTGCTCTGAGAGACTTTTGGGCTGCTGCCACCCATCTTTTGCTAGAGAGTCAGCTGAGTGTTTGTCTAAAGGGGGCATTGGCTGGTGTCCTGAAGAGCTCAGTTTATATGATTCTATGTGAAGGGTCTTTGCTCTTAGTGCCTTTAAGAATGGAGTCTGAATGTAACTGTTTCCACTAAAAAAACAAGTCCACAGTTTGCTATAAGCAAAGACTTCTGCTTCAGCTTTTCAGAAAGGAATTTATCGTCCTCAACCTGTACATAGTTCTCATTTTTGGAGTATTCCACTCAATTTCCTCAACCCTATCCCAGTTACTCCAAAAATAAAAACAACAACAAAAAAGAACACCCTTAGACTGGTCTTGGAAGAAAAGAGTGACTGTGATCGTGTCCTTGGCTGTAAGGCAATCCACTGGGAAAGAACCTTGGCAGCGCTACACATGTATAGAGTAGTGGCGGCCGGTGCTCAAAATTTTTTTTTGGGGGGTGGCGGCAAACAAACCTGCTCCCCCCCACTTGCTCTAACCCCCCCCCCCCCCCCCCCCCGATTGCTCACACTAAGCGAGGACGCCGATCCATGACCTTATCTTATGTGGGGAGGTGCGGGGAGGAGGTTGCTGAGGGAAGAGCCGGGCCATTGCTTCTTCTCCTGGCCATACAGGAAGTGAGTCCTGAGACCCGATTGCCAGGAGTCCTAAGACTCCATGGCCAATCGAGTCTCAGCTCTAATCACTTGCTTCTAAAAAAAAACCCAAAACATTGAAATCCATGCGTGGAGATTAGGCGCATGGACTAGGGGGGGTGGCGCCCCTAATGAGCTGGCCGCCACTGGTATAGAGTCCATAAAGCCAAAACATTTCAGAGGTTAAGAGTCCACATTTTTTAGAAAAGAAAAGAACCTGGACATTGTAAAAGCTGAGTGATCCTCACCAAGGGCAGTTTGACAATTATGTAGTCAGAAGGATCTTCTTCGGATGCTGATTTAGGCAGTTTTTAGACTTCAGGTCTGGCTGTTTCTTAACCACGCACCTCCCTGTACAAAACGCACACAATTTTGACAGAGGTTCTAATCCTTCTCCACTATATATAATGTGTCCCCAATCGTTGGATTTCCTCTTAATTTCTGTTATGAAACTCATCAACTTATCACTATATCTAAATGTAAAAAAAAAAAAAAAAGGTTTGGATTTGGGCTATAACTGTAGCTCTCTAACAAAAAAAAAAACAAAAAAACCCCAGAAATTTAGGGAGGTGAGGAGAAGCCCTGAACAGAAGAGACTGACATTTAAGTTTAATCTTTTTTATTGAATTTTCAAACAATACGGGACAAAAGCAGACGTTGTGTACAATGCATCTGAGTATACAATACATCAGAACAAACACAGAGATTTGGAAGTACGGTAATACAGCACATATCCAATGACTCAGGATATCGTCTTACCCTCAGTTACCTAACAGCAGAGCAAGTACAATTGTAAGAGAGGAATTACCAGATTATGAAATTTACTCCCACACGGTATGAGCAAAAACAGAACAGCATCTATATTTACTGAGAGGAGAGGCCATCATTGGTAACTAGGAGGGCATATTTGATATTGTAAAGAGAAAAGGTAAAAGAAGACATATGGAAGGCAAGGATGCAGGGGGGAAAAAGTGTGTGGGGGGGGGGGGGGGGGTAGAAAGAA
>BLSH010399117.1:1222331-1237153 GCA_018402905.1 Glandirana rugosa
CCCCTCTCCTTATCTCCGTCTCCTCGTCGCTCTCCCTCTCCTCCTCCTTCTCCCTCTCCTTTCCCTCTCCTCCTCCTTCTCCCTCTCCTCCTCCTTCTCCCTCTCATTATCTCTCCTCTCACTCCTCCCCTTATCTCCCTCTCCTCCTCCTTCTCCCTCTCCTCTTCATTTTCCACATTTCAAATGTAAAGATAAATCATCTTGCTTTTCCCTCAGACCCTCCGAGCTGATGGTAAGACCTACATGATTTTCTTTGTGCTGGTGATCTTCTTGGGCTCCTTTTATTTGGTCAATCTAATCCTGGCTGTGGTAGCTATGGCTTATGAGGAACAGAATCAGGCAACACTGGAAGAAGCAGAGCAGAAAGCTGCAGAGTTTCAGAAGATGATGGAACAGCTGAAAAAGCAACAAGAAGAAGCTCAGGTAACATCAGTTTTTTTCTCCCTGTCTCTTCTTGTCATTGTCTATTTTTCATACCTTCTATTTTGGTCTGTTTCAATCAGATTTGTCTTTCTTACTTTTTTCCTGCAGCACCAAATAGGGGCAGCACCAAAGAACAATGTTTAACGTTCTTTTAATTTCCCTTGCCTGCCTGTCTGTATCTAAAAACATGTGACTGACCTAGGGGGAGCAAGGGCAGTTGGAAGAATTCACAAGAATATATATTAAAGCAAAACTATAGGCATTTTTTTTTTGGTAGAGTAAGGCAGGGTTATAACTACTGTCAGTTTTTTGGCATCTGTCCCCCATTACGGAGATTTACCTTCACTTTCTGTTTGTTTGAAATCTTTACAAATTTATAAAAAAAAATCACATGTACATAAGTATTTACATCCTTTGCTCAATACTCTGTTCAAAGCGCCTTTGAAACCAATTACAGCCTCAGCCCTCTTTTGAGAGATGTCCAATCGGGTTCAAGTCTGGGCTCTGGCTGGGCAACCCAAGGACATTCACAGAGTTGTCCCGTAGCCACTGCTTTGTTATCTTGGCTGTGTGCTTAAGGTCGTTGTCCTGTTGGAAGATGAACCTTCGCCCCATTCTGAGGTCCAGAGCGCTCTGGAGCAGGTTTTCATCAAGGATGTCTATGTACATTGCTGCATTTATCTTTCCCTCGGTCCTGACTAGTCTCCCAGTTCCTGCCGCTGAAAAACATCCCCACAGCATGATCCTGCCACCACTGTAGGGATGGTATTGGCCAGGGGTGATTAGCGGTGCCTGGTTTCCTCCAGACATGATGCTTGCCATTCAGGCCAAAGAGTTCAATCTTTGTTTCATAAGCCCAGATTTTTGTTTCTCATGGCCTGAGAGTCCTTCAGGTGCCTTTTACTGAGGAGTAGCTTCTGTCTGGGAACGCTACCATACAGGCCTGATTGGTGGAGTGCTGCAGAGATGGTTGTTCTTCTGGAAGGTTCTCCTCTCTCCACCGAGAAACACTGGAACTCTGTCAGAGTGACCATCAGGTTCTTGGTCACCTCCCTGACTAGGCCCTTCTCCCCCCAGTTTGGCTAGAAGGCCTGCTCCAGGAAGAGTCCTGGTGATTCCAAACTTCTTCCATTTACATATGATGGGGGCCACTGTGCTTATTGGGACCAACAATTGCTGCAGAAGATTTTCTGTATCCTTCCCCAGATCTTTTCCTTAACACAATCCTGTCTCAGAGGTCTACAGACAATTCCTGGGACTTCATGGCTTGGTTTGTGCTCTGACATGCACTGTTAAAGTGGTTGCCTACCCTTCGGAGGGATTTTTACCTACAGGTATGGCTATAATAAGGCTTACCTGTAGGTAAAATGAATATCTCCTAAACCTGTACAGTTTAGGAGATATTCCCCCTCCAAGCAGCTGCGGCATCACTGCGCATGCGCCGTATGTACCGGGGTAAATGCGCCGTGATGTCCCGGCAGAGGCCCGGCGCATAGCGCCGGACCTTGCTGGAAAGACGGGCTACCCGGAAGCAAGATCCAAGGGAAGATGTCCCCTCCCTCCGAGGGGACCGAGCAGCCCAGTCGGATCTTCGTTTCAAGGCAAGTATTTCATAATGAGCTAGTATGTGGTGCATACTAGCTCATTACACTATTGTCTTGCAGTTTTTTTTGTTTTTTTTCACAGGGTAGACAACCGCTTTAACTGTGGGACCTTATATAGACAGGTGCGTGCCTTTCCAAATCATGTCCAATCAGCTGAATTTACCACAGGTGGACTCCAATCAGGTTGGAGAAACATCTCAAGGATGATCAGTGGAAACAGGATGCATCTGAGCTAAAGTTTGAGTGTCATGGCAAAGGCTGGGAATACTTATGTACATGTGATTTATTTTTAATAAATATGCAAAGATTTCAAACAAACTTCTTTCACGTTGCCATTATGGGGTATCGTTTTTAGAATTTTGAGGAAAATAATGAATTTAATCCATTTTGAAATAAGGCTTTATCATAACAAAAGTGGAAAAAGTGAAGCGCTGTGAATACTTTCCGGATGCACTAAACTCTTAAATCGAAACTCATTTTGAGATGATCTTCCAGCAATTAATAGGCAGTCTTTCAGAACAATGTCATGTATAATTTATCAACACAAAATATTAAAAGGGTATGGTTTATTAAATCACAAGGTAAATACACACAGCTGGAAAAAAACATACTGTAAGAATAAATATATTAGCATGAAATAGCGGCATGTAACTGTATCTTCTATCCTCGGGCAACAAAATCATTACAGGTAGAGCATAGTACGACTATGAAACACAATAAAGTACATTACAAATGAATAATTAATTAAAGAGCAGAACAGAAAATGCCATTGCATACAGTACTTATCTGTTAGTTTTTATCAAGAATTAATAAAATACACCTGTAAAAATACTGTGCCAAAATATTTAAAACTGAACTAGGTTCTATATACTAGGTTTTGATAGAACACTTTCTATATAAAATTATATTTCGTGTTTTGGTAACTGCAGATCTCCAGGTAGATATACCATACAAGACATACATTAATGCAGCTGTGTGTTCATTCATCATGATTAAACATATTTTTTTATATGAAAGCAGTGTAAGTACTTACACTTCAACCTTGCATCAGCCATTCCTGTGCGTTTCTTGTACAGCAGAGCTCAGGCTTGGAATGGGAGAAGCAGCACACAAATTCAGTCAGTTGTGCTTCAGTGATCATAAGCTAATATAAGCATGTTTATTGGAGGAAAGTGTAGAATGACAGAGAAATTAACTTATCATTTTTAGATTCTCCTTCATTGTCCGGCCACAGGCTAGTGGAAAGACAAGACCTGTATAGGTCAGTTAACTGCAGCAGATAAAAATTGGGTCTCTTGCCCTGCCAGACATGGCTGTGCTACCTGCAAGAGCTGTATAAATCTCAGAACTGGATGAACAGAAATGCAAATCCTTTGGCAGGCAGTTTGTGTGTAGATTCTTGAGCCACTAATAGATGTGGGCCTTTCCTCCTCTCGCACAGCCAGGCAACAGGAATCTTTCTCATTCTCTCTAGAGGCTCAATAATCAGTCCAGGGGATTTGGTTTTGTTTTGTTTATTTTTGAAGGGGTGAACTCGGATGGGGAATAGGGATACCTGGGATGCCCAGAACTGAAGAACTTCAAGCAAACAGTTGAAAACCCATGCTAACGTCTCTGGCTGCTATGGACTGACTCCATCTGTGCTGCCCCCCATGCGGGTGTTGGTGCAGCTAAAGCAACAACAAAAAGTTCCAAAAAAGCTAAAGTTGCAGATGCAGCACCTGGCTGTGTAGCAAGCACCTACCTGCTCTTGACCCAAGCTAGAATTATTGGGGTACTACTGCTTTGCGCTGGCTCTGTAGCTTTGGGGTGTGTTGAATGGAAAATACTTAGTCCCTTTAAGTAGTTCCTTGAATCCAGAAGGCTGCTGTTATGATCTTTCTGCTGTACAGGCTGACTATGGTTCCCTGGATGTCTACAGCTAAGTCTAGCTGAAACTGAGCTGGCTGAGGGTGTGAGGCTTTCCACTTCTCCATCTCTCTCTCTTCCCTGGTCTTCCTTCCGGCCCAGGGGCAGAGTCCTCTCAACATTGGGGTCTCTCCAGACAACTGGACCCTGGACTCTGTACCCAAACTGTGAGGCTCCTGAGTATTTATGGGTTGTTTCCCTACTTTCTGGGCCTTGCCTTCCCAGAGATTGATTGATAAATATTCAGGCTGCAGCCTCTGTTCCTTCATTCTATAAGTTCCAGAACTGTCCAGAGAGTTCTAGAAGCCAGGGGGAGGTAACAAAGCCACAGCGTTTGAAGCACTGCACAGCCTCTGTAAACAAAATTACCCCTGCTCCCATACTTGCAGGGGAGCCAAACTAAATTGGCATACACTATCAGGCTATGACGGTACTACAAATTTATAGGATGAAAGCATATAATAGCATATTTTGTAACTGTAAACATAAATTGTAGTTATGTTCTAAACCCGTTAAAGGGACCCTGTCACCAGACCATTATTTTTTTTTAAACACTTTCCATAGGATTATATGGCCATTTAACATACTTTATGTGTGTTATTTACCAGTAAAATCCTCCCTTGTGTAGATAAATAATTGTGTAAATAAAAGAAAAGCTAAAAAAGCTTAATGACTCTGGTAAGGCAGTTCTCAAACAAATAGGTGATTGGTACCTGAACTCAAACTATAGAAGTAATGAGCACCAAAATAAAAAGTGAAAGAGACCAAGATGCCTTTAATTATTCATAATTCAATCACGTAAAACAGGCATCGTGTTTCAAGACAAAAAAACTTCCCCTCCATCAGGGCTTAAAATGGGATAAGAACTTGAATGAAAGAAACTTTAAGCAAATGGATCTATTCCTCTCCTCTGCATAATTACAAACCCAGACCTAAAAGAGAATGTATACAAAACCATATTTACAGTAGATCTATTGGGTTATAGTGTCTTCTGAATTCCTTGGTGTCCTTATCACATTCGAAGACCTGATGAAATGGGAGTTTTACTGCTCCCGAAACAGGTTGGCTGTTTTCTGAATAAATAAAAGCATCTTGGACTATTTTTACCTTTTGGTTTGGCAGCAGCCCAAACAGACTCAGAACCGTCAATCAGTTGACACTAGAATTTTCCCCTACATTCCTCCCTCAGCTGAGCAGGTACATAAAAGGTTATATAGGGATGTGACGGTAGGGGTGGAGGACCTTGGCCAGTACAGAGAGCAATTAGGCACTAAAAAAAACCCCAAATCTCCTGCGCTTGAGAGAAATGCGGCCAAAGATAGTCTAAGAGACCCCAAATCATCACTGACTGTGAAAACTTCACACTGGACCTCATGCAACTTGCATTCTGTGCCTCTCCACTCTTCCTCCAGATTCTGGGACCTTGATTTCCAAATGAAATGCAAAATTTCCCACAGTCCATGATGATTTGGGGAGCCATGTCATCTGCTGGTTTTGCTCCACTGTGTTTTATAAAGTCAGTGCAGCCCTCTACCAGGAAATTCTAAAGCACTTCATGCTTCCCTGTTGACCAGCTTTATGGAGATGCAGATTTCATTTTCCAGCAGGACTTGGCACCTGCCCACACTGCCAAAAGTACCAATACCTGGTATAATGATCATGGTATCACTGTGCTTGATTGGCCAAAAAACTTGCCTGACCTAAACCCCATAGAGAATCTGTGCGGTATTGTCAAGAGAAAGAAAAGAGACACCAGACCCAACAATGCAGACGACCTGAAGGTCACTATCAAAGAAACCTGGGCTTTCATAACACCTCAGCAGTGCCACAGGCTGATTGCCTCCTTGCCACGCTGCATTGATGCAGTAATTCATGCAAAAGGAACCCTGACCAAGTATTGAGTGCATACTACACTGTACACGGACATACTTTTCAGTAAGCCAACATTTCTGTATTAAAAATCCTTTTTTTATTGGTCTTATCTAATATTCTAATTTTCTGAGATACTGAGTTTTGGGTTTTCATTAGCTGTAAGCCATAATCATCAAAAATTAAAAGAAAAATGCTTGAAATACATCACTGTGTATAACGCATATATACAAAATATGAGTTTCGCTTTTTGAATTGAATTACTGAAATAAAATAACTTTTTGATGCTATTCTAATTTTATGAGATGCACCTGTATATACTCACAAACAATGATATCAATTGGGCATAACAAAGAAAGTGCTCCGACTACCCTGGTCTGATAGGCAAGTTCGAAAAGTCAGATGAATTTCCAAAAAAAAAAAAATGGAGGTGTTTCGAGGGGGGAGGGGAGGGTCCCCCCTTCCTCAGAGCTTGCCTAGCACCTTCTGTTCCTTATCTTTTAAAGTGATAAGACACTCTACAAGGAGGAGGGGATTATGACATACAATGAAAGAAGGAGCTCTTCTAGGGAACTGACTAGCAATTTTCTAGCAAATCCAAAGGCAAATTAACAAAAAACTAGTTATGGAAATAGAAACACTGCAATTAGGCATGTAATATACCTTTTCTTTGCTTTTAGTTGCAGATTTTTAAGCTGGTGGTGACAGAATCTCTTTAATTTCCTACCATCTAAGAACTTAACTACTGTTAACTATTTTGGGATGCATATATGTTGTACATTTACTTCCATGCTACCACTATTACTACTATGACATATCATTACACTTTGTACACCACTGCAGGCTGTAGCGGCAGGAGCTGAGACAATGGGAGAGTCCCAGGTCCTAAGTGAAGAAGGTGAAATGGATGACCCTTCAGAGACCTCTTCTACAATATCAAAGCTAAGTTCTAAGAGTGCCAAAGACAGGAAGAACTGGAAGACCCAAAGAGAAAATGTAGAACAGTGTGCTAAGGAAGAGGAGAAAAGGGATGAGGAGAAATATTATATATCTGCATCTGAAGACAGTGCAAAGAGGAAAGGCTATCACTATAACAGGGAAGCCCATCAGTTGGAGTATTGTAGGAAGGCATCATCCCCGAGAGAGGTAAGATAATATCTTGCAGCTGCTGACAGGTGTGTTTTGGATCACTCAGTTTGCTGGAGGCCTTTGTACGTCAGTAGTGGAAGCAGTTGGACTAAGGACCTGGACCTGTGGGAATTTGTCAACCATGATAATCAATAAAGAGTACACAAGTACCTAATATTGACTTAAAGCAAACCTTCACTTAAGAGTGAAAGTACTGCTAATCCGTCTATCTCCCCTCTCCTTCAACATTTTTGGGGGGTAGGGGGTACATTTTTTTAACAGGTACCCACCCCTACTTCCACAGTTCCCATCTAGGCGAGAATTACTTAATTCCTACTCCTACTTCCACAGTTCCCACCGAGACAAGAATTACTTAATTCCTACTCCTACTTCCACAGTTCCCACCTAGGTGAGAATTACTTAATTCCTACTCCTACTTCCACAGTTCCCACCTAGGCGAGAATTACTTAATTCCTACTCCTACTTCCACAGTTCCCACCGAGACGAGAACTACTTAATTCCTACTCCTACTTCCACAGTTCCCACCTAGGCGAGAATTACTTAATTCCTACTCCTACTTCCACAGTTCCCACCTAGGCGAGAATTACTTAATTCCTACTCCTACTTCCACAGTTCCCACCTAGACGAGAATTACTTAATTCCTACTCCTACTTCCACAGTTCCCACCTAGACGAGAATTACTCAATTCCTACTCCTACTTCCACAGTTCCCACCTAGACGAGAATTACTTAATTCCTACTCCTACTTCCACAGTTCCCACCTAGACGAGAATTACTTAATTCCTACTCCTACTTCCACAGTTCCCACCTAGGAGAGGATTACTTAATTCCTACTCCTACTTCCACATTTCCCACCTAGGCGAGAATTACTTAATTCCTACTCCTACTTCCACATTTCCCACCTAGGCGAGAATTACTTAATTCCTACTCCTACTTCCACAGTTCCCACCTAGGCGAGGATTACTTAATTCCTACTCCTACTTCCACAGTTCCCACCTAGACGAGGATTACTTAATTCCTACTCCTACTTCCACAGTTCCCACCTAGGCGAGAATTACTTAAGCTTGGCCCACTCACCCACAACCTCCAGGGACATGTCACACATCCCAAGAGGCTGTGGGACCAATCTGACAGAGCAACACGATCTTGCACATGCACAGGGGAAGCAGACTGTGAAACAGCAGGATGTCACAGTCGGCTCCCACTGACAAAATGTCAGCACTGGGGATCCACAGAACCTGGTGAAGACAGTGACGGGCTCTGAGGGCTGTTGAGTAGCTGTTTCTTAAATAACAGCAACTGCAGAATTTGTAGCAGATAACTTTTTTTTTTTTAAACACGACTAGTGCTACTAAACCTGAACAGGAATGATATTTCCCTAACAGGGCCACAGACAGTAATAAAAACTTGACAGAACTAATTACTTTCTCCAAGCCTATCTGAAAAAAAAAGTTGTCTGGAGTTTGGATTTAACACCTATTAATATGTAGCTAAATAAATCCCAAACTTTTTTTCAATTTTGGATAAAGGGATGAGAGGTTATAACAAGTATAGGCAACCTAAGACACAAGTGCCACGGTGGGCGTGCCATGAAATTTTCAGTGGCACCCAGAAGATTATCAAATGGTGTATGCAGGACTGGCCCCCTGGAGGGCCAGGGGATCTTCTGGTAGACCCCTATTCCCTATAAATATAGCACCTCTGTCCATTAAAAAGCCTAACTTGCCCCTCTACACTCACAGCCCTCCCACCTGCATGACATTTCAGAGAGGTCTGCGTGATGTCAAGGTGCCTGCCCTCCTCCCGGTACCAGAGTAGGCCCACCTGTCTAAGTGACATGGAGGTACCAGAGTAGGCCCACCTGTCTAAGTGACATGGAGGTACCAGAGTAGGCCCACCTGTCTAAGTGACGTGAAGAAGCTCCTCCCCCTAATAGAGCTGCCAACTGGAGCAGATATCAGTGTAAAACTTGGAGGACCTGGGGCAGATCTAAGGTCTATGGCACTGGCACACCAGCTTTATAATGCTTGGAAATTGATATCTAAAGTAGAACTAGAGGCAAAATTTTTATTTCATTTTGGATAGAGTAAGGGTTATACATGCTTTAGTTGTCACTACAAGAGGAATAGGGGTAACTCTTCCAAAGGGGACCTGTTCTGGTGGCAACTGTCTCTTAGAGGATTTAACTCATGTACAAAGTGAAGGGAACCCTCCCCAGCCTGTTATTTTTTGCTGTTTCCCATTGCAGAAATTTCCCTTCACTTCCTGTCCCAAGGCCAAACAAGAAGTGAGAGGAAATCCCTGCAAATGAAGTGAGTTCCTTGGGGACCCCCAGTTCACCTGAACTAGTGCCCCCCCCCTATTATGTTACTGGGGACAACCCAAAATTTGGGATTTTATTTTACTTTCAATAATAATGGTAAACAGGACAAACAGAGAGGGTGAATCTCCTTAACGGAGCACAGACAGCAATAAAAACTGACAGGAGTTCTAAATCCCTCTTCACTCTATCCAAAACTAAATGTTGCCTTTAATTATACATTAAAGGACACCTAAAGGCAAAACCTATTTTTTTTTAGTTTTGGATAGAGTGGAGAGGGATTAGAATGCTGTTTTTTTATATTGCTGTCTGTGCCCCCGTTAGGGAGATTTATCCTCTCTATTTGTCCTGTTTACCATTATCAGTGAAAGTAAAACATTTTGGGGTTGTCCCCAGTAAGGTAACAGGGGGAAATCTTCCAATGGGGACACTAGTTCTGGTGACCCGGGGGTCCCAAGAAATTCCCTTAATTTGCAGGGATTTTCTCTAACATCCTGTTTTGGCTATGGGACAGGAAGTGAAGGAAAATCTACGTAATGGGACACAGAGAGCAAAAATAAACATTACAGGGGTCATAACTTCCCTTACTCTATCCAAAATGAAAAAAAAAAAAAAAAAAAGGTTTTGCCTATAGTTCTAATTTAATGTGAAAAGGGGCACTGGCCTCTGAGTTAGAACCCTTTCAACATGAGTTCAATATAAGACAGCTGCCACCAGAACAGATCCCCTTTGGGAGATTTACACCTCATTCCTCTTCTAGTGACAACAAAAGCATTTTGGATTTTCCCTCACTTGCGGTTCTGGTAAGAGTGATCACCAGAAACAATATAGAGGATGGATCTCCCCAGCAGGGATGCAGACAGTTATAAAAAAAAAGCTAGGGTTTGCCACCTCATCCCTTTAAACCCGAACATATATGAATTTGACACTCACCAAACATTCTCTGCAGGTGAATCTTCCTGGTCCATGTGTTTTAAATGACAGTGACTGAGTCACAATCAGTGAATGACTGGTGAAAGTCACATTCACTGCTTATAAATGGTCCCTTGTTTAGGTATTGCTTTGCTGTAAGGTACTGTATTTGAGATTATAGTCATGCATTTCTTTTGTGTCACTTCTAACTCTAATTCTGTTATTTTTGGTTTTGCAGTCACAATTGAGTGTCCGTGGCCCCCTGCTTACCCCTAGACGTAGTAGCAGAGTCAGCATCTTCAGTTTCATAGATCCTCCTAGGGATGTGGGGTCAGAGAATGATTTTGCTGACGATGAACATAGCACATTTGAAGATAATGAAAAGGATTCGGTATCTCTGCCGGGTAGACAAGGAGACCGGTGTAACAGCAATGCCAGCTTGACAAGTCCATCATCTAGGATTCTGCCTTTACTTCCTATGAATGGTAAAATGCACAGTACAGTGGACTGCAATGGAGTGGTCTCCTTGGTCAGCGGGTCCGGTGCTCCTACTGGACATTATCCTGAGGTAATTCTATGGATTTTTGTTCCCTAAAGAGGATTGGCTTCTTTTGGGTAAACGGGTGATTAGAGGATGTCTACACTCTAGGGTTGCCACCTTTTCTTCAAGCCAAAGCCAAACACTTTAGCGGCACCACAATTTTTTTTTGTAAAAAACCTTTTTAAAAATTGTGCTGCACCAAAACACATGGTCTTTTTTACCATACATTTTGCTGCAGGTGAATGAGCGCATAAGCAAAGTCAGAGTCCCCCTTACATCAGGTCCCCCATTAGAGTCCCTCCAACATCAGGTGCCCCCATCAGAGTCCCTCCTTACATCAGGTGCCCCATCAGAGTCCCTCTTTACATCAGGTGCCCCCGATTAGAGTCTCCCCAACATCAGCTGCCCCCATTAGAGTCCCCCCTTACATCAGGCACCCCCATCAGAGCCCCCCTTACATCAGGTGCCCCCATTAGAGTCCCCCTAATATGAGGTGCCCAATCAGAGCCCCCCTTCATCAAGTGCCCCCATCAGAGTCCCCCCTAAAATCAGGTGCCCCCATTAGAGTCCCCCCTAACATCAGGTGCCCCCATCAGAGTCCACATCACAGTCCCCTGTTACATCAGGTGTTCCAGGTGTCCCTCTACACATCCCGCTGCCCTTCCCCCTGTACTCACAGATCATAAACTGCAAACAAGGCAGCTCCTTATTCCTCTCCCCAGTCTCCAGACAGACTGTCTTCACTCCTCTGCAGTGCCACGCTGAGACTGAGCTGTGCCGGCTCTCTATCGCCCCCTGCAGGCTGGAGGGAGGAGAACACCCAATCCGCTCTCCATCTGTCTTCGGAAGCCACAGACCGGTCTGAATAATGTGTCCGGTTTTCAGGCGGACTGAAAACCGGACACATGATTCAAAACCCTGACTGTCTGGGTGAATGCCGGACAGGTGGCAACCCTGTTACACACACTTATGATCTGTTAAATATATGGAGGAGTTTATTTATAAATGCTTTTACACATGATTCACACGACTTTCACCAGAGTCAGAATGTTTTTCTAATAGGATTCAATTGGAAAAATGTGTGAATCCTTAGTGAAAAGTTGTGTGAATCTTGTGTGAAAACATTTATAAATAGACCACAAAGTGTTATTTTTATACCCGTTGATCCTACCAGAAATCCAGAGCTGCCCCGTACATGCTGTACTAAAGACCCCCACATGTTATAAGGATGAGATAAGAGGAAGGTGTGCTGTAGTCTTGGCACATTTCCTGCCCTAGAGTGAAATCTATGCTGATCTGTTGTAGATACATTCAGTAGTTACATAGTTTGTCAGATTGAAAAAGGCACAGGTCTATCTAGTTCAGCCAATAGAAAATATCAATACATAAAAAATAAAACCCTATGACCAGTGATGCGAATACCTGCAGCCGCTGACAACCTGTCATTGAAGTGTACAAGCTCTGTGGTCACAGCTAACCACTCAAAGCTGTCAAACACAGCTTTCAAACACAGCAATCAGTAGATTTCTGTCACTGGCATTCGCAATGTGGCAAAACGCCCGAACTAAAGTAATCTATGATCCCTTGCAGACGGGGCGGACATCAAGCAGATCTGCCTGCTCAGTGAGGAATCTGTCTGCTGATCCCTGCTGAGCAGGCGGATGACAGGTCCGTGTCCGCTCCACTATGCGGTGCAGACACGGACAAAGCCCCATTGTTTTCTATGGGTCGTATGGAAATGGATTGCCAGCCCATTTCCATCCCACTGTAATCCGATCCGATTTACCAGACGGATATGGAACGATCCCCATCCGTCTGCTTTTTGCAGACCGGATGCCAGCGGACACATGTCCGCTGACATCCATGCTTCATAGGGAGCAATAACTAATCCGATCAGGGTCGCCTGTCAGTTTTTCACTGAAGGATGATGTGTGAAGGGGGTCTGAAACAATTGGATATTCCCTGGATCAACAATAATAACAAAAAATAGTAAAAACAAAACATTAACCACAAAGTGTTTAGAAATATTAACCACCTAATGCAACCTCCCAACAGCCCTTCGAGTGGGCATTAATACCCATGAGGCAGCATGGCTTCACTATGTAACCATTGTGATAGAACGGAGGAAAATTTCTCTGAAAAGAAGAATCAGCACAAGGGACACGTCATACCAACTGGAAGTTATGTCCCTAATCCCAGGTTCACTCTGAGTGCAGGAATGAAATCGTGCAAATTCAGCTGACATGCCAAATCGGCGGCAATAGCCGGCAATGGCACCGTCCTAATCGGTGTGACACCACACAGATTTCAAAAAGTAGTTCTTGTACTACTTTTTGCGATTTACAGGTACGATTTCCATAGGCATCTGTGCAGAAACCCGCACAGATGCCTGTGAAATCGCTGCTGAAATCGGGACTGACATGGGGGAAGGAAATGGTGCAAGTTCAGCCACAGTTCAGTACCACAATTTCATTCCTTCACTCAGTGTGAACCTTGGCTCATATTGATTTTTCTATCTGTGTTTTTGGCTGCACTAAGGACCCTTTCATAGTTACATAGTTACATAGTCAGTGAGGTTGAAAAAAGACACAAGTCCATCAAGTCCAACCTATATGTGTGTTTTTATGTCAGTATTACATTGTGTATCCCCCAATGTTGTGGTCCCTTAGGTGTGCATCTGGTAGTTTTTTTTAAATTATCTATACTCCCAGCAGAAACCACTGTTTGTGGAAGAGAATTCCACATTCTCACTGCTCTTACCGTAAAGAAACCCCTATGCATCTTAAGGTTAAACGGCCTTTCCTCCCTTCTCAGTGAATGGCCACGTGTCTTTGTGTATTCCCTTGCGCTGAATAGTTTTGTCCCTATAGTGGGGTCACCAGTATGGTATTTGTACATTGAAATCATATCCCCTCTCAAGCGTCTTTTCTCCAGAGAAAATAAGTTCAGTGCTTGTAATCTTTCCTCATAAGTTAGGTCCCCTAATCCCTTAATCAGCTTTGTGGCCCTTCTCTGTACCCTTTCCAATACCAGGACATCCTTCCTGAGGACTGGTGCCCAGAACTGGATGGCATAGTTCAAGTGCGGCCTCACCAGAGACTTGTAGAGTGGGGGAATTATTTATTTATCCCTGAAGTTAATCCCTTTCTTGATGCATGCCAACACTTTGTTAGCTTTGTTTGCAGCAGCTTGGCATTGCATGCCACTGCTGAGACTGTTCTCTACTAGGACCCCTAGGTCTTTTTCCATCCTAGATTCCCCCAGAGGTTCTCCCCCTAGTGAGTAATTTGCGTTCATGTTCTTGGTACCCAAATGCATTATCTTACATTTTTCTACGTTAAATCTCATCTGCCACCTGTCTGCCCACCCCATTAATTTATTCAGATCTTCTTGCAAGGTTTCCACATCCTGTGGAGAATTTATTACCCTGCTTAGCTTGGTATCATCCGCAAATATTGAGATTGAGCTGGTCACCCCGTTCTCCAAATCATTTATGAATGAATTGAATAGGATTGGTCCCAGGACAGAACCCTGGGGAACCCCACTTTCTACACCAGACCATTCTCAGTGTTCCCCATTTATCACCACCCTCTGGACTCGCCCCTGTAGCCAGTTTTCAATCCAGGTACTCACCCTTTGATCCATGTTAAGGGACCTTAGTTTGTACAGTAAACGTTTATGGGGAACTGTATCAAATGCTTTTGCAAAATCCAGGTACACCACGTCTACAGGCCTTCCTTTATCTAAATGGCCACTCACCTCCTCATAGAAGGTTAATAGATTGGTTTGGCAAGAACCATTTTTCATGAAACCATGTTGATCTAGTTTCCCACTCATGGACCTAACTTTTGACCGATGTCCCCGCTCAGGTCTCCCACCACTATTTACCCCTTGTGACTCTTACCAGACCACATCTTTCACCCCAAGGGGTCCCAAGACAGGACCCTGGTTAGGATAAGTTAAGTAAGTATTTACTAAACCTCTTGCCCCACTGGTCGAGTTAGAGTTATAAACGCCTACTATGGTTCGATTCGTCCCATTATTTAAGAGGTGTCCTACACCTTTGGAACGTTCTTCTAGACTTATTTAATTACCCC
>BLSH010399117.1:1245769-1258420 GCA_018402905.1 Glandirana rugosa
TGCCCCCCCCCCCCCCCCCACACTTAGTAGGCCTCAACACTTGCTCAGATAACAACATACTGAATTCACCTAAAAACTCTCCCCTACAGAGCAGGTTGAATTTATGTGTATCTGTGATATATGTGAGTTATACTGATGTATCTACAGTCAATTGAGTTGTACCTGTTTAGCAGTTGATTTATACTTGTTAACCTTCAGATTTCTGGTTTATATCTGAGTGTATACGTTCTCGCGTTCATTCATTCTTGGGGCTGTTGAGGAAGTGAATAGTAGAGAGCGGTTTGACATACAATAATCATTCCCCTGCTCTCCTGTGCCCACACTCGTGTACAGCATATAACTCTGTAGAAGTGTTTCTTTATTGACTTCTCAGACTACAAATAAGATATTGATTTACCCATTGGTGTTTTATTGTCATTGTTGCAAGTGATTTCTATACTTTGTCAAGTCAGGGTTCTTCTTGAATAATTCATTTTTTAGTAAATATCCTTGATAACGTAATACTGTGTGATTCCTTTACTGTGTCCTGTTTAATGGAGAGTTAACACTATGAGTGAACCCAGTGTGTCAGGGGTGGCAGAGGACTCTCAGATTCAGGGAAACCAAGGGGGAATTGACTTATAATGCGACCCTCAAGGGGGTCTACATACACTTCTCTTCTCTCCAGCACAAACACTTGCTGCAGACTGATACTCTTCCTCTAGCACTTCCTTTGCTGCTGACTATCACTCCTCCAGACTAACTAGCACCGCATGGTTAGGCCTGGCACTGCTTCAGCCAGGCCTCAATGGATTGTGTCTCACTCACCAGCACTTCACTTGCTGCGACCAGTTGTCCTCCATGGAGACTCTTAGTAGTGTTCTCTCCCGCTGTACTTTACTTGCTCTCTGATGTGCCTCTCTTCCAGGATCTCTTTACACCTCATGGATGTACCCGAGCCCAGCCCAGGGTCACCTCCAACCCCAGGACTAAGGGCTCCCTGTGGGCCCCGACAGCCTCCACACTTCTCTCACTCCAGCTCTTCCACCTGACAACAAACCCCCAGCTGGGCTGACCCCAGATATTTAAGGAGGTCTGCCCCCCTGCCAATCCAAGTTCGGGATTGGTCAGAGCTCATTAGAATACACCAGGCATCTCCACCTCTCTTCTCCACCTTTCCTTCTAGCACCTTCTAGAAGAAAAGGGGAGGTAACCGAGAAGTGGCATTACCTGTGAGTCCCCAGCTGCTACCTTGAGCCACTCCCAGCCCAGAATCAAAACAAACAGACCTAGCAACCAGCTAGGCCAACCTAAATTTACCTACACTACCAGAGAAAACTCTCACTCTAGCACCTCACTACCCAGAGGGTGCTACATGTGGTGACTGCATTTTCTTCTGTATTTTCACCTGGTGACCCAGCCAGTAACAAACTTCCTGTTTTAGGGGACTCCACTCTGAATAGAGGAGGAGCAGCAGAGAAAGCCTTGGTCAGCAGCATTGTCGGTCAGTGGAGAGGGTAGTGTAAGTCTAGCAGATTTAGATTTAGATGGACTTGACTAACAAATTAAAGCAAAAACTTCAGGTAACACTTTTTAAAGCAGAACTAAACTCACCATTTTAACCAAAACAGGAAAATGGATGGACACACACAGGATCAACAAACTGTAAAGTTGAAATAGTAAACGTTGCTCCATTCATATCTATGCATGTTGCTTTTGAGCGTTTCTGCAGTGCTTTTTGCTGTGCTTTCCATGGGTTTTTCATTGCGAATTTGCAGCGATTTGCATTGTGTGGGTTTTTTTTTGCTTTACATTCACTGTATATAGCCAGTTGCTAAGAAGCAGGCCAGTAAGCGGGCTTATAACCAATGAGTCATCAGCTGTCAGCAGGCTTCCCATGGACAGCTTAATGTAAAAAAAATACAAGAAAAAATGGCGTGGAAATCCCACGCCAAAATAAAAAAAACGGCCTGGGGGGAAAATCCATACCAGACCCTTATCCAAGCACGTGGCTTGGCTTGTTTGTCCCCCCTCTCCTGAACCATACCAGGCCACATGCCCTCAACATGGGGGGGTGGTCCCCATTTTGATGGGGACAAGGGCCTTTTTCCCCTGGGCTGTGGTTTTGGGGGTCTGCGGTCAGGGGTCTTATCTGGAATGAGTGAATGAGTATGGGGTACATTGTACCCCTACCCATTCACCCAAAAAAAAGTAGTGCAGTTTGACAACAAACAAGAGACAAGTCCTTTATTAAAAAATGCATTCTTCTCCCTCTGCTTCTGCCTACGGTCTTCTTCTCCTTCCGCTTCTTCCGCCGGTCTTCTTCTTCTGCCGGTCTTCTTCCTCTGTCACCGCCGCGCAGACCTGCTGAAAATAAAAAAAAGTGATCCTCCTCCTACAGTGGCTCCTGTCGTTCTGTCCACTCTGAATTTGGACATTTCTTATATAACTATGGGATGTGGCCATCGGGTGACGTCATCCGGAGAGGCACAAAAATGCATTGATGTGAACGTGTTCTATTAGAACCTATGTTAAAAAGAATGTCCTGCGCTTCTAAAAAAAAACCAGGAAAAAAACGCATTGGTGTGAACCAAGCCTTAGAATGGGATTGTTTTTCAGTGTTTCCCAAAGTAGGTATATTCAAAGTTTGACTAAAATGAAAATACGGCTCCAGCTCGGTCCACCCTTCTCTGTCCCAAGTATAAGGCGTTAGCCCAGCTCATTACTAAAAGGTGCATGAAAGACAGGTGGGTGACTGTACTCCAAGAAAACCACTTATTTACTTAAACATATCCATAAAGACATAGCAATATGACGGGAGAAATGCGATTTCCAACATGTTTTATGCTAAACATTGTTTAATTGCCAAGTCTCAATTCTCCTGCCTTATTGCTGTATCTTTATGGATATGTCTAAATGAATTGGCTTTATCGGAGTGCAGTCACCCGCCTGTCTTTCATGTATATTCATGGCATGGCCGTGACTGATAACTGTCACGGCTGCTTCTGCTCTCAACCAAACTATCAAGCCATCAAATGGCTGGTGTCTTCTCTGATCACATGCGCAGCACCATCTCAACGCCAGATAAAATAGCGGTGGTCGCTTCCTTGGCTGTAAAGGACGGGAGGGGTTAGTTCCACTTTAAGCAGTTCAAGCAACAGTTTTTATTTTTTTCCTGTTGAGAACATAGATGATTAAAAGCTGACCATTGTAAGCACCCATGTTAGTGTTTAATGGTTTGCTACTAAAACTGCTACTTTTGCTAGACAGCTTGGAAGTTAAAAAATTACAGACTTAATGGTCAGATCAGCAGGTGAATTTTGAGAGTAATAGGGGAAAAATGAGAAAACTATAGTAAGTATAAATGTGTATAAAGTATACGTAAATGTGTATAAACACAATATATTACTAAAAGCACTGGGACACCTGCTTTTACACACACTTGAACTTTAATGGCAGCCCAGTCTTAGTCCGTAGGGTTCAATATTGAGTTGGTCCACCCTTTGCAGCTATAACAGCTTCAACTCTTCTGAGAAGGCTGTCCACAAGGTTTAGGAATGTGTTTATGGGAATGGTTGACCATTCTTCCAGAAGTGCATTTGTGAGGTCAGGCACTGATGTTGACGAGAAGGCCTGGCTTGCAGTCTCCGCTCTAATCAAGTTCCTCCACCCCAAACTTGCTCATCCACGTCTTTATGGACCTTGCTTTGTGCACTGGTCCAAATCATTAGTGGAGAGGGGGGTTATGGTGTGGGGTTGTTTTTCAGGGGTTGGACTTGGCCCCTTAGTTCTAGTGAAGGGAACTCTTAAGGCATCAGCACACCAAGACATTCTGTAAAATTTCATGCTCCCAACTTTGTGGGAACAGTTTGACCCCTTCCTCTTCCAACATGACTGCAAACCAGTGCACAAAGCAAGGTCAATAAAGGCATGGATATGCGAGTTTGGGGTGGAGGAACTTGACTGATCTGAGAGTCCTGACCTCAACCTGATAGAACACCTTTGGGATGAATTAGAGCGGAGGCTTTGAGCCAGATCTTCTCATCCAACATCAGTGCCTGACCTCACAAATGCGCCTCTGGAAGAATGGTCAAACATTCCCATAGACAAACTCCTAAACCTTGTGGACAACCTTCCCAGAAGAGTTGAAGCTGTTATAGCTGCAAAGGGTGGGCCAACCATGGCTGGCCCAAGACATTATGTTGCCTGAGTCCAGGAATAAAATGCTGACCCCCCCCAAAAAAAAAAAAAAATCACGCCCACCAAAAGGCCCCCACATCCATTATTTTAGATCATGATAATTAAAATTAAAATGTAATTTATCAGGAATTCCATGCAACAGCACCTTGTCTATATGCAAAATGTGACATACCATTATGTTCAATTCCAAGGGGTGGGCTAGGGTAGTATATAGACAGGCTAGGGTAGTATATTTGCTGGGTAAATAGAAGAGAAGGAGAGGGGCTGTGGTTCAATTTGCTGCCCCTCTCAAAATGCTGCCTGGGTCCAATAGACCCACTGGGACCCATGGTAGGGCCGACCCTGGTGCCAACTCAGTATTGAACCATACGGACTAAGACTGGGAAGCCATTAAAGTTCATGTGCATGTAAAAGCAGGCGTTCCAATACTTTTGGTAATATAGTATATATATATATTGACAGTAGAATAACAGGCTACATTCTGACTTCCAGGGCACCACCACAGAGACTGATGTAAACAGAAGAAGACCAAGTTCATACAAAATTTCCATGGACTTGCTGGAAGACCCATCTGCCAGACAAAGGGCTTTCAGTATTGCTACAATTTTAACAAATACAATGGAAGGTAAGACATTGAAATGAACCATTTACATGTTATACACACAGATAAAAGCTGAGCATTCCTTCCAGCCTTTTAGACCTAAAAGGATCCAGGGTGAAATGACAGACAGTGCTGTCAAAAGCGTAGACCAAGGAACAAAGAATTACCAGCACACCATTATTTTAGCAAAACTAATATCAGGACTTTTATCCTTTGCCCAACATCTTGGAATCACATGGTTATTGCAGCCTAAAGAAGGGTTCCCAAGCGGCTCCAAAACTTTGATGTTGAATAAATGTTCTGTTATTTGTTTTGCTAAAAATGATATGCTGTTGATACCTCATACCTTGCACAGCTCTGTCCAGCACTGGACATTAAATCATATTGATAATGCTGTCTTACAGCGGTAGTAAACTGCGGCTTTCTAAAATAAAAAAAAAATAAAAAATCCCCTGCAAGGCAATGCTATGGCATGGTATGCTGGACCTTCAGAGCGCATGTACCAGTGACATCACCGGCTGCATCCAGCGTGAATATCTCCTAAACTATGCAGGTTTAGGAGATATTCACTGTACCTACAGGCAAGCCTTATTATAGACTTACCTATAGGCACAAGATCAAAAAATGAGTTTGCTGCCATGATGCAAATAGTCTGGTTCCAGGGCAGGTAGTTTCTACACACTGGGGCATCGCAGCAACCCATTTGAAAGGGAAGAGTAACTTAGGGTGACCCCTGCAAAACCCTCAGTAGAAAGAACAATGGACTATCTCGGTACCCAATTATTAAACACAAATATTAAAAATATATACATTTTATTTGTACAAAATTGCACAATGTATGGTAAACAACAATTCACGATAACCTCAACTGACAGTACGTTATACAAACATGTCTCAAACACTAACAGATAAATCTCCTGCTCTGGGTGATGGGCTTAGGTGGAAAATTAAGCTTCTATTGTGATGCTTCTATGTGGATAATGTATGCCCACTGCCTTTTCCAACTGGGGAACTCCAAAGTACTAGAAAAAAAAAGGGGGGAGTGGAGATAGAAGGATTTGGCCTAGCGCATTATCCTTGATAAAAGTTTTACCAACCAACAGGAGTAGATATCGTACTCACATTTAGCAATTGAAATACAAGCACTTCATATCACTCCTCAATAGGAGTCCATTTAAAACTACCCCCATCCAATGGTGCTGTCAGGTAATTGTATCGGCCAATGTGGGACGAGAAGGCCTGGCCCGCAGTCTCCGCTCCAATTCATCCCAAAGGTGTTCTGTCGGGTTAAGGTCAGGACTCTGTGCAGGCTAGTCAAGTTCCTCCACCACAAACTAGCTCGTCCATGTCTTTATGGACTTTGCTTTGTGCACTGGTGCGCAGTCATGTTGGAACAGGAAGGGGCCATCCCCACACTATTCCCACAAAGTTAGGAGCATGAAATTGTTCAAAATGTCTCGGTATGCTGACGCCTTAAAGTGATACTAAAGGCTCATATTTTTTTTTTGTTAACAATAACAAACATGTCATGCTTACCTGCTCTGAACAGTGGTTTTGCACAGAGCAGCCCGGATCCTTCTCTTCTCGGGTTCCCCTTCGGCTCTCCTGGCCCCTCCCTCCTGTTGAGCAAAAAGCTTGCTATGGCGGCACCCGAGCCAAGCCATAGCTCTCTGTGTCCATTCAGACACAGGGCCACGGCCAGGCGCTGCCCCCTTTCTCTCCTCATTGGCCGACTGACTTTGATTGACAGCATCGGGAGCCAATGGTGTCACACTGCTGTCTCAGCCAATGAGGAGGGGAGTCCTGGGCAGCCGACACAATCCTACAACATTGCTGGATCTAGATGGGGCTCAGGTAAGTATTAGGGGGGCTGAGGGGGGTTGCTGCACACATAAGGCTTTCTATCCTAATGCACAGAATGCATTAAGATAGAAAAAACTTCTGCCTTTACAAACCCTTAAAGAGTTCCCTTCACTGGAACTAAAGGGGCCAAGCCCAACCCCTGAAAAACAACCCCACACCATCATCCCCCCTCCACCAAATGATGTGGACCACTGCACAAAGCAAGGTCCATAAAGACAGGGATGAGCGAGTTTGAGGGGGAAGGAACTTGACTGGCCTGACCTCAACCCGATAGAACAATTTGGGATGAATTAGGACAGAGACTGTCAGTCAGGCCTTCTCATCCAACATCAGTGTCTGACCTCACAAATGCGCTTCTGGGAGAATTCCCATAGACGCACTCCTAAACCTTGTGGACATCCTTCTCAAAAGAGTTGAAGCTGTTATTGCTGCAAAGGGTGGGCCAACTCAATATTGAACCCTATGGACTAAGACTGGGATGCCATTAAAGTTCATGTGCGTGTAAAGGCAGGTGTCCCAATAGTTTTGGTAATATAGTGTGAGTTTTATTGCAGTACAAGAAAACAGTTTTTTCAGCAAACATATCATGTGTTTTTTTTTTTGTTTTTTGTTTTGTTTTTACTTCTCTTCCAGAACTGGAAGAATCAAGACAACAGAAATGTCCTCCTTGCTGGTACAAATTTGCTAGGTGCTTTTTAATTTGGGACTGTTGCGACCTATGGCTGAAAATTAAAGACATAGTAAAGTTGATTGTGATGGATCCATTTGTGGACCTCGCTATTACCATCTGCATTGTGCTGAACACCATATTTATGGCTATGGAGCATGCCAACATGACCAAGGACTTCATTAATGTGCTTTCCGTTGGAAATCTGGTGGGTTCAAAAACCTGTTAAATGTTTCTTAAGATACAGAATACTATGTCACTACAGAATACTTTAATGTGATCCCTTTATACTTATCTCAATGTTTTTTTTTTTTTTTTACAAAAGATATTTTATTTAGAAGGTTAAGAGAACATACAGATTTTAGTTACAGAGTGGCATATGTTCACAGTCAACGGTACAGAGTAGACATTAAATTGTTATCTAGCGGGAGAGAAAAGCAAATGAAAAACCATTATATTTTGAGAGAATCAGATAAGAATATTGAGAGTAATGTAGTCGTAAGTATATTTGAGCTTTATCCAGCAGCTTAAGAGTTGTCCCAATAAATCCATTTTTTATTAAAGCTTTTTAAATTGTGATTAAGGGTGAAGTGTATATGTTCGGTTCTTCTAATGAGCTCCATTCTAGTCAAAACCTGTAACCATGGTAGGATAGAGGATCTCCAGTTGAATGCTATCATCCATTGGATTGCACTGCATAATGAATGGATTAAATTATTGCATGGTGGTGGGATATCGGGTATGGTACAGTACAAAAGACATATCTGAGGTGTTAATGTAATATCTTTGCCTGCTATCTTAGATGCCAGAGTGGTAGCTTGTTGCCAGGTGTATTGAAGATGGCTACAACTCCAGAAGGTGTGGAGCATTGTTCCCGGTACTGTGCATCCTCTGAAACAGTTTGGGGAGGATGTTGGGTAGAGGAAATGTATTTTGGCAGGGGTCATATACCATCTGATGAAAAGTTTCAAAGGGGTCTCTCTAATGGAAACCGAGCAGCTGCCCCTTCTAAGATTGCCTATCATACTTTGCCATTCGTTGGTGGTAAAGGAGCAGTTTAGCTCAGCCTCCCAGTGTGTCATGGGTTTGGTTTTGTCTGACTGGGTGTCATTATTAATCAGTCTGTAAAAGGATGAAATTAGGCCTTTGCCTCTAGGTGATGTGATGCATTTCTGTTCAAATAAAGTGAAAGGGGTATGAAGGGACATGCTATAAAATTTTGAAAAAAAAGCTTTGATTAGCCTATAGTTTTCATGTTCCGTTGCTGGGAGTTTGTATACCGATTGAAGTTGCTCAAATGAGATAAAATTATTATTTATTGTGAGAGAGTGGAGATTGGTTAAATTATGTTTGAGCCATGGTTTCAAGGTGTCTCTATTTTGATTCATATCTCAATGTTTTAAAGGCAGGCATTACTCAAAAGTTACATTTCAGCTTTGCATGGCCACTAGTAGCTTGAATAGCATTCTGGCTGTCTTCTAACTGCCACAATTTCCCATTCCATTCTTTCTAACTGCCACAATTTCCCATTCCATTCTTTCTAACTGCCACAGGCCTTACAAAAGCAGATGATGCTCTTATGTTCACTAAATGTTTCTCAATAGCGTAAATAAGAAGGAAATCAATTGCAAGTGGTGACCTAACCACTTCAATACCGGGCACTTTCACCCCCTTCCTGCCCAGGCCAATATTCTGCTTTCAGCACTGTCATACTTTGCCATCCCTGGTGGGCACTGATTGGCATCCCTGATGGGCACTGATTGGCATCCCTGGTGGGCATGGGTTGGTATCCCTGGTGGGCACGGGTTGGCAACCCCAGGGGGCATGGGTTGGCACTTGTGGGCATCCATAAAGGGCCTGCACTGATAATCGATGTGCTGATTATCAGCGAAGACCACCTTTTCAGAAGACCCTCTGATTGTCTCTCCTCTATTCGCGCCCTCTCAGCACGAATAGAGGAAAAGCCGATAAACTTCCTGGTTACCATGTGATCAGCTTTGATTGGACACAGCTAATCACATGGTAAGGAGCCTGTGTCATAGGCTCTTTACCAGTATTGAAGATGCAGTGTGTCACAGCGACACACCGCACTACCGATCACCGCACCACGCTCCCCCATGGGCACGCGCAAGAGCAGCTTATCCTTCTGGACGTCATATGATGCCCAGTAAGGATAACTGATCCCTGCTGCGGCCCTCATTTTGCAATACGGCGGGTGGGAAGTGGTTAATAATCCAGTGCAGAAAATAACTCTAGGTAAATCTCTTCCTTGCAAGTCTTAGGAGATATAAGATGTTGGTGGGCAATTGAATCATGCAATGTCTACAAATAACTAAAAATACACATTTAGGCCTCGTTCACAGCATGGTGCAGAGACATCAGTTTTTCTGCATGCGTTCTGCAAGGGCACAAAAAAAAACAATTCTATAAGTCCTGTTCACACCACAACACTGGCATCACATACAGATTTTTTTCTGCGTGGGAATCAGCAACGTGCAAACACTTTGTGTATAAAATATGCATTTATTGTACCAAAAGATCTCAAAAAGCTGATCTCCAGGCAACAAGCTAAATACACAGATGGAATACATGCTGTATAAGTGCACTGTTTTACCTGCTAAAGCATTGTTATTTCTGTTGATCCAGTTCTGAAATGTACATAGCTCTGCCGCACAGCTCAGCCTTGTATGGCATTCGCACCGGAGCCGCTCCGGAGATGTGTGAACCAGCTCCATAGAGAGCCAGTCACAATCTCCTGACATGCAAATTGGATGCAGGGAAATCTACATCCAATTCGCATAAGTGTGAACCCAGCCTTAGAAAAAAAGAAATGTAATATTCGAATATTGATTACAGAGCTACATTCGTTTGTGTCTATTATGCTTGCCTGGAGTTTAGCCTTAAACACTTTCCGACTGCGCTATAGCCAAATAACGGCTACATCGTGGATGGCTTGTTCTGGGAGGCTGCTGCGGGGCACGGGCGGTATGCTCTGTGATAGCACTGATCACAGATTAAGGTGGAACTTCAGTCATTTTTCATCTTTCCATCTATTAAATCTTCTGCCCTTCTTGTTTTAACTTTGGATAGTAAAACACTTTTTTTCTGCAAGTAAATACCTTATACAGCTCACTTCCAGTTTCTTGTCTGGAAAAAAGCCTAGGCTTATGACATCATGCACAGCTCTCTCTCTCTCACTCTCATGAGAGTTTGCCAGGAAAGGAGGGGAGTGAGTCATAAGAGGGCCAATGAGAACTGCAGAGCCAGAGCCGTGTGTCTGTGTAAATCCAGGAAGTGAACAGAGAGCAGCTTCAGCTGCCCACAGTTAAAATGATTTCAGCCAGACTCAGTGGAGGGAGATTTCTGCAGCATGTTTGACAAGTACAGAATCACAGTATATATCAAATAATATGCAAAGTGGTTGGAGGGAAGCTTCAGAATGGCAAAGATGTTTTTATTCCAAATTATGTGAGCAGACTGCAGTTCCTCTTTAAGGTAAAGAGCCAATCAGTGGCTCCTTACAATGTGATCAGCTGTGTCCAATCACAGCTGATCATGGATGTAAATAAAAGCCGGTGAACGGCACTCCTTTCCTCATGCTGACAGCATGTGGATCGGAGAAGAGAGCCGATCACCGGCTTTTCTAAAAGGGAAATGCACACTGATTATCAGCGTCCTGATTTTCTGTGCAGTCCCAACAGTGCCCACCAGTGCAGCCAATCAGTGCCTCATATCAGTGCAGCCTCATCAGTGCCTCCTCACCAGTCCCCATCAGTGCAGCCTCATCAGTGCCCATCAGTGCAGCTTATCAGTACCACATATCAGTGCCACCAGTGCCACCTATCAGTGCCACATATCAGTGCAGCCTCATTAGTGCCTCCTCATCAGTGCAGCCTATCCGTGCCCATCAGTGCAGCTTATCAGTACCACATATCAGTGCAGCCTCATCAGTGCAGCCTATCCATGCCCATCAGTGCCTCCTCATCAGTGCACATCAGTGAAGGAGAAAAATTACCTGTTTCCAAAATTTTAACAAACTGTTAAAACATGTTTGTTTTTTTTCTCTCAAAATTTTCGGTCTTTATTTGTTTATTTAGCAAAAAAATAAAAAAGTCATTGGTGATTAGATACCACCAAAAGAAAGCTCTTGTTGTGTGAAAAAAATAAATAAAAAATTTGTTTGGGTACAGTGTTGCGTGACTGCGCAATTGTCATTTAAAGTGTGACAGCCCTGAAAGCTGAAAATCAGCCTGGGCAGGAAAGGGGTAAAAGTGCCCAGTAGGCAGTGGGTTAATCAGCTTGAAGCGGAACTAAACCCTACTATCATTTTCAGCCAAGGAAGCTTCCATCTTGGCCTCTGTTTGACCCACAACTGCCATGATGCTGCACATGTGTTCAGTTATAACACCAGCCATTTGATGGTTTAACAATTTGGTTGAAAGCACAAGCAAATGTGACAATTACATTCCTGGTACATTGTCTGGAATGTAACTGTTTTTAGAAACTGTTAAATTAACGTATTTAGTTCCGCTTTAAATACTGTACATAAATGCACCAACCACCATTCTATAATTAAAGTGCAACATTGCTCCGTAAAATAAGTCACTTAGGAACATCTACTTTGCATTAACCGCACTTTAGTCAATCCATATGTTTCAATGGCATTGTACAGTATATATATATACAGTTGTGCTCATAAGTTTACATACCCTGGCAGAATTTATGATTTATTGGCCATTTTTTCTGAGAATATGAATGATAACACAAAAACATTTCTTTCACTCATAGTTAGTGTTTGGTTGAAGCCATTTATTATCAATCAACTGTGTTTACTTTTTTTTAAATTATAATGACAACAGAAACTACCAAAATGACCCTGATCAAAAGTTTACATACCCTGGTGATTTTGGCCTGATAACATGCACACAAGTTGACACAAAAGGGTTTGAATGGCTATTAAAGGTAACCATCCTCACCTGTGATCTGTTTGCTTGTAATTAGTGTGTGTATAAAAGGTCAATGAGTTTCTGGACTCCTGACAGACCCTTGCATCTTTCATCCAATGCTGCACTGACGTTTCTGGATTTTGAGTCATGGGGAAAGCAACAGAATAGTCAAAGGATCTGCGGGAAAAGGTAGTTGAACTGTATAAAACAGGAAAGCGATATAAAAAGATATCCAAGGAATAGAGAATGTCAATCAGCAGTGTTCAAACTCTAATCAAGAATTGGAAAATTAGAGTTTCTGTTGAAACCATACCACGATCAAGTAGACCAACTAAAATTTCAGCCACAACTGCCTGCAAAACATGTTTGACCATTCTTCCAGAAGAGCATTTGTG